>OX411551.1:31520617-32120617 GCA_948146395.1 Fragum whitleyi | reverse complement strand
AAGTCTTTATAGCCTTTTGAACACAATGTCATAATGGTGAGAGATGTCATATTAATAATAATTTGGAAAAGTTTGGAAAAGTACAGTTAAGTAGAAATATCTATTCATCTAATCACAAATACACATTACTGGTAGATGTGTTTTGTAGTTATTGTGAAATGGGTTTTATAAGCAGAATTTCATTTTTGATAACATTGGCATCCGATTGAACATGCAACATTGAAAATATGGATGAACAAAATTTTTGCAAAGATAAAAGTCTTATTTCTAAAATACCTCCTTTTGGTACAAAATTAAACAAACAACAATACTTATCATCCCTGAGCTCAGGATGACAAAAGGGTGCAAACTGTTTGCAAATTATACCCTACTTTGCACACAGGTGAACATGCAAAGTGGGGTAAAATTTGGAAACAGTTTGCATCAATTTGTCATTCTAAACGTAGTGTTTATGTGTTTTATGGGTTGGTCACAATTTCATTAAATTTGGTAGCAATTAGTTTAAACAACTGCCTCAGTCTAATGTACATGAAAAAATCTGGATTGGGTATTTGATAGTGGCTCTATGAGTCTTCAGCACAATCACCAAAATAAAGTATAGACTAAACAATCAACAACCCTGGCTTATTTAGCACCAATAGGTTGTGTAGATTTAGATCAAACTGCACATTTATTCAGGCTGATCTATATCTATGGCTCCTGCCAAAATAGAAATATACCAATTTCAGGATTAATCTACTTCAAAAACTAATCTTAGTAGTATTGGATTGTAATAAGGTTGAGTTCTAATTTCTATATTTTATTTTGCAGAATGGTTACACAGCCCTAATTCGAGCAATAGCATTCAACCAAGAGGAGGCAGCAAAAGCTTTAATTCTAAACCGTCCCTCTCTCAAAAGGATTGGAGATAATGTAAGTCTTGTTTTAGAAATAATGACGAGAACCATAAATTTGGTATTGTTCATACTGCAATTACTTAGATAAGTTAGCTTATTATAACACCACCATGAAGGAAGGGGGAGGGGAGGGGTGTATATTGTTCTCGTTTTGTCTGTTCATTTTTGTCAGTCCATTCATCCATCTGTCCATCCTAAGACCTTTTACATTTTCAAACCCTAACTAAAGAATGAAGTGACCAAGAATCATGAAACTCTATACAATTGGTGCCCATGACCCAAGAAAGTTGTGTTTTCCACAGAAATTTATTAGGCATCAAAAAATTTCTTGGTAGAATACAAAGTGGTTTCATGTTTTTTATCCCAGGTACCATTAGTTTGTGTTCTTGTTGCCTAAGAATACTTTTACAAAATACATGACCCTTTATCAAACATTTATTTCCAGTGTGGCAGATATCCACTCCATTATGCCTATGCTCTACCAGAAGACCAGGGTAAATGTTTCATCATATTGTTACTGGATAGAAGTGCTGCAGAATTAGAAAACAGGGTAGACAAGGTAAAAACTGTATATACGTATATAGAAATATTGAATTAGTGATCATTGAATACTGAATTTGTTAATTGAGTAATCTATAAACAGATGAAAACGAGACTGCACGGAGTTTTCACCTGTTTTAGATGACAAGCTTAAAAAATTTGGT
Source organism: Fragum whitleyi (assembly GCA_948146395.1). Taxonomy (NCBI): domain Eukaryota; kingdom Metazoa; phylum Mollusca; class Bivalvia; order Cardiida; family Cardiidae; genus Fragum; species Fragum whitleyi. The sequence continues at coordinate 32,119,017 of OX411551.1, read as the reverse complement.
ATTGTATGAGCTCAAATTTGATATTCTATTTATATTATGGCCTGAATTTTTGCAATGAATCTAGGGAATGATATGCATAGTTATGATTTCAAGTAATGCCGCAAAACTTTTAATGCTGTTTGCAAATTGACGTCATCACATCATAATGACATCATTTTTGCAACGAAAACGAATCATGGCTTAAAGTTCTTAGCTAATCACTAGTGTAATAACACACGCAACATAGGTCATATTATAGCTAGCTCTTTTTTAGATATAATTCAATTTAAAGACTTTTCTCATCATTCAGCTTGAACATTTAACAACACCTTGGTGGTGTTGATATAGGTGTAGGTGTGACAAACTTTAACCTTAGTCATATCTCACTTACTATTGAAGATATCTTCATGAAACACAATGCATTTTTGTTCACAAACACAAGAGCTATCTAGACTATCATGGAGTGTAAATCTGGAAACATTTTTGTAAGAATAATGACCCTTTTTTTACTAAGATTTTTTTCCATAAACCAGCACCTGCAGTTGAGTGATGGCATGCGCAGGCAATGCTCTTGTATAGATTTTAGGTTGTATGAATGTTGTTTATTAAGGCATAGCTGAAGTTCTTTCAATCAAGAGGTCCAGGTTTCAATGCCCTACGGCGGCACTAGTTGGAAATAGGATTTTTATTCCGTTTCACCTATCTTTTCTTATTTCTGTTAATCTAACAGAAGACTTATTTATGTAAATATTGAATAGAAGCAGAGACTCTTTAAAAACTTTTAATGTTTTAGAAAGTTGTCTATTCTGTGTATAAAAATTGCTTCTGTTTTTACCTCCAGGATAACAGAGTGGCAGCAGAATACAAGGACCTGAGAAAGGATAAAGAAATTTTACAAATGTTGTATGATGCTCGGACGCTGGATGCCTTTGGAAAGGTAGTAGGAATACTGACAAATCATGATTTAACTCTTGTCATGCTGGATAAATTTTGGCTAAAAATTTTCATCAAAATCAAAGGGCAAATGGCACTGAAAGTACCAACTGTAGGTCATTTTTTATTTGAAACACTAAATCTATTGACAATCCCGGTTTGAAAGTGAGAAACAGGTGGTGTAGACTAACATCAGACTGCACATAGGTGCAGGCTGATGTTTGTCTATAGCTCCTGCCAAAGCAGGAATATTCCAGGTTCAGCATGACAAGGGTTAAATTAAAGGAATTTTGACCAATCAAGTCACTGCTCTATTCTTAAACCACATCATTTATCTTTCAGGGTTTTCCCTGGGCCTCAGAATTTGGGGGTCATTGTGACCCCCATACTTTTAGAATGGAGGGTCATTTCCCCAATTTTGGGGGACATCTTTAAAGAAGCTTAGGGAGAACATAAAAAACAAAATAAAGTAGACTGTAACATCTTCAGAGCCATATACATTTCATATTTTTCGGGGTTTGGTTGTTCATTCCTCCTATTTTGGAACAGGTAAAAAACATTTTAACCCTCGGAGAATTCAAGCTATAAATAAAAATATTAAACAAATTCAGATTTAATGACGAATGAGTCCTTTGGTAGATGGACCATAGTAATCATCATCAAACTCGCTAAAACAGCTCTATCTTGTTGTTCCTTTGAAAGAATGGCCCAAATGCAGACGATGGAAGTTTACACTCTTTTATTTGTTGTTGCATTATATAAGATCCGGTGTCTGGTTTACAGTTAATTTTACGACTGGAAATTGGGTCTGAGGTGGTTTAAATCACGATAACCCGTCTGCATATTTTATCGGGTACCTAAAAATAGAACAGTGCACTGATTTTATCAATATTGGAAAACCTGGCTAGATACAGAGGTCACGGAAATATTGTATCTGATGCTTGTTAACAAGCGAGTTATGTCAATTTTTAACCCAACTGAAAATCTATGAAAAAAGATCTCCAATCATACATGTTCATAGCAAAGAGCTGTTTTTTGAAACTTGCGTCACAAATGTCGCACAGGTAATTTTTTTTCGGGTCATTTGAGTTGAAATTGCGACAAAGACGCACATTTTTTGCGTCAAGGAAAACCCTGATCTTTGCATAAATTTGTTGAGAATAGTATTCTTTAATGCTTTTTGGTGGATTATCAAGAAACATCCGTAGATTATTATTTGAATGGTACTAAATAGATATAAGAGATGAATTATCCAAATGTTTAAGCAATATTGAAAGCAATATCGTTTTCAATGAAGAAAATTATGTGGGTTTTTTATTATATTTTTTTATCCCTTCACTGTTTTTGCTGACATGTTTATTTTTATTCTGGACAAGTTTATTTTTCCTCTGGACATGAATATGAGAAAAAATAATGATCCATTAAGATAGTTATTCATTCTGCTATTTTTCAAATTTATTGCTAGTATTGTGCTGATGTTTTGGGGAATTGTTGTTGTTGTTCCGGTGAAGGTTGGGTCGCTCGAGAACTAATAAGAACAAATAGAAATCCCGATTAAATCACCTGTTTATTTTTCAAACGTTCGCATGTGTTTTTCTTATTAAGATATAATTCAGTAAAATTTAACAATAATTCAAATAATAAAATTTAACAGAAAGAATAATCCTGTTGCAGACGACGTTTTTGGTATCGTCTCCATTTTGCCCAGTGATATTTCCAATTCCTGACAATACCATGATTACAAAATGGAGCCGAATCGAATATTGAATATGCAGATATTTTCCTTTTTTTTCAATGAGATTTAACGTATAATTTATTCAATTTATTTAAATGAACAAACAATAAACATGAAACTTTACAAAATAAGACATTCTACCTTAACAGAGAAACTGCGATGAATTATAAAGAATCAAATACAAATTGAAATCATTTAGCGTGATGTATATAAGTTTCAATAATTGATTGCTAGATTTTGCGATGTCTTTACGATGTTTTTAGCTTGGCAATACAATGTATCAAATGCGAGATTTACTATTCGTTCTCGATGTACAAGCGAGACCGATTTACAACATTTGTTACAGTATTTTGCGCTAATAATTAACTACAATGCTTTAGAAAGATTTACTCAAGGAAATTGTTTTGGTGCATAACATGTGCTCAAACAAACAAATGTATAACTAATATTTACATATTTAAATTTGACTACCAGTCCAAAAGAAAAGATCTCTTTACATAGAAAGACGAACAAATTCTTGTTATTTGACTATAAACATTTTAAATTCAACTTGGAAAAATTCTTAAATTGCATATTACTTCAAGATATAAAGTTTTGACTTACCTAATAAGAACAAAGAGAAATCCCGATTAAATCACCTGTTTATTTGTCAAACGTTCGCATGTGTTTGATTTTGCATTGCAAAATCGCACACTAAATGCGATTCGACTGTAAACAAGCTGACCAATCAGGACTCTCATTTGTCGTTTCCAGGGACTTTCAACAAATCAGAGCGCAGGATAGATAAAAATAAGTAATGTTAATCGCGTTTGAAAGGTGTCAAAACTGCCATTGTTTAGGCGACGTAACTTAAGTGAAATTAGCCCTCTGGTCTTTTCCGATCAAACAAGCCGACGTATTTTCCCCGAAATAGGATCGATAAAGGAACAATGAAGATTTATTATCAAAGACAGGTTTATGTGTTTAACGTACCCAATAAAAGGAGTCTAAGAACATTATAGGATATAGAATTTAGCTCTACCCGTGGCTACAAAGTGCAATTGAAAATATTTTTAAGCAAAGATTTGAAATTTAGGAAATTTGTTAAAATGGCAATTAGGTCAATTACCAAATATTCAATAAAAAATATTCCACTAAAAGAGTCCGCATAACAATTCCCCCCTCTCTATTTAGCTTTATTCCCATAAAGCTCAATGAGATTAAGGAAACAGGTTTGCAATCAATGAATATGATTCTATTCTGTGCTACCCCACTAAAATGTTTTGAAATTAAAAATGGCGAATTACAATTTTGTTTAACCATCAAGTATTCAATATCAACACACAGGGCAACACAGATGAATTATTTCATCAACAAGGAACCAGTACAGACACAATAGTGAAAAATTCATGCAACTCTAGACGTATGTGTATTCAATAAATTTCTGGAGTATATTATTACTCTATTTACAATTTGAATCAAAGAGATCTAAGTGATACTTAATGCTTTAAGGGTTACGAATATTATTTCTCATGTGACTCTATTTTGTCTCTTGTTTTTAAGGCAATAACGTGCATCCAGTGCTCCGTTGCCATACACAAGTCATTGTTTTCAAATACAACACGATAGTTCAGCCGCTGTAGCTCATAAGCCATGCCGACACAGAAGTCAGTGAGAACATATACGACAAAAGTCTTATCCAAAGAAATAGAAATAATTCAATCTACTGTCATCGACCCGTAGACCCAATATCTGCAGAATATTGCATCCTAACAGGGCTAAATGATTTCAACTTTCTCACAGCCTTTCGTACACTCACACTCGCCTTCTTTCTCTCCAACATCTCACCACTGTTATTGGGATAAACAGATATTATTTCGCCTAAATAAAAGGGAAATAATAGAAATTGAATCGACTTTGCCGATCTGAATTCCACAAAACATCCGTGAAAGCATGCATTAAGCTTACTTTCCCACAAATTGAACATGTTTAAGAAAAAGCAATGCAGGCTTTTAAGAGCAAAACGAACCTTTAAACAAATGTAGTATAAGAAAAAAATATCATTTTTTTTTTCACAATGATTATTTGACTTGTTCAATTTGACTGTATTATAAATTTAACGAGTCTTTTAAGTTTTTATTTTATTCGCCCTGTTTTTATTATTTGCATTTTTTCACCTTTTCGTATATGGCTTAGGTTTGCCTACTTCATTATTGAAGTCTGAAGATCTCTATCTTTGAACAATTGTTTTTGTACATTGTATTTTTACATGGAATTACTACATTGTATTTGCTTTTATTGATTTGCATTATTTTTTTGCATATATGGTTTTACCTATTTTAAGTATTATTTGAATTTAAATTTACATGTAATCATTTGTTATCTTTTTCATTCAATTTTTAAGTTATTTATTATCATCATTACTTTTTGTATTATTATTATTATTATTTTTATTTTCATTATTTCTTGTTACACCGCTGTTAATCATTTCACGAGAAATTAATTCTATAACAGTAATTTCAGAATTCAACAAAAAACAGTAATTATATATTTATGATAATAAAATAATTAAACTATAAGCTTTTATACATTCATGAATTCATCGGCGCAAAGCCTTCCCAAACATGTTGGTGTGACTTGGCGCGTCCACTTTTGACGTTCTCCACTTTTGGATACATGTTTCCGTATCCATAACTTTAATTTCGCTAGTGCTCAACACTGAACTAAGTTGTCTGATGAGCGTCTTTAATGTCCAAGGTCTGCCTTCATCCATTGTAGGGGAGAAAATCCTCACTGTCTTTCGAAAGTTTTTGTCTAATTTGGTACACATCGCTTCCACAATACAGGACAATAAAACGTATTACCAACGTGTTCGATCCATTCTGGTTAAATTCTTTGACCGATGCCAACTATACACTAAGTCTTCTTATTCCATCTTCCCGTCATTTTCTGTCTTCCGGAATTCTTCTTTTTAAACTCGCATGGCTAATTGAGAGGTTGGGTCTTGTAGATACCCACCAAGTGTTGTGCTGATGTTTTGGGGAATTGTTGTTGTTGTTCCGGTGAAGGTTGGGTCGCTCGAGAACTAATAAGAACAAATAGAAATCCCGATTAAATCACCTGTTTATTTTTCAAACGTTCGCATGTGTTTTTCTTATTAAGATATAATTCAGTAAAATTTAACAATAATTCAAATAATAAAATTTAACAGAAAGAATAATCCTGTTGCAGACGACGTTTTTGGTATCGTCTCCATTTTGCCCAGTGATATTTCCAATTCCTGACAATACCATGATTACAAAATGGAGCCGAATCGAATATTGAATATGCAGATATTTTCCTTTTTTTTCAATGAGATTTAACGTATAATTTATTCAATTTATTTAAATGAACAAACAATAAACATGAAACTTTACAAAATAAGACATTCTACCTTAACAGAGAAACTGCGATGAATTATAAAGAATCAAATACAAATTGAAATCATTTAGCGTGATGTATATAAGTTTCAATAATTGATTGCTAGATTTTGCGATGTCTTTACGATGTTTTTAGCTTGGCAATACAATGTATCAAATGCGAGATTTACTATTCGTTCTCGATGTACAAGCGAGACCGATTTACAACATTTGTTACAGTATTTTGCGCTAATAATTAACTACAATGCTTTAGAAAGATTTACTCAAGGAAATTGTTTTGGTGCATAACATGTGCTCAAACAAACAAATGTATAACTAATATTTACATATTTAAATTTGACTACCAGTCCAAAAGAAAAGATCTCTTTACATAGAAAGACGAACAAATTCTTGTTATTTGACTATAAACATTTTAAATTCAACTTGGAAAAATTCTTAAATTGCATATTACTTCAAGATATAAAGTTTTGACTTACCTAATAAGAACAAAGAGAAATCCCGATTAAATCACCTGTTTATTTGTCAAACGTTCGCATGTGTTTGATTTTGCATTGCAAAATCGCACACTAAATGCGATTCGACTGTAAACAAGCTGACCAATCAGGACTCTCATTTGTCGTTTCCAGGGACTTTCAACAAATCAGAGCGCAGGATAGATAAAAATAAGTAATGTTAATCGCGTTTGAAAGGTGTCAAAACTGCCATTGTTTAGGCGACGTAACTTAAGTGAAATTAGCCCTCTGGTCTTTTCCGATCAAACAAGCCGACGTATTTTCCCCGAAATAGGATCGATAAAGGAACAATGAAGATTTATTATCAAAGACAGGTTTATGTGTTTAACGTACCCAATAAAAGGAGTCTAAGAACATTATAGGATATAGAATTTAGCTCTACCCGTGGCTACAAAGTGCAATTGAAAATATTTTTAAGCAAAGATTTGAAATTTAGGAAATTTGTTAAAATGGCAATTAGGTCAATTACCAAATATTCAATAAAAAATATTCCACTAAAAGAGTCCGCATAACAATTCCCCCCTCTCTATTTAGCTTTATTCCCATAAAGCTCAATGAGATTAAGGAAACAGGTTTGCAATCAATGAATATGATTCTATTCTGTGCTACCCCACTAAAATGTTTTGAAATTAAAAATGGCGAATTACAATTTTGTTTAACCATCAAGTATTCAATATCAACACACAGGGCAACACAGATGAATTATTTCATCAACAAGGAACCAGTACAGACACAATAGTGAAAAATTCATGCAACTCTAGACGTATGTGTATTCAATAAATTTCTGGAGTATATTATTACTCTATTTACAATTTGAATCAAAGAGATCTAAGTGATACTTAATGCTTTAAGGGTTACGAATATTATTTCTCATGTGACTCTATTTTGTCTCTTGTTTTTAAGGCAATAACGTGCATCCAGTGCTCCGTTGCCATACACAAGTCATTGTTTTCAAATACAACACGATAGTTCAGCCGCTGTAGCTCATAAGCCATGCCGACACAGAAGTCAGTGAGAACATATACGACAAAAGTCTTATCCAAAGAAATAGAAATAATTCAATCTACTGTCATCGACCCGTAGACCCAATATCTGCAGAATATTGCATCCTAACAGGGCTAAATGATTTCAACTTTCTCACAGCCTTTCGTACACTCACACTCGCCTTCTTTCTCTCCAACATCTCACCACTGTTATTGGGATAAACAGATATTATTTCGCCTAAATAAAAGGGAAATAATAGAAATTGAATCGACTTTGCCGATCTGAATTCCACAAAACATCCGTGAAAGCATGCATTAAGCTTACTTTCCCACAAATTGAACATGTTTAAGAAAAAGCAATGCAGGCTTTTAAGAGCAAAACGAACCTTTAAACAAATGTAGTATAAGAAAAAAATATCATTTTTTTTCACAATGATTATTTGACTTGTTCAATTTGACTGTATTATAAATTTAACGAGTCTTTTAAGTTTTTATTTTATTCGCCCTGTTTTTATTATTTGCATTTTTTCACCTTTTCGTATATGGCTTAGGTTTGCCTACTTCATTATTGAAGTCTGAAGATCTCTATCTTTGAACAATTGTTTTTGTACATTGTATTTTTACATGGAATTACTACATTGTATTTGCTTTTATTGATTTGCATTATTTTTTTGCATATATGGTTTTACCTATTTTAAGTATTATTTGAATTTAAATTTACATGTAATCATTTGTTATCTTTTTCATTCAATTTTTAAGTTATTTATTATCATCATTACTTTTTGTATTATTATTATTATTATTTTTATTTTCATTATTTCTTGTTACACCGCTGTTAATCATTTCACGAGAAATTAATTCTATAACAGTAATTTCAGAATTCAACAAAAAACAGTAATTATATATTTATGATAATAAAATAATTAAACTATAAGCTTTTATACATTCATGAATTCATCGGCGCAAAGCCTTCCCAAACATGTTGGTGTGACTTGGCGCGTCCACTTTTGACGTTCTCCACTTTTGGATACATGTTTCCGTATCCATAACTTTAATTTCGCTAGTGCTCAACACTGAACTAAGTTGTCTGATGAGCGTCTTTAATGTCCAAGGTCTGCCTTCATCCATTGTAGGGGAGAAAATCCTCACTGTCTTTCGAAAGTTTTTGTCTAATTTGGTACACATCGCTTCCACAATACAGGACAATAAAACGTATTACCAACGTGTTCGATCCATTCTGGTTAAATTCTTTGACCGATGCCAACTATACACTAAGTCTTCTTATTCCATCTTCCCGTCATTTTCTGTCTTCCGGAATTCTTCTTTTTAAACTCGCATGGCTAATTGAGAGGTTGGGTCTTGTAGATACCCACCAAGTGTTGTGCTGATGTTTTGGGGAATTGTTGTTGTTGTTCCGGTGAAGGTTGGGTCGCTCGAGAACTAATAAGAACAAATAGAAATCCCGATTAAATCACCTGTTTATTTTTCAAACGTTCGCATGTGTTTTTCTTATTAAGATATAATTCAGTAAAATTTAACAATAATTCAAATAATAAAATTTAACAGAAAGAATAATCCTGTTGCAGACGACGTTTTTGGTATCGTCTCCATTTTGCCCAGTGATATTTCCAATTCCTGACAATACCATGATTACAAAATGGAGCCGAATCGAATATTGAATATGCAGATATTTTCCTTTTTTTTCAATGAGATTTAACGTATAATTTATTCAATTTATTTAAATGAACAAACAATAAACATGAAACTTTACAAAATAAGACATTCTACCTTAACAGAGAAACTGCGATGAATTATAAAGAATCAAATACAAATTGAAATCATTTAGCGTGATGTATATAAGTTTCAATAATTGATTGCTAGATTTTGCGATGTCTTTACGATGTTTTTAGCTTGGCAATACAATGTATCAAATGCGAGATTTACTATTCGTTCTCGATGTACAAGCGAGACCGATTTACAACATTTGTTACAGTATTTTGCGCTAATAATTAACTACAATGCTTTAGAAAGATTTACTCAAGGAAATTGTTTTGGTGCATAACATGTGCTCAAACAAACAAATGTATAACTAATATTTACATATTTAAATTTGACTACCAGTCCAAAAGAAAAGATCTCTTTACATAGAAAGACGAACAAATTCTTGTTATTTGACTATAAACATTTTAAATTCAACTTGGAAAAATTCTTAAATTGCATATTACTTCAAGATATAAAGTTTTGACTTACCTTATAAGAACAAAGAGAAATCCCGATTAAATCACCTGTTTATTTGTCAAACGTTCGCATGTGTTTGATTTTGCATTGCAAAATCGCACACTAAATGCGATTCGACTGTAAACAAGCTGACCAATCAGGACTCTCATTTGTCGTTTCCAGGGACTTTCAACAAATCAGAGCGCAGGATAGATAAAAATAAGTAATGTTAATCGCGTTTGAAAGGTGTCAAAACTGCCATTGTTTAGGCGACGTAACTTAAGTGAAATTAGCCCTCTGGTCTTTTCCGATCAAACAAGCCGACGTATTTTCCCCGAAATAGGATCGATAAAGGAACAATGAAGATTTATTATCAAAGACAGGTTTATGTGTTTAACGTACCCAATAAAAGGAGTCTAAGAACATTATAGGATATAGAATTTAGCTCTACCCGTGGCTACAAAGTGCAATTGAAAATATTTTTAAGCAAAGATTTGAAATTTAGGAAATTTGTTAAAATGGCAATTAGGTCAATTACCAAATATTCAATAAAAAATATTCCACTAAAAGAGTCCGCATAACAATTCCCCCCTCTCTATTTAGCTTTATTCCCATAAAGCTCAATGAGATTAAGGAAACAGGTTTGCAATCAATGAATATGATTCTATTCTGTGCTACCCCACTAAAATGTTTTGAAATTAAAAATGGCGAATTACAATTTTGTTTAACCATCAAGTATTCAATATCAACACACAGGGCAACACAGATGAATTATTTCATCAACAAGGAACCAGTACAGACACAATAGTGAAAAATTCATGCAACTCTAGACGTATGTGTATTCAATAAATTTCTGGAGTATATTATTACTCTATTTACAATTTGAATCAAAGAGATCTAAGTGATACTTAATGCTTTAAGGGTTACGAATATTATTTCTCATGTGACTCTATTTTGTCTCTTGTTTTTAAGGCAATAACGTGCATCCAGTGCTCCGTTGCCATACACAAGTCATTGTTTTCAAATACAACACGATAGTTCAGCCGCTGTAGCTCATAAGCCATGCCGACACAGAAGTCAGTGAGAACATATACGACAAAAGTCTTATCCAAAGAAATAGAAATAATTCAATCTACTGTCATCGACCCGTAGACCCAATATCTGCAGAATATTGCATCCTAACAGGGCTAAATGATTTCAACTTTCTCACAGCCTTTCGTACACTCACACTCGCCTTCTTTCTCTCCAACATCTCACCACTGTTATTGGGATAAACAGATATTATTTCGCCTAAATAAAAGGGAAATAATAGAAATTGAATCGACTTTGCCGATCTGAATTCCACAAAACATCCGTGAAAGCATGCATTAAGCTTACTTTCCCACAAATTGAACATGTTTAAGAAAAAGCAATGCAGGCTTTTAAGAGCAAAACGAACCTTTAAACAAATGTAGTATAAGAAAAAAATATCATTTTTTTTCACAATGATTATTTGACTTGTTCAATTTGACTGTATTATAAATTTAACGAGTCTTTTAAGTTTTTATTTTATTCGCCCTGTTTTTATTATTTGCATTTTTTCACCTTTTCGTATATGGCTTAGGTTTGCCTACTTCATTATTGAAGTCTGAAGATCTCTATCTTTGAACAATTGTTTTTGTACATTGTATTTTTACATGGAATTACTACATTGTATTTGCTTTTATTGATTTGCATTATTTTTTTGCATATATGGTTTTACCTATTTTAAGTATTATTTGAATTTAAATTTACATGTAATCATTTGTTATCTTTTTCATTCAATTTTTAAGTTATTTATTATCATCATTACTTTTTGTATTATTATTATTATTATTTTTATTTTCATTATTTCTTGTTACACCGCTGTTAATCATTTCACGAGAAATTAATTCTATAACAGTAATTTCAGAATTCAACAAAAAACAGTAATTATATATTTATGATAATAAAATAATTAAACTATAAGCTTTTATACATTCATGAATTCATCGGCGCAAAGCCTTCCCAAACATGTTGGTGTGACTTGGCGCGTCCACTTTTGACGTTCTCCACTTTTGGATACATGTTTCCGTATCCATAACTTTAATTTCGCTAGTGCTCAACACTGAACTAAGTTGTCTGATGAGCGTCTTTAATGTCCAAGGTCTGCCTTCATCCATTGTAGGGGAGAAAATCCTCACTGTCTTTCGAAAGTTTTTGTCTAATTTGGTACACATCGCTTCCACAATACAGGACAATAAAACGTATTACCAACGTGTTCGATCCATTCTGGTTAAATTCTTTGACCGATGCCAACTATACACTAAGTCTTCTTATTCCATCTTCCCGTCATTTTCTGTCTTCCGGAATTCTTCTTTTTAAACTCGCATGGCTAATTGAGAGGTTGGGTCTTGTAGATACCCACCAAGTGTTGTGCTGATGTTTTGGGGAATTGTTGTTGTTGTTCCGGTGAAGGTTGGGTCGCTCGAGAACTAATAAGAACAAATAGAAATCCCGATTAAATCACCTGTTTATTTTTCAAACGTTCGCATGTGTTTTTCTTATTAAGATATAATTCAGTAAAATTTAACAATAATTCAAATAATAAAATTTAACAGAAAGAATAATCCTGTTGCAGACGACGTTTTTGGTATCGTCTCCATTTTGCCCAGTGATATTTCCAATTCCTGACAATACCATGATTACAAAATGGAGCCGAATCGAATATTGAATATGCAGATATTTTCCTTTTTTTTCAATGAGATTTAACGTATAATTTATTCAATTTATTTAAATGAACAAACAATAAACATGAAACTTTACAAAATAAGACATTCTACCTTAACAGAGAAACTGCGATGAATTATAAAGAATCAAATACAAATTGAAATCATTTAGCGTGATGTATATAAGTTTCAATAATTGATTGCTAGATTTTGCGATGTCTTTACGATGTTTTTAGCTTGGCAATACAATGTATCAAATGCGAGATTTACTATTCGTTCTCGATGTACAAGCGAGACCGATTTACAACATTTGTTACAGTATTTTGCGCTAATAATTAACTACAATGCTTTAGAAAGATTTACTCAAGGAAATTGTTTTGGTGCATAACATGTGCTCAAACAAACAAATGTATAACTAATATTTACATATTTAAATTTGACTACCAGTCCAAAAGAAAAGATCTCTTTACATAGAAAGACGAACAAATTCTTGTTATTTGACTATAAACATTTTAAATTCAACTTGGAAAAATTCTTAAATTGCATATTACTTCAAGATATAAAGTTTTGACTTACCTTATAAGAACAAAGAGAAATCCCGATTAAATCACCTGTTTATTTGTCAAACGTTCGCATGTGTTTGATTTTGCATTGCAAAATCGCACACTAAATGCGATTCGACTGTAAACAAGCTGACCAATCAGGACTCTCATTTGTCGTTTCCAGGGACTTTCAACAAATCAGAGCGCAGGATAGATAAAATTAAGTAATGTTAATCGCGTTTGAAAGGTGTCAAAACTGCCATTGTTTAGGCGACGTAACTTAAGTGAAATTAGCCCTCTGGTCTTTTCCGATCAAACAAGCCGACGTATTTTCCCCGAAATAGGATCGATAAAGGAACAATGAAGATTTATTATCAAAGACAGGTTTATGTGTTTAACGTACCCAATAAAAGGAGTCTAAGAACATTATAGGATATAGAATTTAGCTCTACCCGTGGCTACAAAGTGCAATTGAAAATATTTTTAAGCAAAGATTTGAAATTTAGGAAATTTGTTAAAATGGCAATTAGGTCAATTACCAAATATTCAATAAAAAATATTCCACTAAAAGAGTCCGCATAACAATTCCCCCCTCTCTATTTAGCTTTATTCCCATAAAGCTCAATGAGATTAAGGAAACAGGTTTGCAATCAATGAATATGATTCTATTCTGTGCTACCCCACTAAAATGTTTTGAAATTAAAAATGGCGAATTACAATTTTGTTTAACCATCAAGTATTCAATATCAACACACAGGGCAACACAGATGAATTATTTCATCAACAAGGAACCAGTACAGACACAATAGTGAAAAATTCATGCAACTCTAGACGTATGTGTATTCAATAAATTTCTGGAGTATATTATTACTCTATTTACAATTTGAATCAAAGAGATCTAAGTGATACTTAATGCTTTAAGGGTTACGAATATTATTTCTCATGTGACTCTATTTTGTCTCTTGTTTTTAAGGCAATAACGTGCATCCAGTGCTCCGTTGCCATACACAAGTCATTGTTTTCAAATACAACACGATAGTTCAGCCGCTGTAGCTCATAAGCCATGCCGACACAGAAGTCAGTGAGAACATATACGACAAAAGTCTTATCCAAAGAAATAGAAATAATTCAATCTACTGTCATCGACCCGTAGACCCAATATCTGCAGAATATTGCATCCTAACAGGGCTAAATGATTTCAACTTTCTCACAGCCTTTCGTACACTCACACTCGCCTTCTTTCTCTCCAACATCTCACCACTGTTATTGGGATAAACAGATATTATTTCGCCTAAATAAAAGGGAAATAATAGAAATTGAATCGACTTTGCCGATCTGAATTCCACAAAACATCCGTGAAAGCATGCATTAAGCTTACTTTCCCACAAATTGAACATGTTTAAGAAAAAGCAATGCAGGCTTTTAAGAGCAAAACGAACCTTTAAACAAATGTAGTATAAGAAAAAAATATCATTTTTTTTTCACAATGATTATTTGACTTGTTCAATTTGACTGTATTATAAATTTAACGAGTCTTTTAAGTTTTTACTTTATTCGCCCTGTTTTTATTATTTGCATTTTTTCACCTTTTCGTATATGGCTTAGGTTTGCCTACTTCATTATTGAAGTCTGAAGATCTCTATCTTTGAACAATTGTTTTTGTACATTGTATTTTTACATGGAATTACTACATTGTATTTGCTTTTATTGATTTGCATTATTTTTTTGCATATATGGTTTTACCTATTTTAAGTATTATTTGAATTTAAATTTACATGTAATCATTTGTTATCTTTTTCATTCAATTTTTAAGTTATTTATTATCATCATTACTTTTTGTATTATTATTATTATTATTTTTATTTTCATTATTTCTTGTTACACCGCTGTTAATCATTTCACGAGAAATTAATTCTATAACAGTAATTTCAGAATTCAACAAAAAACAGTAATTATATATTTATGATAATAAAATAATTAAACTATAAGCTTTTATACATTCATGAATTCATCGGCGCAAAGCCTTCCCAAACATGTTGGTGTGACTTGGCGCGTCCACTTTTGACGTTCTCCACTTTTGGATACATGTTTCCGTATCCATAACTTTAATTTCGCTAGTGCTCAACACTGAACTAAGTTGTCTGATGAGCGTCTTTAATGTCCAAGGTCTGCCTTCATCCATTGTAGGGGAGAAAATCCTCACTGTCTTTCGAAAGTTTTTGTCTAATTTGGTACACATCGCTTCCACAATACAGGACAATAAAACGTATTACCAACGTGTTCGATCCATTCTGGTTAAATTCTTTGACCGATGCCAACTATACACTAAGTCTTCTTATTCCATCTTCCCGTCATTTTCTGTCTTCCGGAATTCTTCTTTTTAAACTCGCATGGCTAATTGAGAGGTTGGGTCTTGTAGATACCCACCAAGTGTTGTGCTGATGTTTTGGGGAATTGTTGTTGTTGTTCCGGTGAAGGTTGGGTCGCTCGAGAACTAATAAGAACAAATAGAAATCCCGATTAAATCACCTGTTTATTTTTCAAACGTTCGCATGTGTTTTTCTTATTAAGATATAATTCAGTAAAATTTAACAATAATTCAAATAATAAAATTTAACAGAAAGAATAATCCTGTTGCAGACGACGTTTTTGGTATCGTCTCCATTTTGCCCAGTGATATTTCCAATTCCTGACAATACCATGATTACAAAATGGAGCCGAATCGAATATTGAATATGCAGATATTTTCCTTTTTTTTCAATGAGATTTAACGTATAATTTATTCAATTTATTTAAATGAACAAACAATAAACATGAAACTTTACAAAATAAGACATTCTACCTTAACAGAGAAACTGCGATGAATTATAAAGAATCAAATACAAATTGAAATCATTTAGCGTGATGTATATAAGTTTCAATAATTGATTGCTAGATTTTGCGATGTCTTTACGATGTTTTTAGCTTGGCAATACAATGTATCAAATGCGAGATTTACTATTCGTTCTCGATGTACAAGCGAGACCGATTTACAACATTTGTTACAGTATTTTGCGCTAATAATTAACTACAATGCTTTAGAAAGATTTACTCAAGGAAATTGTTTTGGTGCATAACATGTGCTCAAACAAACAAATGTATAACTAATATTTACATATTTAAATTTGACTACCAGTCCAAAAGAAAAGATCTCTTTACATAGAAAGACGAACAAATTCTTGTTATTTGACTATAAACATTTTAAATTCAACTTGGAAAAATTCTTAAATTGCATATTACTTCAAGATATAAAGTTTTGACTTACCTTATAAGAACAAAGAGAAATCCCGATTAAATCACCTGTTTATTTGTCAAACGTTCGCATGTGTTTGATTTTGCATTGCAAAATCGCACACTAAATGCGATTCGACTGTAAACAAGCTGACCAATCAGGACTCTCATTTGTCGTTTCCAGGGACTTTCAACAAATCAGAGCGCAGGATAGATAAAAATAAGTAATGTTAATCGCGTTTGAAAGGTGTCAAAACTGCCATTGTTTAGGCAACGTAACTTAAGTGAAATTAGCCCTCTGGTCTTTTCCGATCAAACAAGCCGACGTATTTTCCCCGAAATAGGATCGATAAAGGAACAATGAAGATTTATTATCAAAGACAGGTTTATGTGTTTAACGTACCCAATAAAAGGAGTCTAAGAACATTATAGGATATAGAATTTAGCTCTACCCGTGGCTACAAAGTGCAATTGAAAATATTTTTAAGCAAAGATTTGAAATTTAGGAAATTTGTTAAAATGGCAATTAGGTCAATTACCAAATATTCAATAAAAAATATTCCACTAAAAGAGTCCGCATAACACTATCTTAATCATGTAATTCTCATAACTTTTTTTAATTTGACAGAGAGGAGCACCCCTGGCCCCATGGCCTGCTAAAGCTGAGACCTCCCCTCCCAGTCTACAGGAAGACGATTATTATGAACAACAACAACATAGTCTACAACAGAGCAAAACATTCTAGAACATTTAATTACATCCTGTATTTCAACATGGACATTCTATTTTTGTACAAAATTGATAAATGAACGATTTAGGGTTCAGGGCTCCATTCAGGATGATAAAATGTAACAGGAGTTTGAAAGGAGTTGGATTTGATTTGAATGGGGTTTTAAACGCCGTTAATCTTTCAGTTGTATCGCAGATGCTGGAGCACCTAACAATGGATTACTAGTATGTCTCACATCAGTTCTACCATTACATCCTTTCCTAGCCTCGGGGTGCTATCCCAAATAGGTCTACAATTATCAACATATCAGTGAGAGACAAATAATAGTCAGAGAGGATGAGTGCCGCCACAGATGATCAAACACCACAAATGAGAAAACTAACCACTTTCACAAGTGGATAAAAACATAATATGTGCACATCTTTTTTTTACTGAATGGATAGTAAATTGCTTCTAACTCTTCTTTCCAAATGAGCCTGTGCATGACACATTCCAACAATTTGACATGTGTACAGCAAAGCCTCTTGCCAGCCTGTGCATCCGCACAGTCTGACTAGAGTCTTTGCTATACGCTCTGTAGATAGATAAGGTCTCAAATACACCTCCAAGTATCAAGGAAATATTTTTATTGTATTAACCCTTGTGATGCTGTCTTTATTGTATTAACCCTTGTCATATTAACCCAGAATATTCCTGCTTTGGCAGGAGCTATAGACCAACATCAGCCTGCACATATGTGCAGTCTGATGTTAGTTTACACCACCTGTTTCTCACTTCCAAACCAGAATTGTCAATAGATTTAGTTTTTAAAGTAAAAATTGACCTACATTTGATATTTTCAGTGCTTTTTGCCCTTTTTTTAATCATTTTAATCAATTTTGTTATATCTCTTGTTCTACTGAGGGCATTCACTTGAAACTTGGCACACATGTTCACCATCAACTATACTATCAAGGGGGATAATTCTAGATACATTTTGTGCAAGTTATGCCCCTTTTTCAACTATTTTTTATATTTTTATGTTAAGTGGATATCTAGGCTGCACAATGTCTTGCCAACGGAGACATTTGAAATTGTTGGAAATGTCACGCACAGGCTCAAATAATCTTTTCGGTTTCTTACAGCAAAGTTGCACTCATCCCTCATAATGCCTTTATTCTACAATGATTTTTCTGATTTAAAATCAAAGCCTTTGTTGTTGTAATGTTGGTAACTATAGCCTTCGAAAAACATTGTTGAGAAAAGCTATTGCGCAGAAAATAAATAAATATATAATACGTACTTAGTGTTTTGTATGGAAAAAAATATCTAACGAGGTTGGGAGAATTGATCATTGTCGAGGCTCTGCCGAGACAATTACCAATTCTCACAACCGAGTTAGATATTTTTTTCATATAATACACTTAGTACGTATTATATTTATCTTATAACCTATATTTGTCTTGTTTTCGTCGGCGTTTCTAACTGAAATGCAAGTTTCTAAAAATAACCACATTATATCATGTTCTAAAAATAACTATGTGATATCATAAAAAATATCATACGGGATGTTATCATACGGATATTTGTATAGTTATAAGATAAAACACACACTTATTCAGTTATCCTACTGAAGACATTTCAAAATATAGTTATTTTTTGTTTTGTCCTATTTTTATTCAATAAGTAAATTTTATTAAAGTTCACTCTAAATTAACATTATTTATTTATTAAGTCTGTGATAAGTAACAGTTGAAGGGTAACCTTAATTTGTGATATATTTTATAGTATTACAAAGAATTCTCTTTGTTGTTTTTTGTGACCTTTTACACATGGAAAAAGACTATCTTGGGACTGGGTGAAGAAATAAAGTTGAATCTAGCAGAAATGTTTTGCAGAGATACTGAGAGATTCTCTCATTTTGTTTAACAAGAACTCAAAACTCTATGCAAAATGAAATTAAGAGAAGGATTAGGTAAAATTTCTCACCGGAAATTCTTAATTTCTCATTAGATTTGGCTAATTGAAGTATTTTTGCTCATGATATTCTGAGCCAGAATTATCCCTGGTTTGCGGTTGATAAATAACCATAATTTTTCTCTCAAAATATTTGTAAAATGGTAAGCAAATACCTTGAACACATTAGAAGAGGCATGCATTTATGATGACAAAATAGTGTAAACTGTTTTGCAAATTATACTTTGCTTTGCATGTGCATCTTTCTTGCAAAGCATGTAAAATTACAAACAGTTTGCATCATTTTGTCATCCTGAATGCAAGCTTGGATCAACATTTTTACAACTTCCAAGATAGTCTTTCTTTTTTTAAGAAACAAATATAATATACCAGTATTGAATTTAATTTTTGATAATTAAATTTTATGTAGATTTATTTTGTATTTACTTATTTCATTGAATTAAATATATTTTGAATTTGAAAGAGTATACATGCACTTATTTATTTTTTCTTCTATCTTACAATAATGATCCATATTCTATGACAGTGTTGTAAATTTGCATTTTTGCCTCATGAAGGAAAGGGCAACATACATTCCAGGATAGGGTTAAAGAGGAAGATCAAGGTCTGTAAGTTCCTTTGATGCCGACCCCCTACTGGGCTGTCACCAAGACTGGTCCCATTGGGAGGAGGTATTGCATGATATTGTCTGAATGTCTGCAAGGTATTGCATAATAGTCTCAGAGATTTGGCCTTGCAGGTGCCAGGTGTCCGGTGGCTTTGTTTATGAAGTGTCTGTGGAATTTGTCTTTTGTTTCAATATTATGCAACATAGAGAATTAGTCAATGTTTTTCAGACAATTCTGTTATGTAATAATTTTAGTACTTATACTTTAAGCTAAAGTCAAGTTAATTATGGTATTTGTCTTTTCTGAGTTTTGATGTATTTCAAATATTCAAAATTGACACAATGACATAATAACAAAACATCTTTTTTAATTAAGTTTCGCTTAGGCAGGTAGAACTGATCATTCTGCTTAATATCTAGTGATTTTGAGCGGACTGTTCAGGTTTACACTAATGATTAAGAATAGTATGAAGATAATTGAATCATTATGGAAAAAGAAGCAAAATTATTATTCTAGGGGAATTTCGCTTATTGTCAAAAATACATTAGTGATCCTGATCAAGATGCACAACCTTTTTAGACTTAGCCTGCGTGCAGGTGTCTTAGTGTATTTGGTTCAGTTGTGTATTCCCTGGGTATTTAAGTAGCTGTATATGCTATTATTGATTATTGGTAATTGCTTATCAGTTAGGAGGCACCTTGTAATGTCCAGAGTATACAATGGGGCAGTACACCTTTACTTTTAAGCGGCTGGTCAATTGTACCAATCAGAAAAGGTGTGAAGTGATCATTTCACTAATGCAACACTTAAAGATTAAAGTAGCTTGTCAGATATATATCAGATTGATATGGGTGAGAGAATGTTGATGCATTATTTGCTGCATGCACGAGGATAGGATGTTGCTAGGTTCATATTGTTTCAATTGAAGAGTTTGAAACAATGTGGGAAAAGTAACATTGTTTTCCAGCCTGCTAAAATGCTATTGATTGCCAGTCAACTTGTTTCATTCTTCTCTTTTTCATATTTCAATCTGTATGTAACACGATACTCTATGGCTAAATTGTGTTTTGTCTATTTGGTTGACTGCACTCAGTAACCTTTCCTATTGCAGTTAATTAATGTCACAAAATACAAAATCCTTAATATTGTGAGTAAAGTTGTCATATTTAGACTTATTTTATTGGAATTTTATTGTAGATTTTGAATATTGATCCAGATTGAGGATTGGAATTGTGCTTTTGGTGATTATGACTTTGTCAATTTCTTGGATTGTGTGTATTGGAATTGAGGTGACCAAGTGCAAAGTAGGCGGAGCTTACCAGCTACAGAGTGTGTCAATTGAAATATTGAGTAATTAGACATGGTCATCTTGAGACTGATTATCCAATCAAATTAGATTCTGGACTGCTACTGAAACTTGTTGGGTGTGGGCTAGCCAATCAAGTTTCATGGAACATTCCAGAAGCCTGATCAGATAGCAATAAAAAGAGCTGCATTTCCCCAAATCTTCACTCTGGAAGCAGGATTTTTGGGACTTAACAACTTTAACTCTGTGCTAATTTTACTTTGGATAACTTGATAATTTTCTTATTTTCAACTTAGATATTTTTGTGAAGTAAAGTAAATTCTAACTTGGGAAATTTTATCTTGCTTGCAGAGTCATTTGCAAAATATGCAAGTACTTTAATTATTTGTTAATCAAATAATTAAAGACTTTCATATTTTACATCTTAATGTAAATAGTCTTATTTTTCTTTTATAGTAGTTTGTAGTTTTGTCATTTTGCTTAGTAACTTGTGAAATCAAACCTTTATTTTCTAGACAAATCATATAATGACTGATTGAGATTAAAATCCTAACCTTGAATATTCTAAAATCTAGCTTTTGGTACTTTTGAAACTTTGATTTTGATGACTTTGTTCACTTGTTTACTAGCATTTTCATGTTTTATTAAATTACAGTTCAGTTCATTTAAATTGTGTTTCTTTATTCAATTTTATCCATTAAGGTTCTGGCTTCCTTTTTACTTATAAATAGCCAGTGGTGTCATCCTGATGTTTATATTTTTAACTTTGATCCAGACTGCGTATTTTTATATTGCATTTTTCGCATTAAGAACTCGCGTCCAGTAAATCTTGTACCTTTGGCAGTGTGCCGGGACCTAGGTTTACGACAACATATTTAAACTGTTCCAAGTTGAATATCCACATAAAATATTTCCAAGCAAATATAAACTTGCTCCAATGGCCATCTCATTTATGTGATTACTTTTACTGGTATTAAATGACCTTAAAAGATTATTTCATCTTCATGATTTAATAAACAATGTATACACAATGATCCTTGTCACAAAAAAGAGTACTAATACTTTTCTTTACAGTCCAAGAATATCACATCCATGTGATTTACTTGAGAAATTTTTGTAGGAAAAGAATTATTTGCTTTCGTCAATCAATTTCTCCTTTTCTTACATAATTTTCTACCACTTTAGATGGTTTCTTTCCAAATTAAATTCACTTTCTTATTTCCTGTATATTTCTTTTTAATTTGAATGGTCTGAAATTTCAAAAAGAAAAGCCAAGTCTTAGTCAGGAATCTCATAAAAAGTGGAGTTGTCCATTCTTAACAGAGGCTTGACACTGGTTACATTTAGCAATTACTTACTAAGATGAAACCAAACTGTGTTAGCTCAGTAAATAATTAGCTTGGCTGTCAACTGTGAGATTGTGAGTTGGGCCAATTCATTGTGACGCAAGTCATTTGTCTAATAGAATTGGGTATATAATAAGTAGCACATGTCAGACATGGCCATCCATAGTAACAAGATGGTCCTAGATTACTCACCTGTGTCTCTTTGATCACTGGGACATCACATCAAGTAAAAAGGCAGATGTCATAAAGAAGATAATTTCTATGTAAAACCAAGTGTCACAAAGTTTGGGCCATATTTGTGGCCATTAGAGTTATTTCTAGTAAATTATCATTAAGTCTCCTTTTCCTGTGATATGGCATGGATCCTTCCCATTTTCAACAGAGTTCATTCTTGTGACCTGGCAAATATTTTGACCAAGTTTCATGAAGATTGGACCATATTTGTAGCTTTGGGAGCTCTTACAAGAAAATTGTCATTAATGCCTCTTTTCCCGTGATATGGCACGGATCCTTCCCATTTTCAAAAGAGTTCATCCTCATGACCTAACAAACATTCTGACCTAGTTTCATGATGATTGGACCATATTTGTGGCTTCAAGAGTGTAAACAAAAAAATGTCATTAAGGCCCCTTTTCCCGTGATGTGGCACAGATCCTTTCCATTTTCAATAGGTTCATCCTTGTGACCTGACCAACATTCTGACCAAGTTACATGGTGATTGGACCATATTTGTGGCCTCTGGAGTGTAAACAAAAAAAATTTCATTAAGGTCCCTTTTCCCGTGATATGTCATGGATCCTTTCCATTTTCGATAGGGTTCATCTTTGTGACCTGGCCAACATTCTGACCAAGTTACATGAAGATTGGGCCATATTTGTGGCCTCTAGAGTGTAAACAAGAAAATTGTCATTAAGGCCCCTTTTCCCGTGATATGTCATGGGTCGTTTCCATTTTCGATAGGGTTCATCCTTGTGACCTGGCCAACATTCTGACCAAGTTACATGAAGATTGGGCCATATTTGTTGCCTCTAGAGTGTAAATAAGAAAATTTTCATTAAGGCCCCTTTTCCCGTGTTATGGCATGGATCCTTCCCATTTTCAATAGGGATAGTCATTGTGACCTGACCAACATTATGACCAAGTTTCATGAAGATTGGATCATATTTGTGGTATCTAGAGTGTAAACACTTAAATTGTTGACGCATGACGACGAACGACACACACCGCACGACGGACATTCAATGTTCACAAAAGCTCACCTTGAGCACGATGTGCTCAGGTGAGCTAAAAACTTAATAGTAATAATAGGAATGAACTCTCAGTGCTCTTCTGTTGAATGAAATCTAACTTAATCTCAGTACATTAACATAGCAAAAGGCAATAACTCCAAAATTATGCTATCAAGAGTTATTGTTCTTTTGCACTGCACTTCTCCTCATTGATATTTATCCACCTATGAAGTTTCAAGTTAATGGCGTTTACACTTCAGGAAATATGCTCCAGATAAAATGTAAGTCTTCAAAATAGCAAAGGGCAATAACTCCAAAATTATGCTATTACGAGTTGTGGTTCTTAAGCACTGCACTTCTCCTTGGTTTGATCTTTCCACCTCTGAAATATCAAGTTAATAGCATTTATACTTGAGGAGATATGCTTTGGACAAGTTACCGGACAGATTGACTGAAGGATGGATGGAGACCATTACTACTGGTATGTCCCCTTTGCTATAACTGCAAAGGATAACAACCAAGTGGAAAAATTAGCTGGTTGCATGGTTAAAATGTAATGGTTGTGCTGGTGTGTGAAACGATGGGAAACCATGAGTAGGTGAACCCGTCACAATGTCTGTAGAAATTTGGGTGACAGTGAAAAAGCAATACTGTATAATAATGTAACAACAAAGCAAGTTTTACCTTTAATCATGAATTGAACAATAATTACCAGTAACAATTGACCGATTCATTAACATAAGACTGGCCCAAAGTTAAGAATAAAAGACATAAAAACAAACATGGAAGCACGATTCAATGAAATGAACTAAATAATGTTCTAGGATTGAGTCTGAATCTGTAATTCCTTTTTATATTTGTAGGCAAGCTTTCATGTCAAATCTAGTTTTATAATATGACCTATGTCGCGAGAGTGAAATAAACCCGTTGGATATTTTTGATATTACACGAGTGTTATTACACTAGTGGATTAACTATGCAAATGAGCTCAGAGCGAATAGCAACGCTATTTTGTAACCGCGAAAATGACGTCATAATGGGTAAATTGTGACGTCATTTTTTAACGACGTTAAAAGTTTTGCTGAAAATTGAAATGTTGAATTTCAAGAATTTTGTTAATTTTACTCAAAAATTCGGGTCATATTATAAAAAGAATATAAAATTTGTGCTCTTAAATACCGAATTTATTAAACTCGTCATCTATAAATAGATAAAAACTCGGCGCAGCCTCGTTTTTATCTGTTTATAGATGACGAGTTTGATAAATTCAGTATTCAATGACCACTCATTTAATATCCTCTATTTAGATAAAGATGATTCAATTTAAATGCACAATTTAACAAGGTGGCAAAATGTCACAAGAAATACCTTTTACACTGCTGGATGTATAAGCATGAAAAACAACAAAGGGAAATAACTTAAAACAAGAGCTGTCGGAGGACAGCGAAGCTCGACTATTCCTAGTGCTGGATAGTAACAGCAAATCAATATCGACATAGGAAATTCAATAAAATGAAAGTCAAGAGAAAAGAATCTTTGTCTAGAGGCTGATATTATGGTCACAGAAGCATGTGCAGAGTTTCAAAGCAATAGCTTAAGTACGAACAGATATACAACTAACATAAAACATTTGCACGTAAAAACTTAACCAAGATTTTCTAAGGCCAAAAAGGGTTAAAATTCCTCTAAATTAAATATCAGAGTAATGAATCTTTTTTTGTGGGCTAATATTATGGTCAAAGAAGCATGTGTAAAGTTTCCAAGCAACAGCTGTAGTAGAAATAGAGATATTACACAAATACAACATTTGCACGTAAAAACTTAACCAAGATTTTCTAAGTCCATAAAGGGTTATAAATCCACTAAATTCTATACCAGAGAATTGAATCTTTATTAAGAGGCTGTTGTTATGAACATTGAAGCATGTGCAAAGTTTGAAAGCAATAGCTTTAATAGAATTAGAGATATAACTGATGTACAACATTTGCACGTAAAAACTTAACCAAGAATTTCTGAGTCTGAAAAAGGTTAAAATTCCACTAAAATCAATATCAGAGTAATAAATCTTTGTCAAGAGGGTGATATCATGGTAACAGAAGCATGTGTAGAGTTTCCAAGCAAAAACCTATGTAGAAATAGAGCTATAACTGATGTACAACATTTGCACGTAAAAACTTAACCAAGAGTTCTAAGTCCGAAAAGGGTTAAAATTCCACTTAATTCAAAACGAGAGTATTGAATCTTTGTCTAGAGGCTGATATCATGGTCACAGAAGCATGTGCAAAGTTTCAAAGCAATAGCTTTAGTAGAAATAGAGATATTATAGAAATACAACATTTGCACGTAAAAACTTAACCAAGATTTTCTAAGTCCGAAAAGGGTTAAAATTCCATTAAATTCAATATCAGAGTAATGAATCTTTGTCAAGAGGCTGTTATTATGGTCACAGAAGCATGTGTAAAGTTGCAAAGCAATAGCTTTAATACAAAGAGAAATATTACAGATAAACAACATTTGCACGTAAAAACTTAACCAAGATTTCTAAGTCTGAAAAGGGTTAAAATTCCACTAAATTCAATATCAGAGTAATGAATCTTTGTCTAGATGCTGATATTATGGTCACAGAAGCATGTGCAAAGTTTCAAAGCAATAGCTTTAATAGAAACAGAGATTTTAAACACTTGCACGTAAAAACTTAACCAAAGCATTACGCCGACGCCGACGGCCGGGTGACTGGAATAGCCCCCCTATTCTTCGAATAGTCGAGCTAAAAAATAACCTAGGTAGAGTTATGGTTCTTGTGCCCTGCACTCTGTAATAATGAGAGAAACATAACTGCCAAGTTTCAAGTCAATCAGACCTAAGGTGACAGAGATGTGCTCTGGACAAAGAAGAGTATGTCACCCATCCTACAAGGGCCCGTTTTACTAAACATCATAATTTTTTGTGTAAGTCAAAAATTAAAGTTACTTCTATAGTAGTAACTAATAATTCTGCCATTCATCATCTCATTGGAAACGTCTTCTAAAGAGGATTCCAATGAGATATTGCAAGGCAGAATGTATCACTGACTGAAAATGCCATGTACAATTTGTGATTTTGACTTACGATCAATTTGTTTGTAAGAAGTTTAGTAAAACGGACCCCTGGTGATCACATATTACTTTTTGTCTTTCAAGGCCGGTATAAAAATTAGACACAGATGTCAGGATAACCTAGATAACATTGTGTTACTCTTTGGGATTACGGAATATGACTTTTAATCATGATCTTTCACAATGTTGACCAAGGTTTCATAATATAAATAAGAAAACCTTGGTAAATACTGTTAAGGTTCAATACTCGCGAAACGTTGTGGGACTTTCACAAGTCCACTACCTTAATTCCATCTATCTAAACTTTTGGCATATGTAAGTCTGATATTTTATCTACCTGCCTGCAGTGAGATAAAATGGATAAAGCACTACTTAGCTGGAGATTTTTTAAACCTACTTCTACTGTTCAAAACATTTTCTGATGTACATGAAGCTAAGGCAGAAAGTAAAGACTAAGATCAGACATGCAGACTAATCATAGCCTGCACTGTTTCCTATTTACTGATTTGTTAAAGGAAAAATGGATACTAAGGGAGGTTGAAATTTTCCTAAAAATTGACATTTTTGTTTGAAAAAAAAATCTGAATTCAGCAGGATAAGGGTTATCATTTATATAATATTAAGAATTACTGGTATAACAATGATGATGATGATGATGACATATTTGACAATGATGATGATAATGAATAGGACAAAAATCATCCTTCATCACTCACCGGAGTTTCAATTGTAAGATTTATCTTGATCTAAGAGTAGGCATTCAAAATATTTTTATAAACTAAACAAGAGCGCCGCCTATGGGTGCCTAAGCTCGTCTGTTGAGTGCTGGATTGTGGGAAAAAATCTAAGTCAAAAAAGGGGCAAAATTTGTTCAATATGCATCTAGAGTTATCCCCTTTGACAGTGTAGGTTGCTCTTTTGATGGTGGACATGTGTGCCAAGTTTCATGTAAATGCTTTCAGTAGAACCAGAGATATCACAAAATGTCAAAGTTTTCGCATGACGACAACGATGACAACAACGACACGGAGGCTATAGCAATACCTCGGGTTTTCTTGCAACCACCATAAAAAGTCCCTGCACCGTAAGCAAATCTCTGAAAAAGAGGACATTCTGAACACAAAAAAGGTTATTGTTGAATCTTATGTTGTTGGAACCCATTCGAATTGTCTCAATAAGACAATTCCAATGGGTTCAAACATAACAGGAGTCAGTACGACTTGACCGACAATCTATAATAAAGCTGTCAAAATGAGCCGTCATATTTATCATGGTTATTTAGTATTAAGTGACAATTCCAATAAACGACAGCTTTTTGGTAGTCCCTCAAGTTGTAGCTGAACACAAGTTTTACTATAATTTGAAAACTATTAGTTAAATCTGTTGATTACTTAAATAGAAATTTTCATGTACCATATTTATCCTTATAAATGCTCCCTGGAACTATACAAAAATAGACAAGAAGTTTTTATTACACTCATTTTCTGAAGCAAAACATCCATAACAATGTTGCTGGAGTTTTTTTGCCCTTTGTTTTGAGGTTATTTTCCTCTAAACAATCATTTGGATAATTGCTTAGAGAAAACTAACCTTATTTTATAGAGAAATACTCACGAAATTCTTGGAACTGAACTTGAAGTAAGTTTTCCTTAGTAACAAAATTACCGTCTACAGGTGTCTACACTCTGCTGTTGAGTGCTTGATGGTGGAAAAAATCCACGTCCAAAATGGGGTATAATTTTAACGAAAAGCACCTAGAGATAACCTCCTTTATTGAATAGATTGCTCTTTTGATGATGAACATGTGTGCCAAGCTTCAAGTGAATGCCGTCAGTAGAACTAGAGATATCACAAAATGTCAAAATTTTTGCATGACGACGACAACAATGACAAGGATGACAACACAAAAGCTATAAGAATACCTTGGAGCTTCTCCAAAAACAGCTGAACTAAAATTAAAGGGGGAGCTATAATTAGGAAGGTTTTCTTATTAGATGAAATATGGTAATTTTAATTATAAAAAAAAATTGGTGTTGATGTGTCCATGAATAAAGTCCGATTGAGGAGGACTTATATTATAAAAGGTAAACTCTGAGGATGGAGCCAGAGGACTTTGCTTTGCATATACATCCCCCCCTTCTTATTTTATATATGTGTCTAACGCTTTTTTTATAATTGAACTTACAGATCAACAGATTTTTTTTACGCTTTTTTTTATAATTGAACTTACAGATTAACAGATAAATCTAAGACATAGAACAATGAAAATTCATTAGTAGCCCACCAAAATGTTGCATCTTCTAGAGATTCAAAATTTTGGGTATCTAACGACATATGGCTCGACTTCAGCACTTTGCACTGGGGTTGAGCTAAAACATATCACAGATTTTATGTCAAATAAATAATACAGCAATACAACAAATTCAGCACTTTGAGACATTTACATTTGTGACCCGCAACGCAAAAAGGGGCCAACTCGGAACTTTGTAAAATGAATATTCAAAAAAGAGTTTGGGTGCAGCATTGGTCAACCAGAAGTTGCATTTCAAAAATTCTTTAACTGGAAGGTAGATTGATCATTCTAGATTCAGAAAATAAGCACATTGTGAAAAGTTTCGACCCTAGTCAGTCTGCGCAAACCGCGCAGTCTGACTAGGGTCGATACTTTACACACTTCCCAGATGGTCATATGACGGGTCATATTTATCATTTTCAAATGGTAATGAATCAAGATTTATTGTAACATGGTCCTTGTTTGTTATTTTGTAGAAAACATTAATTTCTTATCAGAAAAATTGAATTTTTAGCAATTTCTTCATTTGCCAAATTATTTTTATCTTTTTTGATACTGAATTTTTTAATTCGTTCTTATCGAGTTTCACTTATCATTAGTCTGTCATTTGTTACCATTTAGAACAATATTAAACATAATTGGGACTTTTGAAATGTTAATGATATATGAACTAGATTTTATGGCTCTACAGAAATAATTCTTTGTGATGCAGTTTTATTCCTTCGTAAATTACTTGACAAATTAGGGAGTATTGCACCAGCATTTTCTAAAGTTGCCATCAAAAACTCATCTAACGTCCGCTCAGCACTTTCAGCTATAAATCTGATAAACGATCTGAGGTCACCATTGTTTCCATCTTCTAATGTCTCGTAATATCGCGCTCTATCTTCCACTTTTACGGTCACTGGTGGAAAACCCACTTGCATTAATATGAGATTCATTAATAAGCGAGAAGTTCTACCATTTCCGTCGTAAAATGGATGAATAACAACAAGTTTGTAATGAGCTATGGCAGCATATTCAATTGGATGTAGTGCTAAAGCCTCCTCGGAGTTTAACCATTCTATAAACCCATCCATTAATTCAGGAACATCATCTGGTGGAGGGGGTATAAAATCTCCAACATACACTTGTGTAAGCCTTATTCTTCCCCCTTCTATAGGGTCCACAAATCCTAACACTCTTTTATGTATATCCAATATATCTTTTAAAGTTATTGATCCTATGCGGCCTAATAATGTGTTGTTCACAAAACTTAAAGCTGCATCCATTCCTAACACTTCCTGCTGTTCTAGTATTGACTTCCCACCTATAGCTATCCCGGTCTCAACAATTGATCGTGTTTGGGATAATGTAAGAGTATTCCCTTCAATTGCATTTGTATGATATATATGTTGAAAATAGGCTTCCTTTTTCTGTCTTCTCAATCCTGGGTGAGAATTAGGAATTTTGTATAACATATCCAACTTTTTATCAATGGCATTATACATTCTTTGATCAATTTCTTCCACTAATGGTAGAACACGCTTTCTGTTAGCCAAGGCTTTAGTATGTTCAGGACATATCAGTAAAGCTCTACTATACATTTGTTCAGCCTGTAAAAGGTCCTTTTCATGATGTTCTAAAAACTCTCCATAGGCTATAAGTATGTCTGCATGAGATGGGTCAAGTTTAATGGCATGTTGGTAAAGTTTAATGGCTTTGTCATGTTTTCCCTGAGCCTCCATGTCTAGTGCAAGATTCATGGCCGCTGCTGCTTCTTTCTTTATGTCTGAAATCAAATCAATAATTGAGCCTGTGTGTGAGATTTCCAACAAGGAGTTTTCATTTCGAACGCATTTCTTCAAACCTCATTTATGTACATAGCAAAGACTCTGACCAGCCTGTGCATCAGCACAGTCTGACCAGAGTTGTTGCCATACTTAAGCTTTTAGTAGATAGATAAGGGCTTAAAGTACTTGTAACACCACCAGGTAACATCATATTTACAGTATTACTGGCTGTCTACACTGAACTTTGTTTGCACCTCAGGCACATTTCAAATTATTTGAGATGTCATGCACAGGCTCAATTAATATTTAGATTGAAGGATCATCCAAATTGGTCCTGGGACAGCTCACGGGAGTCCTATCTAGTAACAACTGAGGGCTCGAGGTTGTAAAACTTTTTTTGTGCTTTACTGAGAATCTTCTCAAATTTAGAATTCAAATACAATGTAAATATATGAACATAAAAGATTATATTAATAAGTTCTTATTTGTAATTACCTATTCATATTATCTTTTTGTTCATATATTTATATAAGTATTACAACAGAATTACTGCTTCATTCTTACATTGAAATTTGAGGAATTTGATTTGAATTGGGGTTTTACGTCACTTTCAACAATCTCTCAGTTATATCGCGACGACTGGAGCACCTAACGATGGATTCCTGGTATTTCTCACACCAGTACTACCACCACATCCCTTTCCTAGCCTCCAGTTGCTATTCCACATAGGTTTACGATTATCTACCCATTGGTGGAAGACAAGTGCCGCGGCCGGGGATCGAACCCGTGCGAATATAGACCCCTGGATTAGAAGTCCGGCGCGCTACCAACTGCGCTATTGCCGCGGCTGTGAAATTTGAGGAAATTTTGAGTTGAGAATGAGAAAAGTTTAAACAACCTAGGGCCCTGATCCTGTATGAAACTGTATCAATTCTTAAGCAATACATCAAAATTAAACATAATTGTAAGTCATAAAGAAATACAAAATATTGGAAGGAAAACTATTGTCTCTTAGAGTGTTAACAAGAAAATTGTCAATAAGGCCCCTTTTCTTGTGATATGAAATGGATCCTGCCCATTTTCAATTGGGACCATCCTTGTGACCTGAAAAACATACTGGTCAGATTTCTTGAAGATTACACCATATTTGTGGCTTCTAAGGTATAAAAAGAAAAATGTCACTAAGGCCCCATTTTCCTGTGATATGGTATCAGGGCTTGTGTTTGTCCCTTAAACCAGGGTTTTGACTCCAAAAAATTCCATTTTGACCCTTAAAAATTTCTAGCAGGGGGTCATTTTGACCAACTGAATTTCCAGTGGTGCAACCTATGCAACTATTTTCTTCATACTATTACACAAGATCTATTTAAATGAAACAACATAGACAATAAAGTGTGTTTACACTTTATTGTTTATGTTGATTCAGTTATATAGACAGATAATTTTCTATGTTTTACTCTTTTTTGAAGCCTTCAAAACCAGTTTTGACCCCCAGAATTTTATGGTCAAGGGGTCAAAGACTCTCAAATTTAAAAAGCTAGCACAAGCCCTGGGTATGGGTCCTTCCTATTTTCATCATTGTGACCTGACAAACATTCTGACCAGATTTCATGAAGATTGGACCATATTTGTGGCCTCTAGGGTATAAACAGACTTTTACATGAAAAATATAACTAAGTCCCCTTTTCCTGTGTCAGATATGGCATGGATCTTTTCTATTTGGACTTTAATTGGAATTTTGGACCATATTTGTGGCCTCTTAGAGTGTAAACAAGAAAATTGTCATAAAGGCCCCTTTTCCCTTGATATGGCATGGATCCTTTCCATTTTCAAACGGCTTCATTGTTGTGACCTGACAATTGATTGATTGATTGAATGGAGTTTTAAGCTGCTTTCAACGTTTTTTAGTTGTATGCCAGCATATGGAGCACCTAACAATGGATTCCTGGTATTTCTCTCACCAGCACAACCATCTCACCCTTTCCTAGCCTCCAGCTTCTATCTCACATAGTGTGACCTGACAAACACATGGCCTAGTTTCATAAAGATTTGACCATATTTGTGGCCTCTAGAGTGTTCACAAACAAGAATATGCAAATTATCCAAGCATGCGAAAACAAGAATATTTTCATTAAGGCCCTTTTTCATGTAATATCGCATGGATCTCATATTTTCAATAGAGTTCATCCTTGTGACCTGAGAAACATTCTGACTAAATTCCATGAAGCTTGAGCCATATTTGTTGTCTCTAGAGTGTAAACACTTAAATGCTTGACGTCTGATGACGAACGGTGCACATGGCACTACAGACCACGGACATTCAATGATCACAAATGCTTACCTTGAGCACAATGTACTCACTACTCAGGTGAGCTTAAAATGTATTCCTCTCTCTGATACGCTGATGTGGTGGCACATCAAATGACGGAAAATAATAGTCATATATTCACACCTGTCTGTCCCCTGACAATCTAGGATGTATGGCAGGTCTGAGCAAGGATAGCATGATCCAAAGAAAAATTCATTCGGAACATTCCTCAGACTTTTCTGGAAAGTACCTTGGACGCAAGTGTCGTAATTTTGGATCATTTTTAGGTAATTAGTATACTAGCAGCACTCCAGTTATTAAATACACCTGAAAAAATTCACATTTTGTCATGTCTGTGGAGATTTTTCAGGGATATAATAATTTGACCACAATACGCAGTAAATCACTGACTTTTAAAATTATAATATGCCCTTTAATTCTTTCTTTGATTTTGATTAATGCAATGTCATCCTTAGCGGAATTGTTGATAGTTGTGACAACATGTAAACCCACATAATAATGAAATCATGTGTGAGGCTGTTCCCTTGAGAATTGCAAGTGGTCTGGATTAAGACAATCTCTTATTGTCACGTATTGTGGGTATTGGTAGTCTAAGGCTCTTGTCTAGCTACAATAATGAACTCCTCTCTTTACTATGCTCACGGTACAGACTTGCATATTAGACTATTAAACGAGGGTTATTTTATCATAACTAACTCTTGTCATATGTTAGGGCCAATTGTCTCACCAGAAACAGAAGTTTGGAAATACCTTTTCCACTTTTCTCAAAACAAACAAGTACAGGAATGATATTTTTCGTGTCCAGGATCAAAATGAACTTATCCTCAAAAATGAGAATAGATAGTTTTTGAGAAAACAAAAGATAGAAATTTTGGAATTGGAATTTCACACCCATGCTACCCTAGATACGATAACGTATCCCTCCTTTGATCGGCAGCATATCAGAGAGAGAGGGGTACATTATTGCGGGGTACGGACATAACCCCACCAGGACAAAACCCCACCAGACAAAACCCCATCAGACAAAACCCCACCAGGACAAAACCCCACCACTATATTTGTCAAGTAGGACAAAAACCCACCACTTTTTCATATCAATATATCTCGGAATTATGTAACACGCGATAAATGGCGTAAAAGGATGTATGCCGCCGTCGCGGATCGAGCCAAGGACCCCATGATTTGGAGGTCGAAGCAATACATGCTGCGCTTTGGCGGATGCTTTGAATACATAAATGCGATATGTCAATTTCCAAATAGGACGCGCCTCAATTCAGTATACATCTGAAGGATGACACAGTTTACACAAAATAAGACTTTGCAACAAGCTGATAGATAAGTCACTAGCGCAATTGCGATTTTTTTGCAGTTTGAGAGATGTTAAACAAGAGGCCCAAGAGGGCCTGTATTGCTCCACTGGCTTTAACATCTCAAGATTTGAAAGAGAGATATAGAAAATAGAAGGTAATGAAAGTCACAAGCATTCAGAAGGAATTGACTTTTTCCATATTGATACTTTTTTACAAGCTAATCAGAAGAGAACACGTACAACTAATATGTAAATTACATGAAAGAAGACTTTTTATATATCATTTAAAAAAACCTATTACACTTATTTAACTCAAAATTATTAAAAACAAAATCATTTCACCCATTACCTGACAATTTTGACTTTGATTGATCTGAATTCCAAAAAAATCTTAGCAGACTACATAGAACAAAGCAGAATAATGCAGAAAACATTCATAGAAAATGAAAAATTGCAAATGAAATCATCTTTAGCTACAAAGTTTGACTGGGAAAGGGGGCAATATGCTAGGGGTATTCATAACAAATTACAAGGAAGGGAAGTAATTAGCGTTTATTTTTATGACTTAATAAGCTGCATTGATCTCCCTTGATCTATGTTATACAATGTACAGAGAGCTAGAGATAGGGTAATATTTTGTTTTTCAAATCTTAATATTTTATTCTTCCTAACTTAAACCCTATGCTGTTGGTACTCATTTGAAATGTCTCATCAAGATGAGCCAAATGAGCACTAACAACACAGTTTCATTGGCAATAAACAATTTTAGACTGGCTTTACCCCGTCTTATCTGGATCTTATGTACCTATTCAGATATGCCTACACTTACACAATATTTACATCTGTTTGAACAGACTTATAATGTTTAAATAGTGATACATTTATACTTTCATAAAACAAAGCTGAAGCCTAGTTTACATTTGCCATGGTCGCCGTACGATATCGCAGCCTGCGATTTTTCTTACGATTTTTTGGACATCGCAGACAGCTACGGTCTGCGGCGTATGTGTTTACAATGCTGCGCGGTGACCGTGCGTTTTTGAAAATAATTGAGGGGGAACATACCTTAATGTGACCGTACGGGTCCTGTGCGATAACGCGAGGTAATCGTGCGATTCCCGTGCGGAGATCGTACGGGTTCCGTACGGATATCGGGAGGATGCCGTGCGGTCATCGCACGATTCTACGGGTTTTATTTTGGATGTTTGATAGTTAAGATATTGTACGATTTCCGCGCGATCATCTCAAGGCTTCCGTTCGATGTCTGTGCGGCGACCGTGCGGTGTCCGCGCAAGGCTACGGGCTTGCGATTTTTAAAGATGTGTATAACATTTTTTTAAACGAGATCGCAGGTGTCTGCGGTGCCCGTAAGACCGTGCGATGATCGCACGAGCACCGTATGTCACCGCACGGGTACCGCACGATTTTATGCTTACGGCGAGATACGGGCGCCGTACGGGCTCCGTAGGCCAAATGTAAACGAGGCTTGACTGATAGAAAACAGGACTTTGAAGTTTCTTTAGAACTATTTAGTTATGACTTACTTGGTATTGCCCCATTGCACTAAATTACTCAATCACCATTAGCCCGAACACCCTTTACTTTTATTCTTACCAACATGAAGGTGATTGCATTAAGAAGGCTATTCTTAACATAATTTCAAGTAGTATTCAAGTAAATGGTCATACATGGAATATCCATGACAAAATTCATATAAATTAAATTGATTGTAGGATTATTATCTTAAAAGAATAAAAAGTGAAATCAATCCCACACTGCCACGCCCATACTAGGGGGGTCAGTGAAAATTTCTTTAACAATTTAAGTAAAGCATCACCGAAGAAACATCCATGCAAAGTCTCGTTGAAATTGGCCAAATGATTTGGGTGGAGAAGATTTTGAAAATTTGAACCTGAAAAAAATACCGCGCCCTGCCACGCCCATATTTGGAGGTCAATCAAATTTTCTTAAGAAACACCAATGCCAAGTTTCATTGAAATCGGCCCGATGGTTCTGGAGTAGAAGATTTTTAAAGATTTTAAAGTGGAAATGTTCCCCGCCCTGCCATGCCCATATTTGGGGTCAATCAAAATTTCTTGATCAATTTAAGTAAGAGGCACCAAAGGAACAACCATACCAAGTTTCATTGAAATTGGCCGAATGGTTCTGGAGGAGAAGATTTTTAAAGATTTTAAAGTGAAAATATGCCCGCCCTGCCACGCCGATATTTTGGGGTAAATCAAAATTTCTTTAACAATCTAAGAAGATTGTCACCCAAGGATCATTTCTACAAAGTTTCGTTAAAATCCACCCATTGGTCTAGGAGGAGAAGATGTTTAAATACAAAATTTACACACGGACGGACGACGGACACTCTGCCATGACTTAGTTTTTTACTTGTCATTTGTACTTAGAACTGTACTTTGAAAAGGGACCATAGAGGAATAAGAAACAATATTTTCAAACTAAACATTCAAAAGGATTCACCAGAGACCACAATCCATAAATAATTAGACAGATAATAGAAAGATCATTTCAGATTTAGAAAACCAACTATTTACACGATTTCTTTATAATGTATCATTAGCATTCGTTTGCAACGGGCATTGAGAACCACTGGTTTAATATTTCTCGTTACACGAATCGGTTACATGGTTACATGAAAGAGTATTTTGTCCTTTTTTCGTTTGAATTGTTTGTGGTCGATAAGCTTAAAATCTTTCAAAGAAACCCATTTTGCATAAAATTTCTTAATTAATCAATCTTTCGTGATTATTTTGTTATTTTGAATTTAGATATCGGTGGCTTTCACAGATGAAACAATCATAAAAATCGAAGTTCTGTTTTCTATAAAATCAAAATATTTAATTGGTAATTTTTGTAAATTAAATCTTCATCTCGTAACCAAATTTCAAAGGTTCGAAATAACAACATATTACAAACACATCACAACATCAAAGATATTTTTACTGACTTCAGATAAATGAGAGTCGTATATACATGTAACAGGAAACTTGGCGGAAAATGAGGAATTTTCCAAAATAC
Source organism: Fragum whitleyi (assembly GCA_948146395.1). Taxonomy (NCBI): domain Eukaryota; kingdom Metazoa; phylum Mollusca; class Bivalvia; order Cardiida; family Cardiidae; genus Fragum; species Fragum whitleyi. The sequence goes on along the minus strand of OX411551.1, from coordinate 32,081,704 downwards.
TCCTCATATTTTCTGATCTGTTGCTCGAGATGCGAAGTATTCATGAACACCAATCAGACAGCACAAAACGCACAGGACTATGTGAAACGAGTCAACAAATTCTTTGTATGGATTCTGTAACCAGGTCGCGGCTTTTTTTTTTCCAGATGCAAAATCATTTAATTTAATTGAATCTATTAGGTAAGAAGGGGGCCCAAATGTTTCAACGCAGAATATACCATCTTCACGAGTCAAGGGGTATCAAATCGTAAGATAAGTAAAACGTTTGTAACCCTTGGCTCAACAAGATGAGAATATACATGACGCTATTGAAAGGCCGCGATGTCTTTCATCTACATATTAACACTGAAGTCGGACTTTTACTCTTAACTTAACCCTTAATTCTGTCTGCGCTTTCATATCGTTTTGTAAACGGCATTTGTCCTTCAATAATCAAAACTTTGTCACGTTACTAAAGGTCAAATAAGACAGAGGCAAATGTAATCTTTTTAACATGCAATCACTTTGAGTTTTCGCATTCTGAAATTGTAATTATATTTTATATTTAGAACAACACAAAAAAGTTGAACAGTTTTTTTTTTGGACAGAATAGACCAAGGTCAGCCTGGATAGAGATGAAGTGTTTTCTTAGCCTTAGGCAACACATTTTGCTTTCTACCTAATTTATGTGGGATAATCTTAAAGTTATGCCAGACTTTGCTATAAGATTATTCACAAGTTGGGGTTATAGAGAATGTAAGATCCTTTCCCATCCTGTGATCTTGGCATTTTTCACATTTTTTAAACCAAATATCCTTTTATATTTCATTTTAATTTAAAAAAAAAAAAAAAAAAAAAAAAAACCACTGATAGTGGCTATGTTTTATGATTTTTCTCCTAATATAGGGTTTAAAAGGGAAAATATTTAAGTTTGGAAGAAATTTAAGACAATTTTCCTACAAATGTAAAACTACGTGGTAAAGTTCTTGATTTTTACACATTTTTACCTAATACACCATAGATAACTTTGATACAGGTGGTTTAGGTTGAATCTGTATTGAAATACCAAATTATTTAGATGACAAGTTCCACTTTTTAGATCATAAAAGCATGAAGTGCTCATGGCGAGCTTTTGTCATCCGGTCGTCCGTCAACATCTTGTGTGCCCTCTAGAGGCTACATTTTTTACCAAAGTATCTTGAAACCTGGTCAGAATGTTTGTCTTCACCAAATCTGGGTCATATTCTAAATTGGGTCAAATGGGGTCAAGTCAGGGCAAATTTTTGCCCCAAAGGTGTTGAAACTGGTCAGAATTTTGTCTCCATCTAAGCTCGGTCAAGTTCAAAATTGGGTCAAGTAAGGTCAATGATGGGTCAGGGAGTCAAATTCTAGTAACATAAAGTTTGGGCGCTTTGGCGCTTTTTTCTGCTTCTAGATAACGCGTTTAAAATTTTTAAATAACCAAAAACAGAGAGTAGAACATATTCCGTCAAAGTTTTTTTTATGTTTTCGCATTGGCAGCCTACATGTAGAATGATAATCTCGCGAGATTTCGCTATTTTGTTTTATTATTTATTTAAATTCATTTTTCTTTTTCTATTGATTCTATTTCTGTCGTTCTTTATCAAAATTCAAATTGAAGTAAACGTAAAATTGGGATAAGAGGGGTACGGACATAACCCCACCAGGACAAAACCCCACCAGACAAAACCCCATCAGACAAAACCCCACCAGGACAAAACCCTACCACTATATTTGTCAAGTAGGACAAAAACCCACCACTTTTTCATATCAATATATTTAGTGAAATCTTTTCAAAATTAAAATTAGATTATATTTTTTATACAATTGATGCAAAAAACCAATATAGTGGTGAATGATGTCTAAAATCACCCTAATATTAGTATTCTTTAAATTCTTAATTCGACCTGCCCTCACCCTCTCTCAAATGACTTTGTTTAAACATCGCGAAATATTATGGTTTCGAATGTATAATAATTCCCTTTGCCTTTAAACCATAAAAAAGTAAACATATTATTTTACAGTTGGTTTTCTATTACTAAGACAGTCCAAGATAAATATCACATGCAGACTATCAATCTTAAGGCACTCGGTTCAATCCCCGATGATGGCATTCATCAATTCTTAAGTCTCCCACCAATAGGTTGATAATTGTAGGCCTATGTGGGATGGCAGATATTAGATAGAGAAGGTTGTAATGGTAAAACTGGTGTGAGGAATACCAGAACCATTCATTGGTGCTCCAGTCACTTCAAAATGACTGAGAGATTGCTAAAATTGGTGTAAAACCTCAATCTAACGGAGAGATTGCTAAAATTGGTGTAAAACCTCATTCTAATGAAGAAACAATTCAGTTAAAGGACAGAATGTTTTTCGCTATATTTTAAACCTTATTTTAATAATGTCCATCTTAATTGCCACTTGGAATACTTGGTTTTATAGGAATAAATTAATATACTCTTTCATAACACATACACTATAATATATAATGGTGGGGTTTTGTCCTGGTGGGGTTTTGTCCTGGTGGGGTTTTGTCCTGATGGGGTTTTGTCCTAGTGGGGTTTTGTCTGGTGGTGTTTTGTCCCAGTGGGGTTTTGTCCTACACTCCATTATTGCAGCTAATGCTACCCCAGCTACAAGTTATCCGGTTATCGGGACCCAAGTTATCTACATCAAAGGTTCACCACATCAAAAATGATTGTTTCTCACCTGGATTGACAGGAATCGTTTTCTGTCTTGTCCTCTTGATTAATGACGTTCCTTGTGTTGTCAAAACTTCAGAATGTGTTATGTGACGTTTACCAACTGAAACCAAAAGTATGTTGAAGTACAACATAAAGTAGGCCATGGTGAATCCAATGAATGTGAACAACAAGATAAGGGCAAAAGTTGACATTTTGTTATCTCGAATATTCGAGAGATAAGCGTCTGCCTGGCTTAAAACTGGGATGACAGCCGCAAAACTTTTCTTTACGCACGACATGTTTTCGGTTTGTGAATGAACTAGACCGGAAATAAATTAGTCATAATTTGATTGGTCCAAATCTTCCTATTCGGTCCGATTAGCCTTCATCGTAGGATTGTAAACAACAATGGCTGCGCCCAAGTGAAAGTGTGTTTGGCTTCGCATTTAACTTAAATGGCGCTGTTTGAAGTTAAAAGGTAGGCTAAAAGACTTAAGAATTAATAATTTGAAACCATATTTGTCCGAAAGTAAGATGAATTACCTCAAATCATCTAAAACGATTCGTTCCCAAGTAGTTTCGAACCTTTTTCCACTTTTAAGAACCACCTGGATATGGATGATACAGTCATTGCACCATGACTGTATTTATTATCAAAATTAGCTTTGATTAAGCATTCTCTAACAGAAGCTTGAAGAAAAAGTTTAAGTTCAAGGTATCAGTAGAGGAGGTGTCCTGTCAACTCCACAGGTAGCCAACGCGGGTGGGGATAGTATAATTTTGCCAAAACTTGACCACAAAAAATAATTATGCTTATTTTTTTATCAAAATGTATAATATAGACAAGGTCCCAGACTACCCTCTTTTATGCAGAAAATCTAGTTGGTCGAGATCGCGCAACTCAACTTTACACATAGGCCTATAAACCCAGGTTAAATATGATGCTCTACTTAAATCACTGATTGCATTCTTTAGAATACATTTTTTCCTGTCTCTCACGATCTAATTCTTTTCAGAAATGCCAACAATACAATTAATATTTACTCATCAATTTGGAATCGGGAAGAAAACATTTCTGCAACGGCCATTTCTGTTTATAAGCTCTCGACCAATCAGATAGCCTTATTCTACAGTTTAGTTGTAAGAGGCTCTATGATTGGTCGAGAGCTAATAAACAAACATGGCCGCTGCAAAAGTGTTTTCTTCCCGATTCCAAATTCATAAGTAAATATGAACTGAATTGTTGGCATTTCTTAAAAGAATTAGATCGTGAGTGACAGAGAAAAATGTTTTCTATAGAATGCAATCAGTAATTTAAGTAGAGCATCATATTCAACCTGGGTTTATAGGTGTAAAGTTGAGTTGCGCGATCTCGACCGACTATATTTTCTGCATAAAAGAGGGTAGTTCGGGACCTTGTCTATATTATACATTGTGATAAAAAAAATAGTATTAAAGTTTTTTGTGGTTAATTTTTGGTAAACTTACACTATCCCCACCCGTGTTGGCTACCTGTGGTCAACTCGGCCTGTGTAAAACTCGGCCCGTCAACTTGCGTCCTGGCCTGTATTTTTGTTATATAGTGTAGAGTAAAAGGGTGTATTGCCACACTTATTGGATAATTAATCAAGGAGTTAAATGTACTACGGGAGTAGTACAGATTTCTGTCCTCGGAATGCAATGCTATTTTTGGACTGGTCACAATGAAATATGTAAAGTCAAAAAATTGAGACTACTGCCAGACGCACGTCATCAAAAAAATTGTTGTCTGCTTGAATCCTTTATTGAATCCTTTTTCGTCCCCTGGGAAAAGTTGTTGTCCTCTCAGACGACAGTACTGTCATTTCCGAGAGCCATGATAAATCATCCACAAATAGCAAATAAGGAGGAAATGGGAGGATACAGTTTGTTTATTTCCCATATTTTTGTCATCAAAATCAGACAAATGTACATGGCTGCTTGTATATTGAAAACTCATTAAAGATATATCTGGTGATTAGTCGTCTGCATTTCAGGGTTGTCGTTTGCCGGTAGCACAAGACTATACAAGATAATCAATAGAGGAGTAGAATCAACAAAAGGTGTTGAAAATGCTTTTATACCTAATTTAAAGAGTGTCGAAGTATTAATTTTATAAGTCCAAGACCGTGATTCCTTTACCTTAGACATCCGCACAAATTTCATGTGAAAACAAGAGCAGGAAATATATTCAAAAGAGGTTTTAGTTGATCATGTACCTGAAGATTTAATGGACTGCTTGAAAAGAAACTACTTTTTTCATGTTTTTGCAAGTGATAAGAAAATATTCAATGAGTAGGCATACTAAATTTCAGTTTATAGTTCATTCCTTACAATTTACTCGATCTAACATAAGCTGAGCGCAAGGTTATACATGTAAATTGTCAGAATATGAACTATAACTGTTTACTGATCGACTTAATTTTTTGGCTTGGCTTTTTTCGGAGAAAACCCAAGAATTGCTATAGCCTGCCTGTCGTTATCGTCGTTGTCATCGTCGTTCTTGTCGTTGTGCGAAAACTTTGACATTTTGTGATATCTCTGGTTCTACTGAAAGCATTTACTTGAAACTTGGCACACATGTCAAAAGAGCAACATATAATATCAAGGGGGATAACTCTAGATGCATTTTGAACAAATTATACCCCTTTTTCAACTTAGATTTTTTGCCACCATCCAGCCTTCAACAGCCGAGCGTAGGCACCAGTAGGCCATGCTCTTGTTTACTCAAAAACCTTAGCTCCAGTGAGTTTGGCGTCAATCAATGATGTCAGTCAACTTTGTTGCGTCATACATTCTTCAATCAAATCATCTTGAACAAATGGTGAGGAGCAAATTTAATCATTATCGAGCTTTCATTCATATCTTGCTATTTTGCCAGACGGCTTCAATGAATAAATCACCCTTATGTTGCGTTTGGCTATTAAACTTCGTGGATGCAGCTGTGATTATGTATTTTATATTCTATACTGCCATCTATTTGTGGGTCATATGCACATCTATAAGGATTTTATTTGTGAGAAAATACAGGTTATGTTTTGTGTGATATTCATTTTCATTAATAATTGCAATAAATAGTCCAATGAGCAACTAATGATGCAGTGAATGCCGTAATTATCAGCCCCTTCCATCTTGCAAAACAGTTGCGAACGATAATGTATTGTGCCCTGCTTTGCTGATTAGTTCACATTCAAAGCGGAGAACCTTTACGCCAACTTTTTCGTTTTGAAGGAGGGATAAGTTTTAGTATCCCATTGAAAGGTTACCTTTAAATGGGTCTCTGAGGTTTTCAAAACTATCCAGCTTCTGTGTGGCTAAAATGCTACAAGGCAATTTATAATTTTATTTTTGCTATTTTTTTACTATTGTTTTGCGCAAATGTTTTAGCCTGAATGTACCCGTTCATATTGCCATAGGTAAAAGCATGAAGTCAGCTCATTTTTTTCTACCCCATTGTGATTATCCATGCATGGCAAACTTTGTGTATCACACCATGATTAAAAATTAATATGTATAAGTCAAATTCTAGATCATTTCAACTCTATCGTCTATTTACGTCCACTTATAAGGGTGTTACAGGAAGGTTCAGTTTGAGCAAACTGTAAAATCGAAATCAGTATATTAGTACTTTAAAATTGAAATCAGTATATCAGTTTCGTCCTTCCTCTATTTGTTGACATGTATATTAAAAGATGCATTTGTATATCATTTAAATGTTATCACTGTTGCAAGCACAAAATAAATTGTTCATTCAATAAGCGTTTTCATATGCTCGATTACAAGTTAAGGGTCCTCCGAGACTGTTCACCAGACAAGATATGACTGTAGTCTTGTTTGTTTTGAAGTCCACGCCCATTATGACCTTAAGTCATGTAGCACACTTATTCGAGCAAATTGTTAGGTTATGCAATATATTTTTTGAATTTCAAATGAAATAGTGGTCGATCATTGGCTGAAAAATTAGGGCGATCGGTAATCAAAGCTATGGCATAATCGTTACAAGAATTTAGACAAGCAATGATAATTCACTCCCGATCAGATGATTGACAAACATCCCTGACACAAAATTATGAGAACTTTTATTAAACATAATGTTTTCCTGTGTTTCAACATTTTTCCTAATTTCATTAATTTATTCATTTATTCATTTTACGCTCTGTCAGAATTTACCTCCTGATTTTCAGCAGGTCTAATTCGTGGATATCTATACCATAATAAGCGATTCTCCCTTTTTCTTAATTTTTTCATTCAAACATATGGTACATCACAGTCCTTATATTCAGAATTAATACAACAGAAAAAAGAAACATTCATGAAATTACCTTAAAATTATGGTTAACTGGGAAATGGACTTTCTTCTTCTCTAAGCCGGAAAATTGATATTCTAGTAGTTTTTAAAAGGGTAAATAAATCACAAAATAATGATCTTCATTGTTGACAAGATAAAATTTGCATTAACAAACATTCCAAACAATATCATAAGAACAAACAAGTTGAAATATCGCTAAGAAAATACAATGATTTTTGGGGAACAAGTTGACTGAGGAAAAATTGATTGGGAAACAAGTTGCCTTGTTGAGGGGTACAAGTTGACCAAAATCGCCACGAGCTGGCCGGGGAACGAGTTGACTGAGGAACCAGTTGACTGTAAGCAGTCATAACCACACTGTAGCATAGGGTTTTGGGACAGGTTGCCCACTAATGACTCAGGCCTACTTTGAAACAGAATGTAAATAGTGATAGGAGTTCTTTTATTACTTCACCTTCAAGGTAGAATAGTAGACTAATAGAATATGAAGTCTTTCTATGCCCTAAACTTTTATCTTTGGGCGTTAATTCGATCAGCAAAATTCAAAACACACACACAAAAAAGAAACAAACAAAAAGGGAGGGCAGCTTTTAAATTATTATGGCCACTTACAAAATATTTATTGATCAGAAGAAACATTGGCGATTACTATGTAGAACAGATTTTAATGAAAGCACCTCTTTGACTCCGTAAACAGTGATGTCATTAGAGTCTAGTGGTCAAAACCATGTTATGTTGAGGGCGTGCAACATTTCAACTGACATCAAAGAGTCATCGATAACTCAATCCAACTCAATTTTATTTGCAGATCATATAACATTACATAATGAATACATGAAATGCACCTAAACAAGGCAGAAAAGACTAGGAGACTCAGTGTGCACACATTACACAATTAACTGTCTTATCTGAACATGAAGAATTGTAAAAACTCAGCGTTAAGTGAATTATCAAGTTCGTAATCGATTGACAATGACTTTGTAATTTTCTTCTTACCATTCCACGATAAGATACCTGATTAGTTTTGATATGATTATTGGTCTTTTCCTTGGAAGTATGTCTTTGCAACCTGTCAATTTCTACAAAAAAGAACCACGTTCAATTTGCAAAACTATCGATTTTTGTGGTGCTTAAAGAAAGGGGGCTATTTCAAGTTTAAGATAGCTGAATTTCAAATCCGATATAAATTGACATACCTTGGTCAGTTTCTAAAGGCTAATGTAGCAATTTTATTTTACAATTTTACATTGGGCCATTTATTCTTGCCAAAACTTAAAAACTTAAAATCCTAATGGGTGCCGTGAAAATTTATTGTGAGTGACTACAAATGTAAAGGCTTTTACAATATGTTTGTGTTGAGCCCTCCATTAGCAGATTGTCTAGAAACATATTCTTGTCCTCCACTAATTGCTGGTAATTGTCTGTCCTTTCGCAATTCATGCGTTGGTAAGCCTAGAGACTCCATCTGTTTATCTCGTCTTTTATAAAGACCTCAATTCTACAGGATGATTGCTCGTAAGAGGACTCTCTTTAATTTCTAGACCTTTTTAATTTTAAAGAAAGGCATTATTGCAAAGGGCAGGTGTTACATGCCAATGTAACAAGAACAAAAAAGCCAGCAACAAACTTTACAATTAACAATATTTATTGACAATAATAACAGAATTATTGACAATATGAAACTAATACAAAAACAAATTACAATACCTTGAATGTTTTATCCTAAAGTTTTTAATTTTAGATCCAATTTAATTAAGTTCCTGGTCCACAAATAATAAGTCCAATAATATCCGAATTTGAAATTAAACACGCTTTCAAACACACTTTTAAGATAACAAGAAATCGCCTTTTAGTTTAACACAGTACCATAAGTCTAAAACAAGTGAACCAAGAATGCTGTAGGAACCCCTTTATATAATACTATAGAACAATCTGGAATAGCATAGAACATAAGAATACTCTAGAGTCTGAATCACTTTCTAAAAGGCCTTTCTAGAAAGATCTAAAATCTTCTACATATATATTACCTTAAAGTGTCAAGAGATATTGGAAAATCCCCAGACTAATTCTAAAAATAGACATGGTAAATACCATTAGGTTTATTTATAGTTTATATATAACACAGGGCAGTGGACTTTAAGGGACTAGCTGGAGCACTGATGTAAGATGGTTTAATTTAAATTACTTACCTTTTCATTGTCATCTGAAACCTTTTTTTAAATTGAGAGAATTGTGAAACATAGTATCCTCTTGTCCCCCTTTATTCTACCCTCTCGTTGATGAAGTCCAGTCGAAAAATAACATTGGAATCAAACTCCTGAAAGAGGGTATCTAACCTATTTTTGAAAGTGACCATATTTCTGTAAATCATCAATCAGACTTATTTACTGTCATTTCAGTGGTCACTTCACCATACTTTGATAAAATGTCTCAAATAATGAATAATAGTTATGTATCTATGAAAGAAAATAGTTTTCAGCTATAAAGGAGTTGCAGTGTATCACACAAAAAAGGTTAAACTCTGAAATCTTAAAAAAAAAATCCTCATTTCATAGTACTTATGTTGTGTTTGGAAAACCTCATTCTGAAAATAAAGACCCATTCTACCTATTATTTTCATACCCTGATTAGAAATGATTATGTGACTAATTATTTTTTAGAATTTGTAGGCCATATATTACTCCAGTACTGTAGTGCTGAATTTCAGAATCATGGAACTATAAGCACCATTGATTTTAACGAAGCTGGGCCTTCTCTAGGGATCACCATTGTTGCCTAATGCGAAAATGAATTGAATTTGGAGATAAAAAAATGAAATTGGCAAAATGACTGGCGACAAAAAAAAAAAAATTGACCCATCAGCGATTTTCGATTTTGACATAGGCTGAGAGGATATTGTGTAGACACGCTCACAAGTGACTGGCAGTTAATGGTGGCAAAAGGCCTGTGTGTCAACTAGTAACCTCTTGGCTACCAATAACACTTCTTTGATTGTTTACGAAAAAACCGTCAATTAAATATTAATTGACATTTTAATACGATTGACATTTAGATGTGATTCCCCGCGACGATGAGCTATGAAAAAGATAAGATTTTATCAAGACAATTTTTAGAATGAAAATGGCTCCAAATTTGGCTCCTAAAATCCAAATTTGGCTCCATTTTTTTCGATTTGGCGAAAAGAAATTTTACCACAGAGAAGGCCCTGCAAGGATTAATGAAAGTTTAAGTTACTTTGTTAAAATAGAATAAATTTACATTGTATGTTCACACTTCTTTAACAATGAATGCAAAATGTTTTGAAAAAATGAAAAGTCTTGAGTAAGGTCTCTTCTTGATTTTTAAAGTTATGACAATTCTAATTAACATTCACAGAAATAGGATATACCAGCATACAGTGTGGTCAGTTTAAAACTAATGGAAGTTGGCACTAACTGTCCCGGTATTTTATATTTTTTATTTATTTTTTTTGAGAACATTGCAAAAAGGAGGCAATGATACTTTATATGAGGAGACAAGGATCCGAAAAAGGAAAACAAAGCATACCTGTCATGAACATTTTGAATGGAAACAAATCCATAAAGCTTTTTGAGTAGAATTCGCTATTTAGACTCGTCGATTGTATACAAATGTACTGTTATCACAAGTCACAATATTGTATTCCAGTTATACTTGGAAAATGGAAGATATTTATCATATCATACCACATAGTTAGGATTTTACCTTTTGCCTTGATTTTGCCTTGATGGTGATTAATTGGAAACTCAATTCCCTTTGTTGCCTTATACTTGAACGTATAAGGCAACAAAGGGAATTGAGTTTCCAAAGTTAAGAGAGCCGATTAGATCCAACTAGAAAATGGATATAGAAACATGTGTTATCATTTATTTTGCCACATACATTTATTATTAGCATTCAAAATTGCAACATTCATTATTCTTTGTATATATTTTTTCATTGTCTCAGTTTTTGCACCGTTCTCCCAAAAGTGATGTAGCCCGAGATTTCTGATCTTGATATTACAATAGTTTTGAAGATTTTTTTTTTTAAAAATAGGACAGGCCAAAACAATTTCCTGACATTTGTTATATTTTCAGATATTTAGGGGAAGATGACAATTCTCCATCAAAAGACATCCAACCTGATGACATTCTTAAAAAGATTCAACAAGAAGCTAAGGCGAGAAAGAAGAGTTTAGAGGGTGTGAAAGGTGTAAAGGCTGAACATGGACAGGGCTCACCAGTAAACAGCAAACTAAACAAAAACAAAGTAGAAGAAACAGAAGTGAACAAACCTCAAAGGAAAAGAAAGAAGGTGTCGGTAGATTTGGATGACTTTGATGAATCTGGTAAACCTAAGGACCCAGGTGATGGAAAATATGATGTCAAAAGCAAGAAACATAATAAGAAAATTAAAAAAGAAGGTGTCAGTGATATGATTGAACATGAAGTTGAAACAAGTTCATCTCCTGCAAAAAAGACTAAGAAGGAAAGAAGTAAGAACAATGTCACCAAAGCTGAAGTATATGATAAAGGATCAAATTTAGATGAAAAAGACACTATTCAAAAGAGAACTAAGAGAAGGGGTTCAAAGAGATTTCAGATAGAGGGGCCAACAGAGCTTGGAGGATTTACAGTCCTGGGAAGTCACAAGCCACCTGAGTTACCAAAGGTACCGTATTTCCTCTAATATTAGCGCCATCCCCTATACTAGCACTCCTACATTTTTTACTGAGAAAACCCACTTCAAATGCCTAAATTTTAGGAACTCTTTGAGACTTCTTCTTTAATTTGAGATGACACACAAAGAATTCAATCAAAATTGTCTCAAATTAGTAAAATTTAGTCTTTTCTTTGATATCATTAAATCATAAGAATTGAAGAAAATATTTATTGTTTTCATTCAAGTATAAAAATTTAAAAAACAAAAAACAAAATAGTCTTAAATGTTTATATCAATCCTCTTTGCATGTTCATATGTGTGATTAAGTAAGTACATGTAATTTCATTCCTCATTAAAAACAGAAATATTTCAATATCTGAACATTATTTAGTTTTGATATCCTCCTTTACCCAAAAAATCCAGGCAACATCAAAAATATTTTGATTTATCGTCAGCAGAAAACCAAAACCTAATTTCTACAGCATGAATAAAGCTGTAGCTATGAAGATTTGCTTGTTTTCTGACCTTCAATCACATATAATTCAGGTCCCCCGTGTATTACCAGACTGGTTATCACATCCTACTGAAATTTCTAAAGATTTAACAGGAAGTCAGCTACCAGTCCAGGATATGCCAGGACTATGTGACGGTCTGGTTCAGAAACTACACAAAAACAGCATCACCCATTTCTTTCCAGGTGTGTAAAACTTTTGTTTCTTATTCTTAAAGATTGGGATTAATAGAAGTGACCCTGTTGAAAGTTAAAATTTACCTTGAGCAATTTTCAGTAGGCTGCATCAAACTATTGATACAATAGTGCTTAAATTTTATTTGATTAACTTGTACGACTGAAGTAGTATACAGTAATTTACTTGGTAGCTACATGTACTAGATCTTTAACAAAAATAGATTTTATAACTCAAAATTAAATTTGATATTTGCCTATTTTATAAAAGGTACAATGAATCTGTAATATGATTATTTAAATTTTTATAACTTCAACACTTTTAAATGACAATGCTCATATTTGGTTCAACAATCCACATCTTTGAAGTTCTATGTCATCAGACATGGTCAAGGTCAATTATTAAGGTCAAACTCCTTTTTGAAAAAAAAAATGTTGTTCAGGGGGCATTAATATTTAAACCATTTCATTTCAACATAGGTGTATATTAAAATTATTGGGTGCTTTCCAATACAAGGTTGTAAAATCTATCCAACGTAACATGTCAAAAATGACAAATCAGTATATGAAACATTTTCAGCAACCACATCTTTTTTTTTACAATTTCAGTACAACAACAAGTTATCCCCGCCCTTTTAAAATCCAGCCAATCAGGATTCCTTGTGGGTCCAGCTGGTTACCGGCCTAGTGATATTTGTGTGTCTGCACCCACTGGAAGCGGGAAAACACTGGCTTTTGTATTACCCATTGTACAGGTTGGTTAAATTTTGACAAACTACACTATGTCTTGTTTGAATATCATCATTGAGAATAGCAAGGGGTCAACATAAAATGATTGTAAGCGCCAACAGGTTTTCACAATAGTTTTGGACCGACCTTTTGAATGAAAAATTAAAGGAGCAATTGCTGTAAAAGAATAATGCGTTAATGCTAACAAAATTTTTTGTAGTGAGTGTGTTAAAATATCAATGTTATCCGGTCAACGTTGGGAGAATTTATCATGACGAGGCTTTGCTGAGTCATGGTAAATTCTCACTGTCGAGACCAGATGACATTGATATTTTGAGACACATGTTATTCTATTTATCATGCAATCATTTTTCAGTCTTAGTACTGTAGTAATAAACTCTTAAAATCAAAGAAATTCAGATAAAAGTGTATGCAAACTGTTTCTAAAAATAGACTGGCTGATGTTATGTTATGTTATCAGACAGGTGATATCAGGTCAATACAGGCTCCATTGAGTGATAAATCTTAATAAACTTTCATGGAACAAACATAAGATTTTTTTACATAAAAATTACAGAAAAGTATGAAGTTTTTAAATTCAGGAGGAGCATTTGATTTGCTGAAATAGAATATGAGGGAGCATCAATTGCCAAATTGTCAATTAAGTAATCCTATTTAAATGGTTTTCATGGTTTGCTCAGTCTTAAACATGATGGGTAGAGTAGGTAATCCTTGGGTCTTGAGCTTGATGCCAGGCTTTTGAAATTTACAATCGACTTTTGACAAAGAAACATTTTTATTTTCATTATATAAGCAGTATATTAATGCTGAAACCGTAGCTTGCGCTTCAGATGGAATGATGTTGCTTAACTATTTTATGAAACAACAGGATAACAAAGTTAGATGCCTCAACCATTATATGACTGATTTATTGTTTAAAGCTGCATTAAACCTATACAAGCAAATCAATTACTCAGTGCAAAATAGGTTGTAACTGCCTATAAACATATAGGCAATTCTAACTGTTTCACACTGAGCCATTGAAATCTTCATGAAAATCCCAATGTTTACATTATTCAGTTGCATACTCAGGGGAAAATATAGATTTGATCTCAAAATATGTGTAAATGTGTATTGTATTTCAGTATCAGATCATTTCTTTTTCTTTTGGTTACATGTAGGCACTACAGACAGGGCTTTTTCTTCTATCTCTCTGGGGCCTAATAAAGGCCCCAATTCCCCATTGAAAAGGCCCCAAAATTTTTCCCCATTTGGAGAAAAATTCCCAATTTAATGGAATGGATTTAACCAAACAACTTATTTCTGACATATTTGTAAGTTGGGAGTATGAATTTGTATTTTGTTAACTTAAAGAATTTTAAGAACAAGCTTTTTTAAAGAAAATTTATACATTACAAGCAAGAATTAACCCAAACAGTTATACATGAAAAATCCCCAAATTGCTTTTTGTCCATATTTTTTTCCCAAATGATTGGTAGGGGCCTTTTCCCAAAGATCTTGGGAAAAGCCTTGACAGACCCATGTTACCTGTGAGGTGCGAGCCCTGGCTGTGTTACCTGTACAAGGTTTAGCCAAACAAGTATTCCAGATGTTTCAGGCTTAATTTCCTCTATTTATTGTATGTAGGAACTACAGACCCGTGTTACCTGTGAGGTGCGAGCCCTGGCTGTGTTACCTGTACAAGGTTTAGCCAAACAAGTATTCCAGATGTTTCAGACTTAATTTCCTCTATTTATTGTATGTAGGAACTACAGACCCGTGTTACCTGTGAGGTGCGAGCCCTGGCTGTGTTACCTGTACAAGGTTTAGCGAAACAAGTATTCCAGATGTTTCAGGCTTAATTTCCTCTATTTATTGTATGTAGGAACTACACACCCGTGTTACCTGTGAGGTGCGAGCCCTGGCTGTGTTACCTGTACAAGGTTTAGCCAAACAAGTATTCCAGATGTTTCAGGCTTAATTTCCTCTATTTATTGTATGTAGGAACTACAGACCCGTGTTACCTGTGAGGTGCGAGCCCTGGCTGTGTTACCTGTACAAGGTTTAGCGAAACAAGTATTCCAGATGTTTCAGGCTTAATTTCCTCTATTTATTGTATGTAGGCACTACAGACCCGCGTTACCTGTGAGGTGCGAGCCCTGGCTGTGTTACCTGTACAAGGTTTAGCGAAACAAGTATTCCAGATGTTTCAGGCTTAATTTCCTCTATTTATTGTATGTAGGAACTACACACCCGTGTTACCTGTGAGGTGCGAGCCCTGGCTGTGTTACCTGTACAAGGTTTAGCCAAACAAGTATTCCAGATGTTTCAGGCTTAATTTCCTCTATTTATTGTATGTAGGAACTACAGACCCGTGTTACCTGTGAGGTGCGAGCCCTGGCTGTGTTACCTGTACAAGGTTTAGCCAAACAAGTATTCCAGATGTTTCAGGCTTAATTTCCTCTATTTATTGTATGTAGGAACTACAGACCCGTGTTACCTGTGAGGTGCGAGCCCTGGCTGTGTTACCTGTACAAGATTTAGCCAAACAAGTATTCCAGGTGTTTCAGACTTATTGTCAGGATACATGCTTGAAGGTAAGCTAACGCAATACTGCCCAAAAAGAAAATAATAAAAAAAAACTCTTTAATACCTTTCAAAAAGAGTACAGGAACTATTGTAGGTAAGAAGTCACCTGTAGATTTGCATAATATTATGTGACTGTTTTTCTGATCTAACCAAGTCGGTACAATGCCGACATAAACGGCTCAATGGTCTGTCCCAGACAAGCCCCCATGTTGCGTAGCGAACTGTCCTCAACCGAAGCATAGCTGAAAAATATCTGACGGGAGCGGTCTTGAACTCATGCGGACAACAATATTCAAATAATTGGTTTACAAGGCTAATGCGCTAACCACTGAGCCAAAGAAGATCTTCTCTTGTTATTGAACTGTATTTGGAAAAGCTCCTTTCTTAATAGAACCCACTCCACATGATTGAAAATACATAAATTTGAAGGATTACCTCAATCTTTTTCTCCAATTAGAGGTTAATTTCTTCTTAGCCATCATGTAAAATTAATGATTATTAAGAGTAAATAAACCTCAAATTGAAGAGAAAAAAAACATAAAGACACCAATTTGATTGATATCATCATCGAAAAATTGGTACGAAATTAAAAAGCCCTGTCCTTGTTTTGTATAGCTACTGGAAGCATTTATTAGGAGAAATATGGTATATGTCTGTTTCCCATTGCTTATAGTAGGGCTTGTGCCAGCTTTTTAAATTCTGGAGTGGTTGACTCCTTAACTGTAATACTCAGGGGTCAAAACTGTTGTTGAAGGGGTCAAAAAAGTACAAAGAGTAGATATAATTGGAATTTTTTTTGTGTGTGTTTGCTGATGAACTTTTTCAATGTTCTTGTTCATATCTTCATAAGAGATTCATATGAAATATGAATCTCTTGATATGAAAAAGACAATAAGTTCTAATGAATTAACAATTTGCAGCAGTTTTGGGATACAATTCTGAAAGTTTAAAGTGTCAAAATTACCCCTTCTGAGAGAAAATTTTGGGGGCAAAATAAGATATTTTCAAATTTTTGAAGGTCAAAACCCTGGTTTAAGGGTCAAACATGAATCCTGCCTTAAAGGTTGATGTATGATATTAAACTGATATTTTTGGAAATAATGATTTCATAGCTATACATTTATTTGAAGTGTCATAATCCTGTCAAAGACTCTATTCTATCTACATTGCTATAGCAACACTTCTATTAAGCGACCACTTATGTTAAGTGACCATCGGGGAAAAAAACAATAACAGTTGGCAATATCTCTGAAAAAATGAACATTCTAAAACAAAAATTGTTTACCTTTGAATCTTATATTGCTTGAAGCCATTATAATCATCTTATTGAGACGATTTTAATGGGTTGAACATCATAGGATTTAGTAAAAATTATGCAACAATCTATATTATATATGCTATAAAATTACTTTTTCATCATGAAATATTGTATTTACCCTTGTCATGCTCAACTCAGAATATTTCTGCTTTGGCAGGAGCTATGGACAAACATTTGCCTGCACATATGTGCAATCTGATGTTAGTCTACATCACCTGTTTCTCACTTTCAAACCAGAATTGTCAATAGATTTAGTTTTTCAATAAAAATTGACCTACATTTGATTCTTTCAGTGCTTTTTGCCCTTTGAATTTGATGACAATTTTTAGCCAACATTTTTTCAGCATGACAAGGGTTAAGCAACCTTTTCCATTAGTGACCTTTTTGTGGTGGTCCCCTTAGTGGTTGCTTAAAACATGTTTTACTGTATTTGTAATATACAGTAAAACCCCTCTATTAAGACCACTTGGGGTACTTTTTGAAAGTGGTCTTAATAGCGGGGTGGTCTTAATTCTGAGGTTTGGTCGGATGTGTTCAAACTTCATAGACTAATTATTGCTAATAGAAGATACTATGTAATTCAGTTTATTTTATAATGATTTAAACTATATCGTATTTTTTTACATTACATAATTAAATCTATAAAATAGCAATTACATGTAAAACTGTTGTTGTTGTTGTTGTTGTTGTTGTTCCTACCTCGGATTATTTATATTAAAATAAGGGCAATTATTGTCGAACTGTAAATGAAGCGCATATATTCAGTAAAATCCTAAAAACGAAACCTATCAATCATAAGCATTTACAAATTTACAGTCAGCAGATCGCCGAAAACGATTTCCGGTATGTTTCCATAATTAGCATTACTTTCGGTTTCTTTACTCCAGTTAACCAGGTAACATCTTTAATTGATAGACGTATGTAGTGTATCAAAACAATTGACCACTTAAAGTTGTTTGTTTGAAAATAACACCAAAACACAATAGAGGTTTAATCACGATATCGAAAAATTCGATAATCCATTGTTGATCCATTCGTACCCAATTAGTGTCGTACTTACTAAGCGTGAAATTCGGATGGTCGATCCGGAGGTGTGAAGTTACTGGTCTTTTTAGCGATGTTTGTAATAGTGTAATATACGGCGTTTGTACTGAAATTAGTGGTCGTAATTCGGAATAGCGGGGTGCTCGTATTAGAGGGGTTCGCGACCATTGAAATAAAGAACAAATAATTGCGTTCTGTCGAAAATCGTTCGAAATAGCGGGGTGCCCGGTTTTCCGGGGTGGTCGGAAGGAGGGGTTTTACTGTATTTACCGGTAACGATTCTAGCAATTATTAAATCTTTGTTAAACAAGGGGATACTTTTAAAATAGCTTTGTCTTTTATGTTATGGGTCTTTTGTAAACATTTAGTAATTTATTGATCAGTGGAAAACACCATGATGAGATTGTCTTGAAGGTGTTAATTAGTCCCCCACCGGTTACCGGTTGGGGGACTATAGGTTTGCTCTATTCCGTCTGTCCGTCCGTCTGTCTGTCCGTCTGTCCGTCACACTTTTGTCCGGGCTATATCTTCTAAACCATTTGTGCTAGCAACTTCAAACTTGGTACACTTATAGATCTCATTGAGGAAAAGTGTCATGTTCAAGAACCGTTACTCTGCCATGCCCACTTTTTGAGTTATTGCCCTTTGTTGTTTTTACCCTTACATTCTTGTCCGGAACATATCTCCTAAACTATGTGTGCTAGCAACTTCAAACTTGGTGCACTTATAGATCTCATTGAGGAGAAGTGTCATGTTCAAGAACCATAACTCTGCCACGCCCACTTTTGGAGTTATTGCCCTTTGTTGTTTTTAGCCTTACATTCTTGTCCGGATCATATCTCCTAAACTATAAGTGCTAGCAACTTCAAACTTTGTACACTTATAGATCTCATTGAGAATAAGTGTCATGTTTAAGAACCATTACTCTGCCACTCCCACTTTTTGAGTTATTGCCCATTGTTGTTTTTAGCATTACATTCTTGTCTGGATCATATCTCCTAAACTATAAGTGCTAGCAACTTCAAACTTAATACACTCATAGATCTCATTGAGGAGAAGTGTCATGTTCAAGATCCATAACTCTGCCATGCCCACTTTTTGAGTTATTGCCCTTTGTTGTTTTTAGCCTTACATTCTTGTCCAGATCATATCTCCTAAACTATATGTGCTAGCAACTTCAAGCTTGGTACACTTATAGATCTTATTGAGAACAAGTGTCATGTTCAAGAACTGTTACTCAGCCACGCCCACTTTTTGAGTTATTGCCCTTTGTTGTTTTTACCCTTACATTCTTGTCTGGAACATATCTCCTAAACTATGTGTGCTAGCAACTTCAAACTTTGTACACTTATAGATCTCATTGAGGAGAAGTGTCATGTTCAAGAACCATAAGTCTGCCACGCCCACTTTTTGAGTTATTGCCCTTTGTTGTTTTTAGCCTTACATTCTTGTCCGGATCATATCTCCTAAACTATAAGTGCTAGCAACTTCAAACTTTGTACACTTATAGATCTCATTGAGGATAAGTGTCATGTTTAAGAACCATTACTCTGCCACGCCCACTTTTTGAGTTATTGCCCTTTGTTGTTTTTAGCCTTACATTCTTGTCTGGATCATATCTCCTAAACTATAAGTGCTAGCAACTTCAAACTTAATACACTCATAGATCTCATTGAGGAGAAGTGTCATGTTCAAGATCCATAACTCTGCCATGCCCACTTTTTGAGTTATTGCCCTTTGTTGTTTTTAGCCTTACATTCTTGACCAGATCATATCTCCTAAACTATAAGTGCTAGCAACTTTAAACTTTGTACACTTAAAGATATCATTGAGGACAAGTGTCATGTACAAGAACTTTCACTCTGCCATGTCCTTCACTCTGCCATGTCCACTTTTTGAGTTATTGCCCTTTGATGTTTCTATCCTTACATTTTTGTCCCGTACTTATCTCCTAAACCATAAGCCCTAGCAACTTCAAACTTTGTACACTGGTAGATCTCATTGAGAAGAAGTGTAATGCACAAGAACTGTTACTCTGCCACATCCACTTTTTTAGTTATTGTCCATTGTTGTTTTTTATCCAGACATTTTTGTCCGGACCATATCTCCTGAGCCATCAGTGCTAGCAACTTCAAACTTGGTACACTTATAGATCTCATTGAGGACAAGTGGCATGTACAAGAATCATATTTCTCCGCCGACTTTTGGAGTTTTTGCCATTTGTTGTTTTTACTCTTATATTTTTGTTTGGAACATTTTGTTCAAAACCTAATGTGCTAGCAACTTCAAATTTTGTATACAGTTATAGATCTAGTAAGTAGGAGATATATTATAAGAAAGGATTTTTTGTTATCCGGTGGGGGACTCCTGTATTGCATCACAATACGACATGCACTTGTTTCATTACAGGTTGGTCTATTGACTGGGCAACAGCATTTATCAGTAGAGCAGAGAAAATTGGTGAAAAGAAGGTAAAGTGTGCCTTTATTTGATTAACCTGCCCTGTTTTCAGGTTAACCAAGGATTCAGTGGATAGTGTAGGGTACAATACATATGATAAAATACTTTGTTATCATAAAGACAAGGCAGAACTTCATACTCAATATAAAGACATAAGCAAAGATACTTTTAGCTCGACTATTCATAGAATAGGCTTAATGCTTTGGTTAAGGTTGGACTGTGTGTAATCTCAGTGTCTTCTAAAGCTAATTGCTTTGAAACTTTGCACAAGTATCTCTAGACAAAGAGATCATACTCTGATATTGAATTTAGTGGAATTTTAACTCTTTTTGGGCTTGAAAATCTTGGTAAAGTCTTTATTTGAAATTGATGTCAGTGCTTCTACTAAAGCTATTGCTTGGAAGCTTTGCACATGCCTCTGTGACCATAATATCAGATAAAGAGTTGTTACTTTAATAATAGGTTTTGGTGAAAAATAACCATTTTCAGACTTAGAAATTCTTGGTTAAGTTTTTACGTGCAACTCATGTATATCTGCATTATCTCTGCTTCTACTTAAGCCTTTGCTTGGAAACATTGCACATGCTTCTGAGACCATAGTATCAGCCACTTTGCAAAGATTTTTTCACTGAAAGTGAATTTAGGGGATTTTTACCCTTTTGGAGTAAGAAATTCTTGGTTAAATTTTTACATGCAACTTGTGTATATCTTCAATATCTTTGTTTCTACTAGAGCTTTTGCTTGGAAACTCTGCACATGCTTCTGTGACCTTCTTATCAGCCTCTTGACGAAGATTCATTTCTCTGATATTGAATTCATTGGTATTTTCCAATGTCATCTTTGATTTGCTTTCATTATCCAGCACTAGGAATAGTCCAATTGGCTGTCCTCGAACAGCTCTTGTTCTAAAATTTAGCAAGAATTTCACCTACTTGGATACTGGACAGATATGTCCCATTTTGCTCAACTGAGTTATCTGTAATGTGACGGGAAATAATTCATATAGCAGTTTTGTAATCACTATTCTGCTTTTGAATTTTATTCCATATCCTGTCTTTAACTATAAAGCATAGAGTAAACAGTGCTCTTTTTTCTTTGATATTCCACAATTTTACAAGATTGTAAAGAATACTAAATGGGCTTGTCTGATCAAAAATTGTTACATGAAATCTTAAAGTAGGAAGAGCGAGATAGTACAGTCAATCTTGCTCAAGCGACCACGTCTATTAACCGACTATTTTTATTAAGTGACTGTTTTCCAAATTCCCTTCTTTAAATTAAAACATTTAAAAAAAGAAGGTATGGTTGGTCTAAAAAGTATAAAAAAAATAAATCCTATGTTGTTAAAACTCACCAGAATCATCTCAATGAGACGATTCTTTTGAGTATTAACATCATAGGATTATTAAGAATTTTGCAATCATATGCATATTCAATAAAAGAAACTATGCTTATTATTTGTAGACAAATGTGTATTAAGTGGCCATTTTCTTTAACGACCACATTTTGGGGATCCTGTTAGTGGTCGCTTAAAACAAGGTTTACTGTATATCTGGTTTCATCCATCAATTTAGTTTTATTTTTATATTTGACAGGTTGAGGGGTTATTCCAGTCAATATGACATACTGGTAGCTACACCAGGAAGATTGGTAGATCATATTAACCAGACAGAGGGATTTAACCTGAGTCATCTTAGATACTTGGTAATTATAGTATAACCTATGTCACGGGAGTAAAATAACCCAGTTGAATATTGTTGATATAACACAGATGTTATGCGCTAGTTTAATCCAAATTATCTAAGAAAGGATTGCAACATTATGTTTTTGTTGTGAAAATGACGTCATAATGCATTAATTTTATTGACATCATTTCAATAAATGGCGTTGCATGTTTTTGCGGAATAATTTTAATAGATTAATATCTGGAATTTCCTCGTTTTATCACAAAAATAGAATTGAGGTCATATTAGTATTAGAAAATTAAATTTGTACCCATTGAATTATGAATACCAAATTTATTAAACTCTTCATCTAAAACAGATAAAGACTTGGCACAGTCTATTTTAATATGTTTATAGATAACCTGTGTAATAAATTCGGTATTCAATGACCACTCATTCAATATCCTGTAATTATCATTTGATTTTTTTCAAGTAAGAGAAAAACATTGTTATATCCAAACTATTATAGCTGAGGAATATTGTAATGAAAAAATAGGTACATTAGGGACCTTGAATCAATTTTGATTAAAGATACATATTATTTTCAGAATTATTACTTCAGATACTGTGTGGCCTCTTAAAAACTTAAAAAATGTATACAGTAAAACTTGTATTAAGCGACCAGGAATGGGACCACCAAAAAGTGGTCTTTAAAGAAAATGGTTGCTAAATACATGTTTTGGTTACAATTAAGAAATCGAATATGTATATTATTGCAAAATTCTCAAGAATCCTATGCTGTAAAAACCCAACAGAATCGTCTTATTGAGACGATTCTGATGAGTTTTAACTGCATAGGATTCATTTACAATATTTTTTATACCAGTGATCTCTATCTCTTTTAGATATTTCGATTTAAGAAAGAGGATTTTGAAAGAGGTCATTTAATGAAAATGGTCACTTAATAGACACAGAAGTAACGAAGTAAGAATTGATTTCAAAGCAAATTCAAACAGTCAATAAGTAAATGGGTTTTTTTTTTCTCAATTCAGGTGATAGATGAGGCAGACAAAATGATGGATGAGATTAAGCAAGATTGGTTAATACAAGTGGAAAATGCTGTGTATAAATCTCGACCCAAACCTGGGCCAATAACAGCACAGGGATGTAGAAATATGTATACACCAGTAAGTCTATTATATGTTGTTTGTTAACCCTTATCCAGCTGAATCTAAAGAAATTGCCACATTTACCTACATCTCCATTAAAATGGCTGAGGCGCCGTCATAGCGCATGGGAAGTGCGTCGTACTGTCAATCTAGAGGTCCCGGGTTCGATCCCTGATGGCGGCACTCATTCTTTCCGACTATTTGTCTCTCACCAATGGGTTGATAATCGTAGACCTATGTGAGATAGCAGCTGGAGGCTAGGAAAGGATGTGGTGGTTGGACTGGTGAGAGAAATTCCAGGAATCCATTTTTAGGTGCTCCAGCCGCTGTGATATAACTGAAAAAATGTTGGAAGTGGCGTTAAAACCAATTCAATCGATCAATCAAAATGGCTAAAGTGTTCCCACAATAATTACATAGAAAGCAGACAGTTTAGGCTTAGATCAGACTGCACATCTGTGCAGCATGATCTTGGTCTATAGTGTCTACCAAAGCCTTTAGTTCAGCAGGAATATTCTGTGAACAGAATCATGGATGTTGAAATTTGTTTACACCAGTAAGTCTTAGATGTGTTGTTTATAAATATTAACTCTCATTATAATCCATGATTATTGCCCTGGCAGGGCGGAGCCACAGTAACGGGTCGTTACACTTAAGGTTAAGATAAATCAGCTTTTATGTACAATTACTTACTGCTATAGATAGCGATAGACATAAATAGCTGGAGGCTTTAAATTGTAGGTTGGTTACCTAACCCTTGTATTTTCAGCTTTTACAATCTGAATATAAGTGACCTTGGTAACAAAACAATGAAATGTGTTCTTTTGCTCAAAGTCCTTTTGGTTTTAGGGAACAGTTATGTGTATGCATCAACAATAATTACCAACTTACTTTTGAAAGAACCTCAAATATTGAAAAGTAAACTCATCAAATTACGTCATCTCTAAGCCACTTCCTGTCATTTGAGTAATAACGCAGAAATACTAAATTCATTTTTTTTTCAGTCAAATTGCCAATTTTCAGAACATTTAAACCAGTACATCTAAGAAGTCTTATATTAGTCTGTACTCAGGGTCCTCCCTGGCTTGAAAAAGTTGTCGCCATCATTTTCGCCAAATGAAAAAAGTTGGGGCCAAATGGATCATAGTTTGTGCCAAATTGATGAGACTGTGTGCCAAGTTCAATTTGGCCTTTGTTTGTTCAGATTATTAAAAAACTTAATTGTTTTTGTCAGTTTTTGTGTTGTTACAATGTGTCTAGTAAATCATTCAGACTTTCCTTTTGTTTTAAATGGTTTTGACTAAAAAAATTATAGAATACTTTCATTCCAAAATAAAAATTCAAAATGCCACATTAATACCATATAACTTTGTAAAACAAGAAAGCTGAATTATGTCATCTTCCATCAGTAGCTTCAGTGATTTGTTATGAAATGAGTCTGGGAAGAAAGTGTTAATGACAAAACACTTATTTTTCTAAAATAAGCATTTTGTAAATATGGATACATTAGTTTTTAAACCTAATGGATCAAAACTTTTTGGGTACAAATGCACATGAAATAAATTTCATCTGTGTGATTATTTAACGTGAAAGTAAACAAATTCTATTTTATTCTTTGAAATCTTTAATACAACTGTATGTGAATACAATTTTATTAGAACTACTGCTCAGGGTGAAACTATCAAAATTAATCAGAGCAAAGCAGACCAATTAAGATAAATATATTGGTCAGAAAAATATTAAAGTTAGCCAGTGTGATAATTTTTCGTCATAAATTAAAGCAAATATGTGTATAAGAGTCTGAATTAATTGGTCTTTTAAAATCCTACCAAATCAAATTTTTGAGGATGTGGTGTTATTAAGTCACGCCCACTAATGAAAATTAATATCGGCGATCATCCAATGAGCTGCTTGTTTGTACCTTATGCAATTGGGTAAGCTGTCAAATAAAACTTTTATTGGATAAGGCAATGTGTTTGTTGCGTGTCAGACCTGATTATATAATTGAATCGATTATTAGACTTGACTCAAGGATAATATTTGGGGGAAAATTCTGGTTTGTCTCAACAGAGATGGGTTGTCCTTTTTTTTGGCGCCATGTATTTTTGCCAAATGAAAAATATTGGCGCCATAATAAACATTTATTCGCCATTTGCAAATTTGGCAATCTACAGCGTGAATGTTGTGTACTATTTGCCAAGGCTCTGCAAACCTCTGAAAGATGTAGACAGGGATATTTCTGGCTCAGAAGCCAGAAAAGTATGTGCAAAAATGTCTGAATTAGCTGTATCTAACAAGAAATTAAGAATTTTTGGTGAGAAATTTTAACAAGCCAATGGCTCAGTGTGAAACAGTTGTATGCCTATATAATTAAAGGCAGTTACAACTGTTTTGCACTGAGCCGACAAAATCCTTCACTTAATTGCATTTTGCTTTGAGATTTTTCTCTCATTTAGCGAATTTCAATGAGCTTTCTGGCAGAAAAATGAAAGAATCTCTCAATATTTCGCCCAAAAATGATCCCTATGTAGGTAACTGGATGAAAAGGATTAAACTGGTAAAATACATATATTTGGATATAATGTCTTCAACTTACTTCAGTTTCGACTAGTATAGAATTTGTAGACAAAAGAAGGGTCAAGGGACAAGTCTAGAATTTGTTGACAAAAGAAGGGTCAAAATGCAAGATATGACGTTTTTGTCAGTCATACCACAATATACAGTGTATCACTTATGATGAAGTTGTTTCCCTTCAATGGGAGGATATTTAGGTTGGAAAATAAATTTGCTTTAGTCCTGAGAGCAATGTTATATCATGGGTTGACTATATTAGTAAAAGGATATATTGAGTTTTTGCTGAATAAGCGGGATATAATTTCTTATTCACAAGTTAGATGAATATACTATTACATTAAATCCCCAATATCATGTTTAATCACCCTTTTCTAGTTACAGAAGTTATTGTATTCAGCAACTCTATCACAAAATCCAGAGAAACTCCAAGAGCTCTACCTATTCCAACCCAAACTGTTCACATCAGTTGACAAAACACCACCAGATGGTCAAAGGGAGATAAAAGACAAGGGAGACAAACCCGGTGAAGCTAATGTTAATGATTTCAAAGGTAGGTGTTGGTGTAAGAAAAGAGAAATTATTTGGGCTTATCAAAGGCCTGTTTTACTAAATGTCTTACAATCATTTTTTGCGTAAATCAAAAATTAAAAATGCTTCTACAGTGGTAACTTGATATGGAACTCTGCCATGCATCATCTCATTGGAATCATCTTCCAAAGATGATTCCTATGAGATATTGCAAGGCAGAATCTAATTATGTATGAAAATACCAGGTACGATTTGTGATTTTGACTTACGATTAATTTTGTCATAAGAAGCTTAGTAAAATGGGCCCCTGAAATCAAGATAGAGGGATTGATTTTGGTTTCAGAATTAAATTAAAAGAAATAATCATCATCTTTCAATCCAATCCTTTGTTGCCAATCCTCATTAGAATTGTCCCATCAAGACAATTCTAAAGAATACCCACAATATAGGGTTTGGATGGAAAATAAGTAATTTTATAATATGACCTACGTCGCGGGAATGAAATAAACCAGTTGAATATTTTTTATATTACATGGGTGTTATTACACTAGTGGAATAACTATGCAAATAAGCTCAGAGCAAAAAGCGACGCCATTTGGTAACTGCGAAAATCACGTCATAATGTATATGTCAGTAAACAGCGTTATACCTTTAGCATAGAATTGAAATGTTGAATTTCAAGAATTTCGATGATTTTTCAGGTCATATTATAAATAGAATATGCAATTTGTGCTCATAAAATACAGAATTTATTAAACTCGTCATCTAAAAAAGCCTCAGTCTTATCTGTTTATAGATGGCTTGTTTAATAAATTTGGTATTCAATGACCACTCATTCAATATCCACTATTACATTGTCATCACTCCCACTTATCCAGAACCCTGAGTATAATTGCCTTTGTTTGAACCTTTTAATCGGCTTGGCTGTTTCTGGAGATAACTCAAGGTATTTGATCACCTTAGCATTGCTTGGATTGGTGTTATTGTTTTTGTAGACGTTGGCCCAGACCTTGGTATTGGCGTGACTTTAATCTTGGTCATATTTCTGTTGTTATTGAAGATATGGCATGTGTGTTCACCATCACAAGAGCTATCCAGACTATCAAGGGGGGATAACTGTGAAAGAGAAATGCCACGTTTTTTACTTCCAATTTTTGCATTATCCAGTACCTGCAGCTAAGCGTTTGCACCTGTAATTAGTGCTCTTGTTTTACTTTTGTGGGAAAATGAGTTCTGACAGCTTAATCTTATCAATTTAATCAATCCCTCTCAGTTGTGCTTCATGGAAGGTATCTATGTTCAGCATCTAATGCTACAGGCAAATTCGACAATGTTTTTCTCTTCTCTTTCTTTCAGTTGTGAAAACTCAGTATCATATGAGCCTGTGCTTGAGATTACCAACAATTTCAATATGCGCAAGGCAAAGACTGACCAGCCTGTGCATTCGCACAGTCTGACAAGAGTCTTCACTATGTGCTTAGTAGATAGATAAGGTCTAAAAGTATCTGTAAACCAACTGGTAACTTTATATTTTCAGTATGTGGCTGTCTTCACAGCTCAATGTTTACACCTCATGAACATTTCTAATTGTTCGAAATGTCACCCACAGGCTCATAATTATGTTAATAAATTGAAATGTTGTTACAGGTACTAGTAATGATGATGCTGATGATTATATTGGAAAATACACAACACCAGATACCCTTACAGTGAGTAGTTAGTTCTACTATATGGTCTGCTGCCGTCATAGTGCAGTTGGTAGCGCGTCAGATAATCAATCAAGAGGTCTTGGGATTGAACTCCAACGACGGCACTCATTCTTTCTAATTTACTCCCAACAATGGGTCTGTAATCATAGATTGATTGATTGAATGGATTTTTACCACCTATGTGGGTTAGCAGCTGGAGGGTAGGAAAGAATGTAATGGTAGTACTTAGAAATATCAGGAATCCATTAAAGGTACTCCAGC
Source organism: Fragum whitleyi (assembly GCA_948146395.1). NCBI lineage: Eukaryota > Metazoa > Mollusca > Bivalvia > Cardiida > Cardiidae > Fragum > Fragum whitleyi. The sequence continues at coordinate 32,053,301 of OX411551.1, read as the reverse complement.
CGCCGCGATATAACTGAAAAAGGTTGAAAGCAGCGTAAAACCCCATTCAAACAAACAAATCTACTTTATGGTGACTTTCAGCAGAGGTACAAATAACAGGGAAAAATGCCAGTCTGAATCCGTGAGTTCTCAATGAAAGTCAATTGTGATGGTACACATTTGAATCGTCTTTACAAGACGATTCCAATGAGTACCAACAAGATTGGGTTTGTGATTCTTGAATCTAAATTCCAAAATACCCCTTTATCTATAGCTCTGTTTGAGCTTTACTGAGCACAAGGTGCACATAGTGAGCATTGGTGATCAGTCACCAACAGTCTGTCCATCAACAAATGATTAAATATTATTGGTTTCCATCAATTTTTAGCTTGTCTGTTTTTGAAGAAAACCCGAGGTATTGCTATAGCCTTGGTGTCCTCATCATTGTTGTTGTCTTCTTAGTGGTTCTGCAAACACTGACATTTTGTGATATCTCTGGTTCTACTGAAGGCATTCACTTGAAACTTGGCACACATGTTTACCATCAAAAGAGCAATCATTAATATCAAGGGGGATAACTCTAGATGCATTTTGTGCACATTATGTCCCTTTTTCGACTTAGATTTTTTCAAACACTCAACAGCTGAGCATAGTCCATTCCGTAATTCAGAATGTTACAGTGAATACTTACTTAATTCTAAATAGATCTACTTTATTCTTGGGATTTAGTGTGCTTAATTGATGCAATGATAACCACTTTATTTCAGGAGTTAACAATAAAGACAGAACTTTCGGAGAAGCCATTAATAGTTTTACACATGTTACACAACCTGAAATACAGAAATATCCTGTGTTTTACCAACTCAGTGGAATCCACTCACAGGTGATGATTCATAGCATTACATTTTTAGCTCAGCTATTTTCACAGAAAACCGGAGGTTTTATGATCACCATGGTGTCTTTCAGGTTGTCATTGGTGTTAGCATGAGAAACTTTAACCTTGGTCATATCCCTGTTGTTATTTATGATATTTTCATGAAATTTAGCATGTGTGTTCACTATCACAAGGGCTATCCAGCCTATCAAGTGGAATAACTCTGGAAGTATTTTTGTAAGAGTTATGCCCCTTTTTAACTTAGATTTTATGCATTTTCCAGCACCTGCAGCCAAGGGTTTCACCTGTAGGTGGTGCTCTTGTTTCATTAATGTTTTCAAGATTTCCCAGTGGATTACCAGTTGTCAATTTACTATATGACTGATGAAATTACAAAAAAGATTACTTCCCATATTCATTCATTCATTTGAGGTAGAGAGGGAGAGGGGGACAAGCCAGTCTTAAGCTAGTGGAACTGTAATAGTTCCGCAATGTTTTGGAATTACTGAACTTTTACAGTGATAACTGAGGTTTCCTAATGATTTTCATTAGGAACTATTACGGTTCCACCACCTCAAATCTTTTTATGCCCCGTATCAAGCGATCGGGGGCATATTGTTTTTCTCATGTCCGTCTGTCTGTCTGTCTGTCCATCTGTCTGTCCGTCTGTCTGTCTGTCCGTCCGTCTGTACGAAAACCTAACCTTGCCAATATCTTCAAGCCTATTCAAGATAAAAAGCTAATATTTGGCATGATGATAGATCTCAATGATCCGCATCCGCTGGTACCAAAGTCAAGGTCATGTTACAAGGTCAAGGTCATCTGTCAAGGTCAAACTTTGAAAAAAATGCTGTTACAGGGGCATTAGTGTTTCACAAACACATCTTGTTTTCTCAATGTAACCCCATGTTGTGGGTACCCTTTTGAATTGCTCAACAAGACGATTTCAATTAGTACCAAACAACATAGGGTTTGAGCTATACCTTAGTATCTAAAATCCATAATACTCCCTCAATCTGAAGCTCTGAATCATTTCACAACAATTGACGTCCTCAAGAACCAAGCCACATAAAAACATGAAACTTTATACAAATGCTGCTTATGACCTAAAGAAGTGCCCTATTGATTTTGGTTCACATAGGTCAAAGGTCTAGGTCACAGTCAGTCTTTGTTCAATTGACAAAGCGCTGTTGGGGGTATTAGTCCGCTTTGCGACAGCTTTACTTATAGGCATAGGGACTCGGTTTAAGAGATTTTATCTAATTATTTTCAGATTTTGTCTTAATTTTGCATAAAAAATAGATTCACAATGTTTCTTTCATTAAGTTAATATTTTGCCACTCATGAAAATGAAAATGTTTTTTTGTTCACTCAATGAAAGATAAATCAGTCTTAAACTGTAACAAACTATTACCTTCTATTTAATGCATTACATGTCACTCTGTTTTTCCTTGTCATTTTGAATATTTTTTTCTTTTCAGACTTTATTTACTAGTCAAAGCCTATGGAAATATTGAGGTCAGAGAATTCTCATCTGGTTTGAAAGTTGCAAGACGAAATGAAATTATTCAACAGTTTATGGCTGGCAAAATAGACATGTAGGTACTTCATAATTTTTGTACTTCGCCAAGTATAGCCTTTAGTTGGTATCATCTCTATCTTTTGTTCGATCCATATTTACATCCATTTCTTGCCCATTGATTATCTCAACTATTTCTGTATGTGTATTGGTGTTGGCACGGGTGCTTGTGTGACAAACTTTAACCTTGGTAATATTTCTGTTGTAATTGAAGATATCTTCATGAAACATGGCATGTATGTTCACTATCAAAAGAGCTATCCAGGTGATCAAGGGGGGATAACTCTGGAAGCATTTTTATGCCCCCTTTTGAAGAAAAGGGGTATATTGCTTTGTACTTTTTGATTGGTCCATCTGTAGACCTTTTTTGACGGAAGCATATCTCATAAGGTAGCCAGCTAAAATCATTTCCAAGGTGGATAGATCTCATTGAGAAGAATTACAATGCACAAGAACCATAACTATACTCATCATATTTTGTGAGTTATTGTTCATTGTTGATTGACAAAGAATAGGCCATTGACCAGCTTTTATGGGGAACATAAATGTTTTACATCTCTTATTGTAAGTGTTTTGCCCCTTTTTTGACTTGGAGTTTTTACATTATCCAGCACCTAAGCTGAGTGTTGCACCCCTAGGCATTGTTCTAATGTTCATCATTTTGTGAATGGTCTGTCTACATAAGTTAACCCGTGAATACATTTTTCATGTAAATTGAAAAGTGAATTTACATTGGCATTCATACTTAACTTCAATTTATTTTACTTCAATGTCCTTATACAAGTTCAAGGTCATATAAAATGTTAAACTTAGTAAAACAAAAGCCTGCTTTTCTTTGCTGCAGGTGCTTGATAGGGAATAAATATGTCCAATAAGGAGCATAATTCATCAAAAAAATTGTTTAGAATGATACCCCTTGATATTGTGGATTAACCTTATGATTGTGAATACACATGCCAAGTTTCAAGTGAATATCTAATATCTGAGATATGATTAAGGTTAAAGATTGATAGATCTTATTCTATTCTATCTGCCATTGCTTTATGAACAGCAGGAATATATTGTGAAGAGCATTAGAATGGGGAGGGGATAATCCACGATATCAATGAGTATCATTCTAAACAAATTTGTTTAGAATAATACCAATTGATATTGTGGATTAACCAAGTAAATGTGAATACACATACCAAGTTTCAAGTTAATATATCTAATAGCCAAGATATGATTAAGGTTGAAGATGGATTGATTGATCTTATTCTATTCTATCTGCCATTGCTTTATAAACAGCAGGAATATATTGTGAAGAGCATTAGAATGGGGAGGGGATAATCCACGATATCAATGAGTATCATTCTAAACAAATTTGTTTAGAATAATACCAATTGATATTGTGGATTAACCAAGTAAATGTGAATACACATACCAAGTTTCAAGTTAATATATCTAATAGCCAAGATATGATTAAGGTTGAAGATGGATTGATTGATCTTATTCTATTCTATCTGCCATTGCTTTATAAACAGCAGGAATATCTCGTGAAGAGCATTAGAATGGGAAGGGGATGTAAGTGTAACACATCTTCTTTTAATTCGAGGGCTCAGTGCAAGACTGTACTAAGTGTATATACAAAGTATATACACTTAGTACAGTCTTGTGTTAAACCCTCAATATATTGGTCGCCATAGTAAAGTGATAGCATGTCAGACTATTATTTAAATGGTCCTGGGTAGCTCCCTTCCTTTCCAACTTTTTGTGTTCCACAAAGTTGATGCTCATAGACCTATGAGGGATAGCAGCAGGAGGCAAGGAAATGATATAATGGTAGTACTAGTGTGAGAAATACAAGGTACAGAAGTTTGGTACCTCTTCAAAATTTATCTTGTCCAATTGTGACTTCTTTAGGGGTTTGCTTGATTTGGGTGAAAGGGGTGCAAAACCCCATTTAAATAAAAACAAACCAAATATATTTCAGTATAATTTGTTCGGATGCAATGGCTCGAGGAATGGACATCAGCAATGTTAACTATGTAGTAAACTACGACTCCCCGTCCTATATACAGAACTACATACACAGAATAGGGAGAACTGCGAGAGCAGGGAAACAGGGATCTGCATTTACACTTCTACTGGAAAAAGAGGTCTGAATGGTTCTTTATTATGACCCCCCTTCAAAGAAGAGGGGGTATATTGCTTTGCACTTGTCAGTCGGTCAGTCCATCAGTCAGTCCATCCTGTACATTTTTGTCTGGAGCTTATCTCAAAAAGTATGCAAGCTAGAATCATGAAACTTCACAGGTGGATAGATCTAATTGAGTAGTGCAGTGCATTTTGTGAGTTATTGCCCTTTGTTGATTGACAAAGATTAGGCTATTGACTTGCTTTTATGGGGGGCATAAATGTTTTACAAACATCTCTTGTTAAATCTTCTGTTATGCATAGATATAGATAAGAGGATGTAACACCAGTCTGAAATATTTATTTCTCAATGAAAACCAATGTTGTGGTACTCTTTTGAATCGTTATGAGAAGATTCAAGTGAGTACCCATAACATAGGGAATTGAGTAAGGACTAGTGAAATATTCAAATTTGAAAACCAAAATTCCCCCTCTATCTGTAGCTCTGATTGTGTATTTGACCTGTCACGAGAAAGGGACCATCTGGGAAATCTGTAAAAATAAAGATATGAAAAAGAGATTGGTTCTAGTACTGACCAACCAGAGGTCACAGTTTAAAAATTATTTTACAGGAAGTTAGACTGATTATTCTAGATTCAGAAAATAAGTAAAGTTCGAAAACCTTCAAACCTAGTCAGTCTGCGCAGTTCGCGCAGTCTGACTATGGTCGACACTTTAGGGACTGCCCAGATAGTCCCTTTTTGTGTGACGGGTCACATTTAAAACTTAGTTTAATTTCTGACAAATTGATTGAATGCTTTTATATTCTTCTGTACACCATTAGAAAAATTTGCTACACTTGTTTGATTGCTATAATAGAAATAATCATTTTACCTTCAAAGATTAAATGCCTAATTGCACAAAGCTAGTTACCATTTTTAAAAGTTTGAAAAAGTTTTAACATCCTGAATACATGGTAATTCTCAGGGCACAAAACAAATCATAATAAATTACTAAATCCAAATATTGTATTAACCATTCATTACAAAAATCTGAGTCAGCATTACAAACTCAACTTCTTGGTAAACCATGAATATATTTGAGCTTTATCAATTAAGAGATAGAGAGGGTGTCTTTTAATTTCATTGATATATGAAACTAAATTTCTAATCACTGTATGAACACGCAAAGTGGATTCATACATAAGAGTGATTAGGTTACTTAGTGTCATAACTCAATGAAATTTAAAAAAATCCCTTCATCTTGTATAGTTTAATGTCAGGAAACAAAAGTGGAAGAAATTTTCAAGTATAAGACAGATTTATTGCAAGAGCTTAAGAAATAGCTACATACTCAAATTTGTTTCCATTGAGGAATGAAACCAACTTTTCAGCCAATCGGAATACACGGAAATTGATGGAAACCAATCATATTAACCCTTGTCATGCTAAATAAAGTTTTTTGCAAAATAAATGTAAAATCAAAGTGCTAAAAGCACTGGAAGTTACCAAATGTGATAGAGTATTGATTTTGGGAATACATTTTTCTTCACCTTTCTGGCTTAAAAATGAAATTCAGGTGGTATAAAAAAAGATCAGACTGCACATATGTGCAGGCTGATCTTTGTCTATACCTCCTTTCAAAGCAGGAATATTCTGGGTTCAGCATGACAAGGGTTGAATTATTTTATGTGAAGTCTACTTAATTTCCTAAAAAACATTTTCATTTTTTCTTTCAGTTTTTCCATTTCAAGAAAATGCTTCGTGAGGCTGGCAAGAAAACTGTCAAAGAGCTAAAGATCACCAGACTACAGTTAAAACCTTTGATACCCAAGTTCGAAAATTGTCTGAAAGAAATTTCATCAATATTGGAGGTAAAAATTAACATAAGAGGGAAACCAACCTTGCATTCAATGTGACAAAACGTTGCAAACTGTTTGCAAATTATAACCTGCTTTACATGCAAATGCATATGAAGAGTGGTGTATATAGTCAATCTTGCTCAAGGGACCATGTCTATTAAGCGACCATTTTTTTGAGCAATCAAATTCTCTTTCTTTGAATCAAAATATCTTAACAAGAGGACCAAGATGGTCCTAGATCGCTCACCTGAGTCTCTATGACCCCTGGGACATCACATTAATTAGATAGGCAGATGTCAAAAAGAAGATAATTGCCTAAGATCAATACCATGGAGATATGCCTTTTTGCTCTTTGATTCTATGTAAAAAGGGATGCACCCGGTTGGACCCCAAAAGTGACCCCAGGGTCTTGATATGAAGAAATTTGGAAGAGGTCCATAAGATGATGCTACATTCTAAATATGAAAGCTGTCTGCCTTCTGGTTTCAGAGAAGAAGATTTTTGAAGGTTTTCCCATTTTCACCCATCATGCTCAGATGAGCTGAAAGGGATGCCCCCAGGTGGAGCCCAAAAATGACCAAAGGGTCTTGATATGAACAAACTTGATAGGGGCCCACAAGATGATGCTACATACCAAAAATGAAAGCAGTGTGCCCTCTGGTTTCGATTAAAGAAGATTTTAAAAGATTTTCGCTCTTTGATTCTATGTAAAGAGGGTTGCGCCCGGGTGGAGCCCAAATATAATCCTAGAGTCTTGATATGAACAAAATTGGTAGAGGTCCAAAAGATGATGCTACATACCAAATATGAAAGCTGTCTGCCTTCTGGTTTCATAGAAGAAGATTTTTGAAGATTTTCATTTTTTTACCCTTCGTGCTCATAGGAGATAAAGGGATGCACCCCTGCAAAGCCCAAATATGACCCAAGGGTCTTGATATGAACAAACTTGGTAGAGGCCCACTAGGTGATGCTACACTCCAAATATTTAAGCTGTCTGCCATCTGGTTACAGAGAAGAAGATTTTTAAAGATTTTCGCTCTTTGATTTTATGAAAAAAGGGTTGGGCCCGGGCAAAGCCCAAATATGAACCCAGGGTCTTGATATGAACAAACTTGGTAGAGGTCCACTAGATGATGCTACATACCAAATATGAAAGCTGTCTGCCTTCTGGTTTCAGAGAAGAAGATTTTTAAAGATTTTCATATTTTCACCCTTTTTGTTTAGGGTAAAGGGAAAGTTAAGGGTGGATTTCATTTATTTGAACAACTTTAGTAGAGCTTGACCCAAGGAACATCCCTGCCAAGTTTCATCAAGATTGGCCCACTGGTTTAGGAGGAGAAGATGTTTAAAGAAATTGTGGACGATGCACAACAGATGACTGACGACGGACATTCTAGGATCCCAATAGCTAACCTTGAGCACTTCGTGCTCAGGTGAGCTAAAAAGAAAATGCATTTTGTCTAAAAATAAATGTAAATGAATCCTTTTTGGTTAAAACTCATTTGAATCGTCTCATTGAGACAGTTCTTTTGTTTTAACAACATAGGATTTTTGAGAAATTCCCAATAGCATATATATTCAATAAAAATAATGTTTCTTTTTTGTATTTTTTTTTGAAATTTGTAAAACCTGTGCTAAGCAAACATGCTCTTTTATGACCGCTTTTTGGTAGCCCTGTAAGTGGTCGCTTAATACATATTCATGCTCTCCTTCCAAGAAGAGGGGGTATACTGCTTTGCACTTGTCTGTCGGTCAGTCTGTCTGCCTGTAGACCATTTTTGTCCGGAGCATATCTCAAAAAGTATATAAGCTAGAATCATGAAACTTCACAGGTGGATAGATCTTATTGGGAGAAGTGCAGTGCACAAGAACCATAACTCTACTTGTCATATTTTTTATTGTTAATATAGTTATTGCCCTTTGATGATAGACAAAGAATAGGCTATTGCCCTGCTTTTATGGGGGGCATAAATGTTTTACAAACATCTCTTGTTTACTGTAATTTGCTGTAACAGTTTGTACCATTTTGTTATCCTGAATGCAAGGATTGTACTTTACATAAATTATATTCAATTCATTATTATGTAATGAGGACTGTTTGGCACTCCACCTGCAAGTTCAAAGTCAAGTTTTGTTTCAGCTAAAGAAAAGTTCATCTTATGTCCAATTTACTTGAAACAGCTATATTCCTTTCATGATAACGGCATGCAGTGCACAACAAAAGTAACTCTTCCTAGCTAAATTTTTCAGAGAGAGTGACGGGCCTATCTTGTGTCAATTTGATAAGAGGATATTAAATGAGTGGTCATGGAATACCAAATTTATTAATGGATTCATCTATAAACAGATAAAAACGAGGCTGCCCCGAGTTTTTATCTGTTTATAGAAGACGAGTTTAATAAATTGGAAGAAGACAATTGAATAAACTAAGTATTTGAAGAGCACAAATTTGATATTCTATTTATGATACAACCCAAATTTTTGTGATAAAACAAGAAAATTACGATATTTATCAATTCATGATATTTCGCGAAACATTTACAACTATTTGCGAAATGACGTCAGCAGATCCATTATGACGTCATTTTCCAAACAAAAATATAACTTTGTTCTTTGTTCTTAGCTCATTTGCATAGCGATTCCACTAGTGATAAACACCTGTGTAATATAAAAAATATTCAACAGGGATTTTCCACTACTGCAGCATAGGTCATGTTTATAATACTTAGAGGATAATCGTTTGTTTCAGTGTAAGATCAATTTATATTTCATTGAGTGAACAACAAAAGCTATATTTTCACGAGAAATATAGCTTTTGTTGTTCTTGAAATGAAATATTAATCGATCTTACACGAAAAACAAACGATTATTCTATTTCTTTAATGCAAAAATGAGACAAAATGTGAAATTTCTAGGACATATTTTCGTAAAGTGCGTCATTTTGCACGTGATTGCTATGCAACGTTCATTGTGACCTCACTTATTTTGCCCCGCATAGATGACGTCAGATAGGATGAAATGCACAAAAGCAGGGTATAAGTTTTTGATAATTTCACTGCTTTTGCGGTGAGATTATCAAGTGATAATCTACCATTATTTCTCGATAAACCACCGAAAAGCATAAAAGAAACACTACAAAACCAATGTAAATTTTCATTTCAGGATGAGAAAAAGAAAAAGAATTTAAAACAAAAGGAGAAAAAAGAACAGAGTTTTAATAATGATGATGATGAAAGCTAACAGTGGGTTTCTGAAATGATCTTCCTTTATAATAAATTGAAAATGATAAATTATTATCTCTTCTTATTTGTTCCTTGTAAGAATTATGTAATACTCTTTCATAGGCCTTGGGCCAACTTATTTCTCGCCCAAAAGGGTCCCGATTTTGATGTATTTCAGCCGGGCCACAATTAGAAACCAGCCCCTGTGTTCCGGCTGACAAGATGATACAAACCTTTTTCAAATCATACCTGTTTTTGGAAGCATGTGCATGCGCAAAGCGGGGTATAATTAGAAAAGAGTTTGTAGTATCTTGTCAATCCGAACATAGGGGCTGGTTTCTAATTGTGGCCCGGCTGAAAAACAACCAAATCGGGCCCCGCCCGGGGGAGAAATAAGTTGGCCCCTTGATAGAACTATAAATCCTTGTGATGCCTAACAAAATCTGACTGAAAATACATATTTGAAAGCTCCCTCAGTACATTTACTTATAGTTGGTCAATAATCCATGCGAGACAAATCTGGTTTGAAAAGGCTAAATAGACCAAAATCAGACTGAAAATATTAGCAGGCTGATCTTTTTCTATACCCTCTACCAAAGCAGAAATATTCGTGGTTCAATTTCCAAAGGCTGCACTCATCCTTTACAACTATTTGTCTTCAACCAATGGGATGATGATAATAAAACTAGCTGTTTGATAGCAGCTGGAGGCTAGGAAAGGATTTAATGGTTGTACTGGTGTGGGAACTACTTCTATTGTTAGGTGCCAGCTGCCGAGAAATAAATGAAAGATTGTTGAAAGCAATGTAAAACTACCGGTACATTATAATTACATTATACCTACTGTACCAAAGCTTAAATATTTAAAAAGTTTAGCATGACATAGTTAAACTTTATATCATTATTTGTGGCAATAGCACTTGTCTTGACTTATTTGTTGACCTTTGTAACAATGTTTTAAGCTCACCTGAGTACAATGTGCTCAAGTGAGCTTTTAGAATCATCTGTGTGTTGTCCGTCTTGGGTCATCGACAATCTTAACAAGTACTTCTTCTCCTTAGCCACTGGGCTGATTTCAATGAAACTTTGCCAAAATTTTCCTTTGGTAACCCTCATAAAAATTGTTTGCGAAATTCTGTTTGGCCCTTAGATATGGGCATGGCATTTTAATATTTTGAAATCTTTGAACGACAGCTTCTCCTGAACAACTGGGCAAATTTCATCGAAACTTTACCAGAATGTTCCTTAGATGACCCTCTTACAAAACAGTACGAAATTTTGATTTGCCCATAAATAGGGGTGTGGCAGGGCAGGGCTTATTTAGCCAAAAATTTTTGAATTACATTTCCTTCTGAATCCCTACCCTGATTTCAATTAAACTTTACCATAATGTTCCTCCGGTGACCTTGTTCAAAAATTGTTCATGAAATTTTTGAAAGACCCCCCATATATATGGACGTGGCAAGATTGGACTTATTTTCAGCCCTAAATCTAAAAACATCTTCTCCTCAGTAAACCAATGGGTGGATTTCAATTAAACTTGTCCAAATCTTTTAACATCTTCTCAGTTACTAAAAAGCTAATTTAAACCAAAGTTGGCATAAATGTTCCTTGGGTGACCCTTCTCAAAACTTGTCAGTGGAATTTGATCGATCCCCAAGTGTGGTTGTTGCAGAGCGGCGCTTGTTTTGAGCTTGATATCCCGAATATCTTTTCCTCCTCTTCAGAATCTTAACAATATGCCCTGGGTTAGATAACTAGGAACATTTTGTGAAAGTTACATTCAAATCGGTCTATAAATGGGAGATGAGTTGAATTAACAAGATAGTAATGTATGGATGTATGTATGTATGTTCTTACATCGAGACGGATGGACAGATGAAGAATATGGTACCAATATACATCCACCTTTGACAGAGTATAACAATATGCATCCACCTTAGCTAGCATATAAAGATTGAGACACAGAGGTCCTAGGTTTGAATCCTGATGGAGTCGAATATTTATTTGCGTATTACATTTGATCCCCAACATAAATAACCCACATGAGGTGGTGGTTATGTGATAATGTAGTTGATGATGTTGATTGGAGAAAAATTCGTGGAAGAATCTTAATTGTCCAGGGGTGTATGTGTACAAGGGGTGTTTTTCCTGCCTTGCCGTACAAGCTAGCTTTTATAGCAAAGTAGTAGAGCATTTGCTTTAGGACACAGTGGTCCCTGGTTTCTAATCCTGATGGAGTCATATATTTATTAGCCGGTTAAATCTTGATGATTCCAATGAGTACCCACAATATAGTATTTGACAGAATTTTTGATCAGTGTGTCTGTTTATCTGTCTGGCCCCTGAAAACTAATATTGACCATAAATTTTTATTTGTTAATGACAGAAAAATTCATGTGTATTGCTTGTGAGAAAAGCTTTCAATTTGTGCAAATTTCAAGGTTGTCAGTCAAGGTCAAATTTTTATGCCCCCCTTTGAAGAAGAGGATGTAAAGTGCTTTGCACTTGCTGGTTGGTCAGTGTCGGCCGGAGTATGTCTCCTTGGTATCACCACATGGGCAGATCCAAGGTTGGGCACTAGCAAGAGTGACAGTTCTAGAATTTCGGTAAAATCAGTTATCTTCAAAAGTAGGAAAATCTGCATGTTCAATTATTCCCCCCCCCCCCCCTTCACACACCTACATAGTGGAGGGGGTATACTGGTTTCACCATGTCTGCTCTCATAGATTTCATAATGCAATAATGATTGGTCAGAAATTATATGTGTTACGGGGTGTTGCAGAGACACCTGTTCCATGTGGTGGGATATCTTCTGCAAATTTAGATAAGCCTTTAATGTTGTTGTCCGGCAAATCCTTTAGAAAATGGCTCAGACTTTTCTGTTAATCAGAAAGTACCATGTGGCTATAAAAGCTAGCTTGTATGGCAAGGCAATACAAACACCCCATATACACAACCTGGCTACAAAGACAATTTCAATGAGTACCCACAACATAGGGTTTGAATGAGATATATATAATACGTGTTTAGTGTTTTGTATGAAAAGAAATATCTAACGAGGTTGGGAGAATTGAAATTGTTGAGGCTCTGCCGAGACATTTATCAATTCTCACAACCGAGTTAGATATTTTTTTCATACAATACACTAAGTGCGTATTATATCTTATCTTAAAACTCTATTTGCCTTGTTTTCGTTGACGTTTCTAACAGAAATGCAAGTTTCTAAATATAAAGGCATTACATCATTGTTCTAAAAACAAGAGGACCATGATGGTTCTATATCGCTCACCTGAGTAAGTCGCTCATAACTTGTCAACCATGTTATGAATACCCAAATTTGTTCGATGTACATTTAGGTTGGTTTGATTTCATCCATCTGCAATTTGATTTTTTTATAATTTTCGTACATTTTCAAATTTCTCTTACCATGGCAAATTCTTTTAACAACTTTAGTAGACATACACATTAAGAACATCCTTGCTAAGTTTAAAATTCATTGACCTTATGGTTAAGGAGGAAAAGAATCTGTTCTAAGATTTTTGGCAATTTATGCAATTTTTCAGCCTTTCCATTACCATGGAAACAATAGTTTTTGAAGAAATGAAATTCTTTAACAACTTTTGAAGAGCTTGATTTGCCTAGTGGTTTGGGAGGGGAAGACTTTTTTCAAAGATTTTCGGCATTTTTAGCTCGGCTGTTTTCGGAGAAAACCCGAGGTATTGCTATAGCCTTGGTGTCGTCGTTGGCGTCGTCGTGCGAAAACTATGACATTTTGTGATAACTTTTGAATAGTAAATGATAGGGCTTTCATATTCCACATGATGTTTGCCTTGGTCAAGGCCTTTCTGTTGGTACCAAGTGCAAGTGGTCATTTTTCAAGGTCAAACTTGTGAAAAAAATGCAAAAAATTTGACAAATTGCCATAACTTTTGAATGGTAAATGATAGGGTCTTCATATTTCACATGATGATTGCCGGGGAAAAGCACTTTCTGTTGGTACCAAATTCAAGGTCATTAGTCAAGGTCATTTTTCAAGGTCAAATTTGTGAAAAAAAATGCAAAAACTTTGACATTTTGCGATAACTTTTAAATGGTTAGTGATAGGACCTTCATATTTCACATGATGATTGCCTGGGAGAAGGCCTTTCTGTTGGTACCAAATGCAAGGTCATCTGTCAAGGTCAAGGCGATTTTAAGGTCAAACTTGTGAAAATAATGCAAAAAATTTGACATATAGCAATTACTTTGAATGGTAAGTGATAGGGTCTTCATATTTCTCATGATGATTGCCTGGGACAAGCACTTTCTGTTGGTTCACAGTTCAAGGTCATCAGTTAAGGTCATTTTTCAAGGTCAAATTTGTGAAAAAATGCAAAAAAATTCGACATTTTTGTGATTTCTCTGGTTTGACGGAAGGCATTCACATGAAACTTGTCACACTTATTCACCATCCAAAGGGCAACCTTTTCTTTCAAGGAGGATAACTTTTGAAACATTTTCTGCAAATTAAGCCCATTTTTCTACTTATTTTTATTCACCATCCATTAGTTTTTTTTTACCATCCAGCACTTACAGCCGAGCGTAGACACCCGTAGGCGGTGCTCTTGTTTCAGACATTGCATTTCCATTGCATCCAGAGTTTTTGATGAAATTTAATTCTTTTAAAAAAATGTGGAAGAACATCATCCAAAGATCATCTCTGCAAAGTTTCAGCTTGATTGGCTTAGTGGTTTGGGAGGAGAACTTATTCTATTATTATCAGCCATTTTCAGCCATTTTTCAGACATTCCATTACCATGGCAACCAGAGTTTTTGATGAAATTAAATTCTTTAAACAACTTTTGAAGAACTTCACTCAAGTATCAACCCTGCAAAATTTCAGCTTGATTGGCCTTGTGGTTTAGGAGGAGAAGAATTTTATCTAATATTTTCACCCATTTTTCGAGCATTTTTCAGACTTTCCGTTACCATGGAAACTAGAGTTTTTGATGAAATTAAATTCTTTTAACAACTTTTGAAGAGCTTCACCCAAGGAACATCCCTGCCAAGTTTCAGCTTAATTGGCCTTGTGGTTTAGGAGGAGAAGATTTTTTTGTAAGATTTTCGGCCATTTAGGGCCTTTATGTAACCATGGCAACCAGAGTTATAGATGAAATTTAATTCTTTTAACAACTTTTAAAGAGCTTCACCAAAGGAACAAGCCTGCCAAGTTTCAGCTTGATTGGCCCAGTGGTTTAGGAGGAGAAGATGTTTAAAGAAATTGTTGGTGGACGGACGACGGATGGTAAGTGATCACAATAGCTCACCTTGAGCACTTGGTGCTCAGGTGAGCTAAAAAACTATGTGATATCATCATCACCCAGATATGTGTTTAGTTATAAGATAAATAACAGATTCAGATTGTCGGCACTCCCTCTCATCTAGAGCCCTGCAAAAACAAAGAAATGCAAAATATATTGACACTTCTGTGACTGCAAGAACTGTTCTTTTTAGCTCACCTGAGCACGAAGTGCTCAAGGTGAGCTATTGTGGTTAGGTGGATGTCCGTCGTCCGTCGTGCGTCGTGCGATGTCCGTCGTCAACATTTGCCTTGTATGCACTCTAGAGGCCACATTTTTTGCCCGATCAACCTGAATTTTGGTCAGAATGATTGTCTTGATGAAATCTCGGACGAGTTCGAAATTGGGTCAACTGGGGTCAAAAACTAGGTCACGGGGTCAAATCTAAGAAAAACCTTGTATGCACTCTAGAGGCCACATTTTTTGCCAGATCAACCTGAATTTTGGTCAGAATGATTGTCTTGATGAAATCTCGGATTAGTTCGAAATTGGGTCAACTGGGGTCAAAAACTAGGTCACGGGGTCAAATCTAAGGAAAACCTTGTATGCACTCTAGAGGCCACATTTTTTGCCAGATCAACCTGAATTTTGGTCAGAATGATTGTCTTGATGAAATCTCGGACGAGTTCGAAATTGGGTAAACTGGGGTCAAAAACTAGGTCACGTGGTCAAATCTAAGGAAAACCTTGTATGCACTCTATAGGCCACATTTTTTGCCGATCAACCTGAATTTTGGTCAGAATGATTGTCTTGATGAAATCTCGGATGAGTTTGAAATTGGGTCAACTGGGGTCAAAAACTAGGACACGGGGTCAAATCTAAGTAAAACCTTGTATGCACTCTAGAGGCCACATTTTTTGCCAGATCAACCTGAATTTTGGTCAGAATGATTGTCTTGATAAAATCTCGGACAAGTTCGAAATTGGGTCAACTTGGGTCAAAAACTAGGTCACGGGGTCAAATCTAAGAAAAACCTTGTATGCTCACTAGAGGCCACATTTTTTGCCCGATCAACCTGAATTTTGGTCAGAATGATTGTCTTGATGAAATCTTGGACAAGTTCGAAATTGGGTCAACCGGGGTCAAAAACTAGGTCACTGGGTCAAATCCAAGAAAAACCTTGTATGCACTCTAGAGGCCACATTTTTTGCCCGATCAACCTGAAATTTGGTCAGAATGATTCTCTTGATGAATTCTCGGTAAAGTTTGAAATTGGGTAAACTGGGGTCAAAAACTAGGTCACAGGGTCAAATCTAAGAAAAACCTTGTTTGCACTCTAGAGGCCACATTTTTTGCCCGATCCACCTGATTTTTGGTCAGAATGATTGACTTGATGAAATCTTGGATGAGTTCGAAATTGGGTCAACTGGAGTCAAAAACTAGGTCACGGGGTCAAATCTAAGAAAAACCTTGTATGCACTCTAGAGACCACATTTTTTGCTCAATCAACCTGAAATTTGGTCAGAATGATTGTCTTGATGAAATCTCGGACAAGTTCAAAATTGGGTCAACCGGGGTCAAAAACAAGGTCACAGGGTCAAATCTAAGAAAAACCTTGTATGCACTCTAGAGGCCACATTTTTTGCTCAATCAACCTGAAATTTGGTCAGAATGATTGTCCTATTGAAATCTCGGACAAGTTCAAAATTGGGTCAACTGGGAATAAAAACAAGGTCACAGGGTCAAACCTAAGAAAAACCTTGTATGCACTCTAGAGGCCACATTTTTTGCTTGATCAACCTGAAATTTTTGGTCAGAATAATTGTCTTGATGAAATCTTAGACAAGTTTGAAATTGGGTCATCTGGGGTCAAAAACTAGGTCACAGGGTCAAACCTAAGAAAAACCTTGTATGCACTCTAGTGGCCACGTTTATTGCCCGATCAACCTGAAATTTGGTCAGAATGATTGTTTTGATGAAATCTTGGACAAGTTCGAAATTGGGTCAACCGGGGTCAAAAACTAGGTCACTGGGTCAAATCCAAGAAAAACCTTGTATGCACTCTAGAGGCCACATTTTTTGCCCGATCAACCTGAAATTTGGTCAGAATGATTCTCTTGATGAAGTCTCGGACAAGTTTGAAATTGGGTCAACTTGGGTCAAAAACTAGGTCACAGGGTCAAATCTAAGAAAAACCTTGTTTGCACTCTAGAGGCCACAATTTTTGGCCAATCAACCTGAAATTTGGTCAGAATGATTGTCTAGATGAAATCTCGGATGAGATTGAAATAGGGTCATCTGGGGTTAAAAATAGGTCACAAAATCAATTATAAAAATCCTTGTTAGTCAACCTTAAAATTGTGAAAAACGGATTCTCAAGTTGTATAGAAGCAACAGCTTTGTTTAGCTCAGTCATTCATCATTATATTTCTCATTCTTCTTTTTGAAAATTTTAGACAGTTCATTCAGGTGAGCGATTAAGGGCCACTATGGCCCTCTTGTTTAATTTGGATCTTTTTTTTGGGGGGGGGGGGGGGGGCTTGACAGTTTTTGGATAATATTGCTAATATAATCACCTTGGCAATGATGGTGTTGGCATTGATTTTGGTGTGACAAACTTTAACCATTGTCATAACTCTGTTGTGTTATTTAAGATATCTTCTTGAAACTTGGTTGAACAGTTGAATGTAAAAACTTAACCATGAATTTCTAACCCCAAAAAGGGTTAAAATTCCACTAAATTCAATATGAGAAAAATGAATCTTTATCAAGAGGTTGATAATATTGTCACAGAAGAATATGCAAAGTCTCCAAGCTATAGCTTTAGAAGGAACAGAGATTTTAAACATTTGCACGTAAAAACTTAATCAAAACATGCTGGCACTGACCAGAATAGCCCCCCTATTCTATGAATAGTCCAGCTAAAAAGTTGAACTTTCTTTTATTCTGGCATTTCAAAAGTTCAGGAAATTGAAAACACAAATGTTCTATAAAGTCACAAGGCTTTAATAAACAGTCCTTTTAAACAATTATTCATCTGGCAGGGGGAGGCTTAGCTGTGACGTAATTATGCGAGTTTACTTGTCAATATTTTGGTTTATTTCAAAACATGCAAAGCATAAGTGAACACATATCACCGTAGGGACACCAAAACCTAGTAACTTCAGCTTGTTGAAGCTGAAGTTACAAGGATTTGGTTACCCACCCAAAGTCGAACATTTCAAGTTTACATTGTTGACAATCTATAAACGTGATTAAAAAGCTGATTTACCTTAACCTTAAATGCAATGATCTGTTACTTTTGCCCCGCCCTGCCAGTGCAAAAACCATGGATTATAACAACATTTTACAAACACTCCTACTATTATACCCAAACTACAGTAATACTGGTCAACAAACTTTTTGAGGAGACAAAATTGAAATCCAAGGTTAACAATACAATTCCAACAAGAGGGCCGTTGGCCCTGGGTCGCTCACCTGAGAAAAAAGCTTCATTACCTAGGTATGTCCATGCAACCACAGAAAAAGAGATTTTCACTTATTCAATCAGATAACATTTGAAATAATCCTTAGTCCCCCCCCTTTCTGCTCCTCCCCTGGTCATTATTTATTTAAGCTTTTTTCATAAAAGGTCTGTGATCAGCTAATCTATGCCAGATATACAGGCTGAGTCTGAGACTTTTAAAGTTTTCTTTAACCCTTTCCTGTTTTTCAAAATTTTGGACCTGTCCAAATTCAAAGGTTTTACAGACAAAAATTTAAAGTGGATTTAATTTGAAAAATATCCATTCAGTAGGGAAGGAAATAGTGTGGAAAAAGAAGAAATTGCTTGTCAGGAGCAATTTCTTCTTTTTTCACAATGTTTTCTCAATCATAAAATTACAGGCACGTGAAAAGCAGGGATTAAACAGCAAAGGGTTAATGAGTTGATCAATCCATGTCAAATATAAAGGCTGTAGGGATTCAAAATTCTCAACAAAGCACTCCCCCTCTCCCAAGATGCTCTGCACCTGGTGAATCTACAGTCATGATTTTAGCTAATTCAATTAATGTCCATATGCTGATCATCCATACCAATTTTCAAGTCTGTAGGACTCCTGGTTCATTAGAAGAAGTTTAAAGATTTCAAAAATGATCCAAAGTGACTACCCCCTCCCCAAGACACTCAGCACCTGGTGACCCTACAGTCATGATTTTAGCTATTTTTATTAATGTCAATATATTGATCACCCATGACAATTTTCAAGTCTGTAGGGTTCCTGATCCAGGAGAAGAATAAGGTTAAAGATTTCAAAATTGATCCAAAGTACAACCCCCTCCCCCCTCATGCTCCGCATCTGGTGGCCCTACATTCATGATTTTAGCTATTTTATTTTAAATCCATATGCTTATCATCTATGCCAATATTGAAGTCTGGTTCATTAGAAGATGAAGGTTAAAGTTACAAAATTTTCACAGAAGTACTACCCCCTCCCCCCTGGTGCTCCGCACCTGGTGGCATTACAGTCATGATTTTAGCTATTTTTATTAAGGGCTATGAGCTGATCCTCTATGCCAATTTTCAAGTCTGTAGGGCTTGTGGTTCAGAAGAAGAAGAAGGTTAAAGATTTCAAAATTGATCCAAAAGTACTACCCTCTCCCCCCCCCTGGTGCTCCGCACCTGGTGAATCTACAGTCATGATTTTAGCTATTTTTATAAAGGTCCATATGCTGATCACCCATGCCAAAATTGAAATCTGTCAGGCTCCTGGTTCAGAAGAAGATGAAGGTTAAAGTTACAAAATTTTCACGAAAGTACTACCCCCTCCCCCCTGGTGCTCCGCACCTGGCAGCCCAACAGATATGATTTTAGCTATTTTTATTAAGGGCTATGAGCTGATCCTCCATGCCAATTTTCAAGTCTGTAGGGCTTGTGTTTCAGAAGAAGAAAAAGGTTTAAGATTACAAAATTTTCACAAAAGTACTACCCCCTCCCCCCTGGTGCTCCCCACCTGGCAGCCCAACAGATATGATTTTAGCTATTTTTATTAAGGTCTATGAGCTGATCCTCCATGCCAATTTTCAAGTCTGTAGGGCTCCTAGTTCCGAAGAAGAAGAAGCTTGAAGATTACAAAATATACCCAAAGTACTACCCCCTCCCCCCTGGTGCTCCGCACCTGGTGGCCCAAAAGATATGATTTTAGCTTTTTTTATTCAGTTCTATGAACTGATCATCCATGCCAAGTTTTAAGTCTGTAGGACTTCTGGTTGAGAAGAAGAAGAATTTTAAGATTTTCTTAAAATTTCACCTTTTGTTGCCATAGCAACCAGAGTTTTTCATGGATTTCAATTCTTTTAGCTATTTTTGAAGGGGACCACCTAAGCAACATTTCTGTAAAATTTGGTGTTAATTGGCCTAGTAGTTTAGGAGGAGATGTCGTTCAAAGAAATTGTTGACGGACGACGACCGACGGACGGACGCCGGACGAAAGGTGATCACAATAGCTCACATGAGCACAAAGTGCTCAGGTGAGCTAAAAAGGTTAAATCTGAAGTTTTATATAAAAATTATTTCAAATAAGGAGAAATATATATTTTCGTTTATACTCTACCAACATTTTTGGCGTAAAAATGTTTTAGTTAAAATATGCAGTTCAAAAAAAATAATTGTTTTATGCAACAGCTTTCCATTTATCTGTCTTAAATTCTTTCCTAGGGGGATATTGATTTTGATTTGATTGCTCAGCACAAAACAGTTGTAACTGCCTGTATAAATTTAGGCATTTAAAAGTGTTTCACATCATCCAATTGGCAACCTTGAAAACACGATATAAATGTTTTTGAAGACATTGCACATTATAATATGGGAATAGACAAGATGCGCATTTGAAACACCTATGCCAAGCAGGAGCAATACCCAGTGCCAACATTGATTGCAGGTGCTGACTAATGAAAAAATTTCGAGTTGTAAATGGGGCATAACTCTTACAAAATATTTTTCAGAGTTATCCCCTTTGATAGTCTGGATAGCCCTTGAGATGTGAACAGACTTGCCAAGTTTCATGTAGTAATCCTACATACAAGAGACCAAGGTTATAATATCTCGGGGTTTTCTCTTAAAACAGCCAAGCTCATAAGTACTTATTTCAGAATGACGAACTTGACCTTATAACATGCAGATTACTATTTACAGAAACTAATTCATAAAAAATATGAACTCTATCTATAATAGCCCAGGGGTGTGGAATTTCCATGCCCGACTTGTCCGACACGGGCTTTTCCTCTTGCGGGCAAGTACATTTTTCTATGCCACTTGTCCATAGACAGGTATATACCTGAGCAAATTTTGGAACAGCACTTAAAATGTCTGAAAGAAAAGCCATCCTAATGTTTGTATCCAAGGATAGAAAATGATGTATTCAATGTAGTAAATGCTGGGTAACAATATTTTTCTCAATATTTATTAATCTTTTTTTTTTAGCGGACAAGTACATTTTGATCCTCGACAAGGAGGAAATCAACTTATACTTGTCCATGTACAAGTTGAGAAAAGTTGTATTTCCACACCCATGTAGCCATCAAGTAATAGAGATTATTTCTGATTAAGTTTTGATATAATTATGGACAACAGTAAAACAATATGCTTCCATCTTATTGCAGTGTTGTGACTTGGAAGTTGTTTACAAATAAAGCAAAAATAGAAGAATATGTATATTACCAATACGATTAACTACAAGTAATCAACAGAACACTAAAAATAAATATTGCACACAAAATAATAACTAAACCCACCCTTTTCAAATACAAAACAAAATAACAGCCCCTAAGCCTAAGCCTGTGATATAAATTAAGGGGCAAGAGCAAATCTATTGCAAGTCCCTATACTGGGCAATTTATTACAGTTTGCGCATAACCTCCCAATATGTATTTGTTATGTCACTGTGAAAATATGCCCAAAGCCTCTTTTTCCATGACGCAGCTGAAATTCACAATACTGTGACCATATGTGCAAGGTTATGTGACTATGAACATTTTAGTGAAAACTTCATTCAAATAGGTCAATAAATGAGAAAAGTTCACAAGATTGTAACAGACAGGATTCATGAATTTCGGCTGTGTAATGGAATAAGGAGCCTTCATGAAAAAAATCTTGTTAACATGACTCCTCCCTCATTTATGGAGGGATATGGATGAAACTTTCAAAAAATGTTCCTAGTCACTCAACCTTGCACAAACTGTTACGGTTTGGTGAATTTCAGTTGCGTCATGGAAAAAGAGGCCTTAGTGTAAAAAATCTTGCGAACACAACTCCTGTCTCATTTATGGAGTGATATGGATGAAACTTTAAAAAAATATTCCTAGTCACTCAACCTTGCACATATTGTTAGGGTTTGGTGAATTTCAGTTGCGTAATGGAAAGAGGCCTTCATAGGTGGGGGGTATAGAAATATTTTCTCCATAATGGCATCCTTCAAATGATGTCTCTCCAGAAGTCAATGCAAAATTATTGTATGTGCCTATAAATTTATAGGCACTTACAATAGTTTTGCATGTACAATCCCTCAACATGTATTTTTTTACACAAAGTAATGGCTGCCGTTGACAGCATAGCACTGCTTAAATACTTCCTATCAGTCATTATAATCTCTCTGCATGTATTATTTTACACAAAGTAATGGCTGCCGTTGACAGCATAACACTGTTTCAATACTTCCTGACAGTCATTATAATCTCTCAACATGTATTTTTGTACTACACAAAGTAATGGCTGCCATTGACAGCAAAGCACTATTTCAATACTTCCTGACAGTCATTATAATCTCTCAACATGTATTTTTGTACTACACAAAGTAATGGCTGCCATTGACAGCATAACACTGTTTCAATACTTCCTGACAGTCATTATAATCTCTCCATGGCCGACACAACAAACCGTCCATCAGTTGTAAATAATTCTCTAGAATTGGGACGTGCTTGTTTAGATTTTCCCCGTTATCTTCCAACACGTCTCTCACTGCCAGTCTGTAGGTCTCGTCAGCTTGCGACAGTGCTGAAACTCGAACATTCAAATTGTGTGGGGTTTTACAAAAAGAACAAGGGACATGCGTGTATTTTTGATCAAGCGGCAGGAATATGGGACCAGCGCATTTGTCACATTTGAACACAGGGACGTCGGTTGGTAGGTCTAAATATTGGGGATAATCGTCCTTACAGGCTAGACAATTACACATAAAGAAGTATTGTTTCTGTAGCTTGTCTCGTCTCTCCTCACATTTACTGAGAGCACACAGCGCACCATAGTTGTCAAGTATCTCTTGACCCTTGGGGATGTTTCTGATTGCATGAACCACAATGGTGTCTCCGTAACTGTGTCGTACGACATTGGGATCACATGAATGATTGATGAGACTTAGTACAGGGTAGATGGCAGCACCTATCTCCATAGTAACAGAATCTGGGATACAAGTTCTCTTCAAGGCAAGATCAGAACATTCGTGGGCATTACACGGTAACATCTGTAACTGCTTCAGTATATGACCACCTATAACACATCTCTTACTTGCTCTCGCAGCTCGTTCTTCTATGGACACACCAAAGAAGTCCGTCATCTCCAGACATTTCAACAAGAAGACAGCCTCCAAAGACTTTTTGATCAAATCTTCCACCTGTCTAGATTCTGAATGTCCGACTAGAGTGTACACTGTCTGATAATCCTGTTTAGTATAGAACCCACATTCATCAACACTTGACTCCTTCATACTCTCCTTATCAAACTCACTGAGATACTTGAAGCCAGCTTTCAACACCATTTTGACTGCAAGATGTCCCAGACCAATGTTAACATTCCTGATAGTATCCAA
Source organism: Fragum whitleyi (assembly GCA_948146395.1). Taxonomy (NCBI): domain Eukaryota; kingdom Metazoa; phylum Mollusca; class Bivalvia; order Cardiida; family Cardiidae; genus Fragum; species Fragum whitleyi. Next base: position 32,029,551 of record OX411551.1, on the reverse strand, counting down.
CACATCACTCTCATATTGATGGCCAGTCTCCCAGCTGTTATCTCGACATGTTTTACTACAATACACAACACCACTAGACTTCTTACTGGGTGTAGCTGACACAACGCGGTTACAGCAATCATGGCAATGACTATCAGCAAAACCCTTCAGTACATTTGATGAATATGGTTTTTCAACAATTAGAACTTCACCAGCCTCTATATCTTTAGTAGCAATCAAACCCCGCCCCTCACAAACATCAGTTGACACCTTGATACCATCAATCCTAGACAAAGTTCCATCAGAATTGGTCACCTTTAACTTAGGTATTGGTCCATGAAAACTATTGGAACAATCTACTGTGTTGGTAATTCCAGTGCCTAGTTTCTCACATCTCCATTTTTGTTTATCATATTCGTTATACAGATTGTTTTTCTTCTCCTGAGGAAGTGCTGAAAGTTTGATGTTACCTTTAGCAGCTTCAAAAGCCTCCACAGCTGAATCTTTGTGTCCAAGTTGAAAGTGGCATTTACCTCGTCTTTCTAATAACTTGTATCTGAAATTGAAATACACTCATATAAATAAATAAATAAATAAATTTGCACTTGTTCTTTCTTATCGAAACTCTATAGTAAAGGTACTATTTTATTTAACTTAGTACAAATAAATATCAGTTACCTTTGCTTATCATTTAAAACCTGTCGTAGTTGACAAAATTATGAAAACAAAATTGCATAGAAGTTGGCTTGAGTGATAAAGTTTAAAGTTAAATTTTGGGAATAAAAGTTTAAAGTTTAGCCTTGACCTTGATTATCAAGGTCAAGGTCAAAATTTAATCTTTAAAAGATATAATCCTTAATTACAAATTAGGTCTCATTGACATCTAAATACACACCAAGTATAAGGAGTATTTGGCACTGTAACTTTAATATGATTAAAGTTAAAGGAAAAGGTTAAATTAACAGGTTAAGTTAAAGACAGACTTACTTAGACTTACACTTGTAAAACAATTCTCCCCCGAACTATTTATCAGTGGGCATTCAGAATTCATACACTTTACCATCTTGTATTTCAATTAATATTGTGCACTGTATTTTTTCTATTCTTGAGAAAATTCACATGAGTAACCACAAAATAGGTTTGTGGAGTCTGTGGTCTAGAGGTAGAGTGTTGGTCTTTTGGTCAAGAGCAGGGCTTGTGTTATTGTTTGATATTTGAAAGTCCTTGACTCCTCACTTAATAAATTCTAGGGGTCAAATTTGAATTTAAAGGGATCAAAACGACAGAACAAGAGGGCCGTTGGCCCTGGGTCGCTCACCTGAGAAAAAAGCTTCATTACCTAGGTATGTCCATGCAACCACAGAAAAAGAGATTTTCACTTATTCAATCAGATAACATTTGAAATAATCCTTCCCCCCCTCTGCTCCTCCCCTGGTCATTATTTATTTAAGCTTTTTTCATAAAAGGTCTGTGATCAGCTAAACAATGCCAGAAATACAGGCTGAGTCTGAGACTTTTAAAGTTTTCTTTAATGAGTTGATCAATCCATGTCAAATATAAAGGCTGTAGGGATTCAAAATTCTCAACAAAGCACTCCTCCCTTCCCCAAGATGCTCTGCACCTGGTGAATCTACAGTCATGATTTTAGCTAATTCAATTAATGTCCATATGCTGATCATCCATACCAATTTTCAAGTCTGTAGGACTCCTGGTTCATTACAAGAAGTTTAAAGATTTCAAAAATGATCCAAAGTACTACCCCCTCCCCAAGACACTCATCACCTGGTGACCCTACAGTCATGATTTTAGCTATTTTTATTAATGTCAATATATTGATCACCCATGACAAATTTCAAGTTTGTAGGGTTCCTGATCCAGGAGAAGAATAAGGTTAAAGATTTCAAGATTGATCTAAAGTACTACCCCCTCCCCCCTAATGCTCCGCATCTGGTGGGCCTACATTCATGATTTTAGCTATTTTATTTTAGATCCATATGCTTATCATCCATGCCAATATTGAAGTCTGTAGGGCTCCTGGTTTATTTTACAAAATTTTCATAAAAGTACTACCCCCTCCCCCCTGGTGCTCCGCACCTGGTGGCATTACAGTCATGATTTTAGCTATTTTTATTAAGGTCTATGAGCTGATCTTCCATGCCAATTTTCAAGTCTGTAGGGCTTGTGGTTCAGAAGAAGAAGAAGGTTAAAGATTACAAAATTTTCACAAAAGTACTACCCTCTCCCCCCTGGTGCTCTGCACCTGGTGAATCTACAGTCATGATTTTAGCTATTTTTATAAAGGTCTATGAGCTGATCATCCATGCCAATATTCAAATTTGCCAGGCTCCTGGTTCAGAAGAAGAAGAAGGTTAAAGATTATAAAGGTCTATGAGCTGATCCTCAATGCCAAATTTGAAGGCTGTAGGGCTTCTTATTCAGAAGAAGGTTAAAGATAACAAAATTTACCCAAAGTACTACCCCCTCCCCCCTGGTGCTCCGCACCTGGTGGCCCAACAGATATGATTTTAGCTTTTTTTTATTAAGGTCTATGAGCTGATCATCCATGCCAAATTTCAAGGCTGTAGGGCTGCTTGTTCAGAAGAAGAAGAATTTTAAAGATTTTCTTAAATTTTCAACTTTGGTTGCCATAGCAACCAGAGTTTTTCACCGATTTCAATTCTTTTAGCAATTCTTAAAGGGGATCACCTAAGGAACGTTTCTGCAAAGTTTGGTTAAAATTGGCCAAGTAGTTTAGGAGATGTCATTCAAAGAAATTGTTGACGGACGACTGACGACGGCCGGACGCCGGACAAAAGGTGATCACAATAGCTCACTTGAGCACGTTGTGCTCAGGTGAGCTAAAAAGCAAATCATAAGTTGAATTTTACATATTTAAGAGTTCATTTAATCTTTTCTTGTACTGATATGAAACATGTAATTAATTTGTAGCAATTTAGAAAGTAATTTTTGAAAATCATAGGTATAAAACCATGTTTTGACCTTAGAAATTCCTCTCAAGGGGGGATCAAAATGACCCCTTGGGAGAAATTTCTAGGGGTCAAATTAATACATTTTCAGATTTTTGGGGTCAAAACTCTGGTTTAAGGGTCAAACACAAGCCCTGCAAGAGTTCCCGAGTTTCATTCCCAAGAGCGGCTATCAATCATGTCCTTTGGATGTGAAACATTCCTCATTAGCACTGGTGAATTTTTCTAGAAATCAAAATGGAGGAGGATAAATTTATCTAAGTTGTAAGAACTTAATTCCCAATCAGTTAAGAAAAAAAAAAAAAGGTTTAAACCACAAGATTTGGGTTTAAAACAACAATTTTAGAAAGGTGTAGCTCTTCTGTACTGACATAGTAAATCAGGGCATATATAAATCATTACCTAAGATTTTCAGGGTAATCGTTGTTCAATGCCTCTTCAATGTCCGCCAGACAAAGGTCATATTTCTTCATATGCAACAAGACAGCTGATCGGTTTGCTAGAGCCAGAGCCAACGCTGAAGTATCCTCAGTGCAAGGGGCTGTCACCACAGACTTGTTGTACAAATCTAATGCTTTCTGGTTCAGTTTGATCTGGAACTCCTTGTTGCCACGGTTACGAAAATTAATCGATTCTTCGCAGTTTTTGGATTTTGAAGAGACCTTGACCTTCAAAATATCATGTACAAATGGAAGGTTATAGAGTTTCTGTACACGTTCTTCGTCAGATTTACATTTATGAAACTCTTCTTGGAACTTTTCCAACCCTCCTGTGGCTGACAACTTTTTCTTGAGGGCATTATACCAGTCTGTAAATAAAATGAAACAAGAAACTTGTTAGGTAGTGGGCCTGTAATAGATCCACAACAATTCAGAACTTGTGATCTTTCACAATGTAAACCAATGATTTCCTGATGAAATCATTAGGAAAGCTCGGTTAACACTGTTAAAGCTCATGCCTTCGGAAACTATTACGAGTCCACAACCTTATACATGTTGACCACTTTTGCTCTTTTTTTTGCACATTTTTATGGACAGCTTTACCTGTATAAAACAAACAAAAATGTTGGATGGATTACTCTTCATTGGGAAAAGTCTTGTATTCTCGAAACTTAAATGAAATAATTTCATGAATATTGTTTTGGACAAAAATTAATATTCTGTTTACATCTTTAGAAAGCATTTCTGTGAATTCAGAATTATTCTGTCAGAAAAGATGAATTCATGTCGAAAGATCTCTAAAACTTCTATGAACATGCAATTTACAACACCTTTAAATTAAGACCAGTGATAAATCTAGTTTTGGTCAGTTAAAAGTTACAATCTTGGCCAGAGATAATGAAACTCTTTTTTTTACTCAACTGAGAATTTACTCAAAACCTATGCTTGGATTGACAGATAAATGTTTTCTTAATCATTCGAGAAAGCTTTTGAAAGTTACAAATGACATTGCCAAAATATTAACATTAATATTTCCAACAATTAAAATGGTTAAACAAGAGCACAGCTTACAGGTGCCAATGCTTGGCTGCAGGTATTGAACGTTGAATAAATTGAGAACATTCTCAGCTAAGTCAAAAACAAAGTTTAATGATCTTTGACTAAGAAGTATATACTATAAAGATTATTTCTTACCTTCTGTGTATGATTTATCTTCCATTGTTCTCTCACTGTCTCCCTGCAAATAAGAAATGAATGTGAATCCATCTGCTTATCAGATTATCTATGCATATTGCCATTATCTATGCAAATGATTATTAAATTAAGAGTGTTATAACCAACGCTGTAATCATAACCACAAGCTGAAAGATTTATTTCTGTCATTTAACCCTTATCATGCCGAACTAAGAATATTCCTGCTTTGGAAGGATTTACATGTATAAACAAAGATCAACCTGCACATATGTGCAGTCTGATCTTGACCTTAACAACTTGTTTTTGCTTAAGAAAGCAGAATGTTTTAATAATCATATTTTCAAAAAAAAATATATAGACTCACAATTAACACATCTAGTACTTTGATTTCTTTGATTTTACTGCAATTTTGCTAACTGTAACATTTATATTCAGCATTAAAATTGTTTATCCTTTGATGATTTGTATTTCCAAAATATTATGTCACTATGATTTTATAATTATGGAGAAAAATATTTTGGAAAAAGAAGAAATCCCTTGTTTACAACAAGCAATTTCACCCTTTCCCACAGTATTTTCTACCATTTTTTCATGTTGTTTGCATTTTCTTTAATTTTAGACCAGGGTAAAGATAATGATATACCAGCCCGATTAGCTCAGTTGGTAGAGCACCGGACTTCAAAACCATTGGAGTTCGGCGGCGTGGGTTCGATTCCCGGGCTGGTACACTAATAAAAACTAATTGTCTTTCGGATGAGACGTTAAACCGAGGCCCCCTGAGACGGTGCTTTACACCGAGCACGTTAAAGAACCATGGCGGATCTCAGCAGTAGTTTCGTCATGTATCCTTGCACTATCCCCCGTAACAACTAACCGTCTTCTGGGGGCGTCGCTCATATGGGCATGTGCTACGGTAGCGACGATAAATAAACGGAAATACATGATAATGATATTTTCAGTACATCTTGTTTACTTACCAAGGATGTGTTAATAACAATAATCTGTTGAAGGAGAAATTTAACCTTTTCCTATATAGTCCAAGATTTTATGCCATTGTGATTTCATGTATAAATTTAAGGAAATATTGTGGAAAATTTAGAAATTGGTTGAAAGCAATTATTCCTTTATCTATAATATTTTCTACCACATAGAATAAGTTTTGTTCAAATTGACATTTCAGGAACTTTAATACTTTATTGCTTTAAGGAGATTGAGTCAAGTGACAAAACTAACTTATATCATGTTTGGACTAAATGGTATATCCCATCCCATCCCATCCCCTCTCCTATCCCCTCCCCCATCTCCCATCCCATCCCATCTCATATCCAATCTCCCATCCCCAATCCCATCTCATCCTATCTCCCATCCCATATCCCCATTCCATCCAATTACCATATCCATCCCCATCCAATTACCATATCCATCCCCATCCGTCCCATATCCCCCATCCCTTCCCATTCCATTCCCATCCAATTACCATCCCACTCCCCGTCCCATTACCATCCCCATCCCATCCCTTTATCTATCTATATCTACCAAACTTTTTTTTTTTAAACCTATTTATTTGACATCAATTGGGAAACAAGTTCTCACAACTTAGATTAATCCCTCTTGATTCTGCTTCCTGGAAAATTCACCATTACTTGTGTGGGCAAAATAAGAAGCCAAGATCAATAGCTGCTCCAAGGAATCGAACTCAGGACCTTTGGGTCAAGAGGCCGGCGCTCTACATCTAGTCCCAAGAAACTATACTGCCAAACTCCCCTTTCAGGTATTCCCGAGAGGTTGGTCTGGTCATTTTTATGACTCCAGAAATTTGGTTAATTATGTAAATAATGTGACAACAGATTAGTAGGCCACAGTCATCCATGGTCCCTAGAATGATCTTGGTCCTTTCATTTTATAGAAAACCAACAAATCCAAAATGTTAAATATGGAAATTTAGCAGTTTGTGTAGACACGATAACGTATCCCTCCTTTTATAATCTGATTGCAGCTAAGTTTGTGGTCCAAAACTTGGGAAAAGCAAGTGTTTTCCCCGTTAACTCTTGTCTTTCAATCTAGAATCACACTCGAAACATAGAATATTTGAAAAAAATGAAAAGCAGCATTCTTGTAAAAAGAATATCTTACACCAGCGCCAATCAAATTAACCCCAAATAAGCTAAGTGGAAGCACCTGAAACTATCGAATTTCACCGGAAACAAAAATATTGTTGTTGTTCTTTACTGACGTTGTTGTTTTGTGAGTGGTGTCACTCCGGTGTATGGTAATACCGAAATACATATGATACCAAATTAAACCGAAATATACCTTCTACATCCTCAAATACGGTTTACAGTCAAAACGGCCCAAAGTCAAAACGGCCCAGAGTCAAAACGGCCCGTAATTTGGTCAAAACGGCCCAAACCAGTTTTTACAATCGGTGAAAACGGCCCAAACATTTAATTTGCTTTATTTTTTCCTATCTTTGCCGATAGGAAATAAATTATTTTAGATTGAAAAAAAGGTTTACATGAAGTTAAAAACTTATGCAGGCCTATTTCTTTTACAAATGTGTGGCATCAAATAGGCCGAACTGATTTTAAACAGCTTTATTTATGAAATGCCGCTTTTGATTAGGTGGGAAAATACAGTCCTATGCGAGCACACTTTTAAAGCACCGATTTCAATCCTGAAAATTACTTTAATCACGATTTGAATGTATAATATATACATCAACACGATTAAACCTTAAATCATGCCAAGAAGATCAATTTTCCCCAAATCAGGTAAAATTCCAAATTTACAAAGCCGATGATCTTTCTTATAGAAAGTTGATATTACAAATAAGACATGATCTGTCGTATTTCAGTATAAGTTTGAAGGATCAAGGGAGAAACAAAACTTTATTCTGGCTAAAATATACACGGAACCTAAGTCTACCCCAAACAACAAAAATAAAGTTTATCCCAATTTTTCAGAAATTACACATTTCCCCAATATGCCTTTTTTCCAACCCGTTCCCATAAAGCACTTAAAATACACTGTTAACGTTAGCAGTTCTTGATATAGAGTTGGCACACTTCACAAGAAAAAAAGTTTGTAAGATTTTGAATTTTACCCACATTTGATTTCTCGTTATAAAAGAATTTTACATGAATCTTTTTTAATTGGAATTTATATTTTACTAGACGTCTTTTCTGCGACAGTTACGAACAATAAGATTAGTAATGATTATATTAAATTCTAACACAATAACAACCTTTATACGTATGTAAAACTCTGCCAATAAGTTAAAACAGTCGAAATTCGATTTTCAAGAACCCATTCCTGCATTTTTCGAGAATTTATATCAAAAATCCGAAGAAGAAAAGGGTGCTAAGTAGGTCGAAACTAGCATTGGCGTAATCGTTAACATTAATCTTAGACGTTATAATAAGAAAATAAGTTTGCTTTATAATTTCAAAGGGTTATTTGAGACAAAATTTCTATTTGGGCCGTTTTGACCGAATGAAAAATCTGCTTTGGGCCGTTTTGACCAAATTACGGGCCGTTTTGACCGAAATGCGGGCCGTTTTGACTATGGGCCGTTTTGACTTTGGGCCGTTTTGACTTGCACCCCTCAAATACATCTTCTTTCTTTGGATGAAACACATATATGACAACCTTTCCGTGCGCGCAAATAGAAAACCGTAATTAACTCTAAACAAGTATCAAAAGGTGTATTTCAGTATTTGTTAAAAAATGCAGAACGCATATTGATAGTACATCAACAAGTCCAAAATACCGAAATACAGCCTAAACCAAATATAACAATGTATTCTTTTGAAATTAGATGAAATATGCATATCTCACCCGTGTATTACACCAAGAAGCCCAATATACCGAAATACAGCCTAAACGAGTGATAAAAAATGTGTATTTCGGTATTTGATGAAATAAGCATATCAGTCACATGTGTAGTACATCAAGTTGTCCAAAACACCGATATGTAGACTAAACCAGTTATAACAATGTGATTTTCGGCATCTGATGTAACTGTGTCAGATGGAACTTCTTGGAGCGCATGCATGAAATGGCTGTGTGCTCATAAATTATTTTATGCGGACATTAAACTATTTTTCAGTCAATCAGAATGCTTGTTAAAGAAAATGACCAAAAAAATAATAAATAAATTTAGTTAGATGTAACTTCTTAGAGCTCAAGCATAAAAATGGCGGCATGCCCATTATTTATTCGTATTAATATTTGTATATTAAACTATTCGTCAGCAGAAGGCTTTTTTTTATAATTTGTTGGCTCTTTTTTACTCTGAGTGGGATTTTGAGATGTGAGGGGGGGGGGGGGGGGGGGCATAGATCCTTTAACATGCATAACTCTCACAAAAATGCTTTCAGAGTTATTCTTTATAGCCTGAATTGCTCTTATGAAGGCAAACACTCTGATACAAATGTACCAAGTTTCATGAAAATATCTGCAGTAATAAGAGATATGACCAAGTTTAAAGTTTGTCACAACAACAACACCAACATGAACGATGCCAATTCGAGGTGATGACATGAATATCATATAATTGCAATCTAATAAAATAAAGAATTTTGATTGGTTTAAATCGCATCACGATTTATTTCTGTATAAAATGCAATAGGTCTATCGGGAAACCCCCGACCTTCGATCTGCATGTCCTGTGTTGTAGGAACTCGAAAACCCCTCGTTCCCCTTCCATATCGTAATATTGCTATTTAATATAATAGAATGTTTTGGAAAGAATTTATGATTAAAAGCATGCAGTTCAGATTCTGAGTCGATGTTTACAGCGAGTCGACGAAGACCACCAAGCAACCCTCTCAGCAAAGCCCGATCACGATAGTTTCAGTTTAAAATGCAGAATAACTTTTCAAAATTATGTTTAGATCATAAGTACCTCTACGAATGTCAAATTGTGGTTTATTTGTGTACCATTTGTTTAACTTTATGCCGTTTAACTTCGATAGCGAGAAAAAATACACGATCTAAAAATAGATTGTGTAATACACGTACTAAGTGGACTCGAAACTTTAATGTTTAGCCGAGTATTTTAATAGTTTCTTAGACCAAGAGGATTGCAATTATAAGGGCAGAGTGTCTTTTTCACAGCGTTTATAGGGGTATAAAGTGCAATTGCCTTAGCACATGGCTTAAACATAACGCCCTACGGGCGTTATTTGCCATGTGCTAAGGCAACTGCACTTTATACCCCAATAAACGCAGTGAAAAAGACACTCATCCCTATAATAATTGCAATCGAATAAAATAAAGAATTTGGATTGGTTTAAATCGCGTCACGTGGGGAAATCCATTGCACTTTATTTCTGTATAAAATGCAATAGGTCTTTCGGGAAACCCCCGAACTTCGATCTGCAAGTCCTGTGTTGAAGGAACTCGAATTAACCTAGTTCCCGATCCACATCAAAACATTGCTATTTAATCTATTAAAAATTAAGTTATTATGGAAAGAATTTACGATTACAAACACGCAGTTCTGATTCTAAACCGACGTTTACAAACAGCGAGTCGACGAAGACCATCAAGCAACCTCTCAACCAAGACCGACCACGGCATTTTCGTTTCAAAATACTGACTTACTTCGCAGAAATTAGTTTTTGGTCAAAGTACCTCTTCGAATTTCAAATTTGTCGTTTATTTGTGTGTCATTTGTATGATTTTATGCCATTCAACTTCGACAGAGAGATAAAAAATAGATTGTGTAATCTATACGCACAGAAAGTAGACTTGAAGCTTTAATGTTTGAACGATTATTTTACAAGTTTCTTCGATCTAGAGGATTGCAATTATAAGGGCCGAGTGCCTTTTTTCATTGCGTTCATTGGAGTATAAAGTGCAATTGCCTTAGCACATTGCTTAAACATAACGCCCTACGGGCGTTATTTGCCATGTGCTAAGGCAATTGCACTTTATACCTCAATGAACGCAGTGAAAAAGACACTCATCCCTATAATGTTTTCCTTGTGTAATCTTTCTAAACCAGTCCAAAAGTAAATACATACCAGATATAGAGAATATTCAATGAGTGGTCACTGAATACTGAATTTATTAAACGAGTCATATATAAACAGGGAAAATGATAGGCTACGCAGAGTTTTTATCTGTTTTAGATGATGAGTTTAATAAATTCGGTATTTTATGAGCACAAATTTGATATTCTATTTATGATATGCCCCGATTTTTTCCTGTAAAATCGACAAAATTCTTGAAACTGATAAACTTGATGTCACAATACAGCGAATATACATTAAAATAAAAAAAAAATCATTAGCATATCATTTATCATTCATCTTTACTATTAAATCTAACACTTGCTTAATTTTGATATACTCCATCGACAAACAAAATATCATCAGCAGGGCATATCAATTCAACGAATTTGCTTATTAAAGGATACATTTGTGAAAACTCTTACTCAATGATCCATATCAAGTGACCATGTAAAGGTTTGGTGATAATATGCTGTGTCATGGAAAAAGGTGTTTTATGTGATATTTATTGTGTACACTAGTTCTCCTTCATTTTTTTTGACTCAATATGGCTCAAAGTAATAGAAAAATGTTTAGTTGGTATTTTAAGTTTTTATGCTGCTTTAATATAATCAAGTTATGGCATGCACACCTATCAGCGTTCCATTATGCTAGAAAAAATGACTAACTCAAGAATTGTGTGAAGTGAAAAAGTTTTTGAGTTTAGTTGTAGGAAGAGACAGACAGAAAGACACTGGTAAAACATGATACCCAAAATCTATAGAGGGGAGGGGGAGTTAAGGGGGAGGGGGGGATAGAGTGTCTTTAAAAATGCATTACTCTTACAAAAATGCTTCCAGAGTTATTCTTGATAGCCTGAATTGCTCTTATGAAGGTAAACACTCATACAAAATGTACAAAGTTTCATGAAAATATCTGCAGTAATAAGGGATATGACCAACTTCGGTAGTTTATGAGCCCAAATTTGATATTCTATTTATAATATGCCCCGATATTTTGCGTAAAATTGTCAAAATTCTTGAAATTCAAAAATTCAATTTTGGGAAAAACTGATTACGCCGTCCAAACTTGACGTCACAATATTTACATTATGACCTCATTTTGCTATTCCTTCTGAGCTCATTTGCATAGTTATTCCACTAGTGTATTAAAACCTGTGTAATATCAACAAGAGCATTGCAAGCGGGTGCCAAAGCTCAGCTGTTTATTATTTCTTAGGCAAATGCAAATATATGAACTTGGTACCTACAGAAAGGTTTAGACCCAATTAATGATCATGTCAAATATGAAGGCTCTTTGACTTACCATTCAAAAGTTATGACAATTTTTTTTTCAATAAATTTGACCTTAAAAAATGACCTTGAACTTTATTGATGACCTTGAACTTGGTATCTACAGAAAGGCCTTGTCCTAAGCAATGATCATGTGAAATATGAAGGCTTTTTGACTAACCATTTCAAAGTTATGACCGAGGTTAAATTTTTCAAGGAATTTGACCTTGAAAATTGACCCTGATCTTGACTGATGACCTTGAACTTGGTATCTACAGAAAGGTCTTGTCCCAAGCAATGATCATGTGAAATATGAAGGCTTTTTGTCTTACCATTTAAAAGTAATTACTAAGGTTAATTTTTTTAAGGAATTTGCCTTTGAAAAGTGACCTTGACTGATGACTTTGAATTTGGTACCTACAGAAAGATCTTGTCCCAAGCAATGATCATGTGACATATGAAGGCTCTGTCACTTACCATTCAATAGTTATGACCAATTTTAATTCATTTTAGGGATTTGACCTTGAAAATGAACTTGACCTCAACTGATGACCTTGAACTTGGTACCTACAGAAAGGTCTTGTCCCTAGCAATGATCATTTGAAATATGAATTATCTTTCACTCACCATTCAAAAGTTATGACCAAGATTACATTTTTCAAAAAAAATTGACATTGAAGAATGACATTGACCTTGACTGATGACCTTGAACTTAGATTGTACAGGAAGGTCTTGTACCAAGCAATAATCATGTGAAATATGTAGGCATTATCACTTACCATTCAAAAGTTATGACCAATGTTATTTTTTTAAGGAATTTGACCTTGAAAATGACCTTGACCTCAACTGTTGACCTTGAACGTGGTATCTACAGAAAGGTCTTGTCCTTAGCAAAGATCATGTGAAATATGAAGGCTCTATCACTTACCATTCAAAAGAAATGACCAAGATTACATTTTTCAAAGAAATTTGACCTTAAAAATGACCTTGACCTTGACTGATGACCTTGAACTGAAACCCAAAGAAAGGTCTAGTATCAAGCAATAATCATGTGAAATATGAATGCTCTATCACTTACCATTCAAAAGTTATGACCAAAATGACATATTTCAAAGAAATTTGACCTTTGACCTTGAAAAAAGACCTTGACCTTTACTGATGACCTTGAACTTAGTATCTACAGAAAGGTCTTGTCCCAAGCAATGATCATGTGAAATATGAAGGCTTTTTGTCTTACCATTTAAAAGTAATTACTAAGGTTAATTTTTTTTAAGGAATTTGCCCTTGAAAAGTGACCTTGACTGATGACTTTGAATTTGGTACCTACAGAAAGGTCTTGTCCCAAGCAATGATCATGTGACATATGAAGGCTCTGTCACTTACCATTCAATAGTTATGACCAATTTTAATTCATTTAGGGTTTTGACCTTGAAAATGAACTTGACCTCAACTGATGACCTTGAACTTGGTACCTACAGAAAGGTCTTGTCCCTAGCAATGATCATTTGAAATATGAATTATCTTTCACTCACCATTCAAAAGTTATGACCAAGATTACAATTTTCAAAAAAAAATTGACATTGAAGAATGACCTTGACCTTGACTGATGACCTTGAACTTAGATTGTACAGGAAGGTCTTGTACCAAGCAATAATCATGTGAAATATGTAGGCATTATCACTTACCATTCAAAAGTTATGACCAATGTTATTTTTTTTAAGGAATTTGACCTTGAAAATGACCTTGACCTCAACTGTTGACCTTGAACTTGGTATCTACAGAAAAGTCTTGTCCTTAGCAAAGATCATGTGAAATATGAAGGCTCTATCACTTACCATTCAAAAGAAATGACCAAGATTACATTTTTCAAAGAAATTTGACCTTAAAAATGACCTTGACCTTGACTGATGACCTTGAACTGAATCCAAAGAAAGGTCTAGCATCAAGCAATAATCATGTGAAATATGAATGCTCTATGACTTACAATTCAAAAGTTATGACCAAAATGACATATTTCAAAGAAATTTGACCTTTGACCTTGAAAAAAGACCTTGACCTTTACTGATGACCTTGAACTTGGTAGCTACAGAAAGGTCTTGTCCCAAGCAATGATCATGTGAAATATGAAGGCTCTTTCAATGACCATTTTAAAGATGACCAATATTACATTTTTCAAAGAAATTTGACCTTAAAAATGACATTGACCTTGACTGATGACCTTGAACTTGGTACCTACAGTAAGGTCTTGTATCAAGCAATAATCATATGAAATGTGAAGGCTCTTTCACTTACCATTCAAAAGTTATGACCAAGATTACATATTTCAGAAAAAATGACCTTAAAGAATGACCTTGACATTGACCTTGAACTGGTACGAACAGAAAGGTCTTGTCCCAAGCAATGACCATGTAAAATATAGAGGAACTTTGACTAACAATTCAATTTTTTTTTAAAGAAATTTGAGTTTGAAAAATGACCTTGACCTTTACTGATGACCTTGAACTTGGTATATACGGAAAGGTCTTGTCCTAAGCAATGATCATGTGAAATAACAAGGCTCTACACTTATCATTCAAAAGTTATGAAGAGGATAATTTTTTTCAAGGAATTTGACCTTGAAAAATTATCTTGACTGATGACCTTGAACTTGGTACCTCTTGAAATGTCTTGTCCCAAGCAATGATCGTGTGAAATATGAAGGCTCTATGACCTACTGTTTAAAAGTTATGACAAAGATTAATTTTTTCAAAGAAATATGACCTTGGAGAATGACATTGACCTTAACTAATGTCCTTGAGCTTGGTACAACAGAAAGGTCTTGTCCCAAGCAATGATGTTTTGAAATATGATGGCTCTATCACTTACCATTCAAAAGTTATGACCATAGTTAAAGTTTGTCACGCCAAGGCCAACACCAACGCCAACATGTGAAATATGAAGGCTCTATCACTTACCATTCAAAAGTTATGACCAAGATAACAAATTTCAAAGAAATTTGACCTTGAAGAATGACCTTGACCTTGACTGATGACCTTGAACTTGGTATCAATAGAAAGGTCTTGTCCCAAGCAATGATCATGTGAAATATGAAGGCTCTATCAAAAGTTATGACAAAGTTTGTAACGGCAATGCCAATACCAACGCCAACAACAATGCCAACGGCAATGTGAACGACGCCAAGGTGATCATAATACCTCAGGTTTTCTTCGAATAAGCCGAGCTAAAAAAATTTAACAGGGTTATTTCACTCCTGCAACATAGCTCATATTATAAACTCAATTCTGTCTCTCACAAAACAATTTGTTGTGTATAAATAAGGTGAACAACAGGCCAAAACATAAATATTTTAATCAAGAAACAACAAACATGCACAATTATTTCTATTGTTGGTAAATACGGTAATTGATAACAAAAACTAAATAGAAGATAAACTAAATTATCCACCTGCATATTTGAACCCTTATTCTGCTCAATTTAAATCTTCTATCTTGATTGAAGCTATAGTTACGAGGGATTTGGCATTACACAATTTATTTTTGTTTTAACAAATATGCGATCCTGTAAAAAGCTAAAAAATAAATGCAGACACATTACTTTGGCGGAAGGTATAGACAAAAATCAGACTGCATGTATACAGGCTGATCTTAGTCTATACCTCCTGATTTTTCACTGATTTAAATGCAAAGTTTTATATTCCCGTAATGAAAAACCCAAGATTTTCATTATATTTGGATAATTGAGTATCAAAAAAGAATCTCGTATATCACAAAAAAAGGTGATATAAGGTGAAAAAAGGGATGACAATTCTATTTATCTGAAGAAAAAAGATTGCTATATATTATCATCATTCTAAAAGGTGAATGTTAGCCATCAGAAACAAAACTACTTACATAGTTAATGAAATCATCACTTGGCACTATACATGCTTTCTATATTTTCTTCAGAAAAATCGAATTCGCCCCTTTGTTTTATCAATTAATTATAATTTCAACCCTTGTCATGCTGATCCTGGAATATTTATGCTTCGACAGGAGGTATAGACAAAGATCAGCCTGCACATGTGTGCAGTCTGATCCTAGTATATACCACATGATGTTACTTTTTAAAGAAGATATAAGCTCAAAAACTTTCATAGTCAAAATAAGTACTAATAATTAATGCATCCAGTGATTTCACCACTTTTATTTTTATACAATTTTGTCAAGGGTTTTTATGCAGCATGCAAGGGGTTAACATATGCTTAACCCTTTGCTGTTTAATCCCTGCTTTTTACATGCCTGTGATTTTATGATTGAGAAAACAGTGTGAAAAAAGAAGAAATTTCTTCTGACAAGCAAATTTCTTCTTTTTCCACACTATTTTCTACCCTACTGAATGGTTATTTTTCAATTTAAGTCCACTTTAGAATATGATTTACAAAACCTTTGAATTTGTACAGGTCTAAAATTTTGTAAAACAGGAAAGGGACAACCAAGAAAATGAAAACATCAAATTCACAAATTAATGGACTGTCCCTATATTCTTCCCTGTTTCAATCTTTGCATGGCAGGCCCTGCAGCTTGACCTCATTCAAGAGACTCCCCTAAAATATCTAATGTTGTCTATCTGTGGGCCAACTTATTTCACGCCCTATCGGGGCCTGTTGTTGTTGTTTTTTCAGCTGGAATCCAGCCCTGTGTTCAGGATGACAAACCGGTTCAAATCATATCCCACTTTACCCGTATACTTGCGTGCAAAGTGGGTATAATTTGAAAATGCTTTGCAACATTTTTTCAGCCTGAACGCAGGGCGGGTTTCAAGCGAAAAAAACAACAACAATGGGCCCCAATAGGGCGAGAAATAAGTTGGCCATGTAAAAGATTAAAGTAATATATGTGAAACAAAGAGAAAATTGCTGGATGGCAACCTGAATGTTGTAACCACAGCTTGTTCAAACAGTAGCAAAAATGTTCAAGTGGCCATCCATGAAAATGATTGATGCTAAATGGTGGAAATTCAGTATCTCTTTTTCTTTACATGTAAATACTTACGTTTCTATTTATACAAATATTACAAAGGAATGTTGTTTGTATATTAAAGTTTTCTAACCATTTGAGACATTTATTATGCCTCTGGGGCTAATGTTTAACTGTTGCCTGTACCTAGGTCCGTCTGCAATACTTAACTTAAAAACTTAACATTGCCATTAACTTCAAGACTTCAAAATACAATGTTCATATTTTTTATGATGATAGATCTCAATCATACACATCTGCTGTTACTAAGGTTAAGGTCATATGACAAGGTCATTGTCAAACTAAAAAAAGAATGCTGTTTCAAAGATTTTATGTTTCACAAACACATCTTGTTTAACCATTTAATCAGATCTGGTAACAAAATAACACAAGATTTTTATTCAAAACAGAGAAAAGCTCATAAAGCTTTTCCTAAATTACAAAAATAGTGATAGTGATTTAAGGATATTTAATTCCATTTTCTGAAAAATCATACAGTTACATATCATCATCCTATTAAAAGGTGACATTTAGCCATCAGATTTTCAACTACTGACAAAAATCAATTTAATCATCACTTGGCCCTAAACATGCTTTCGATGTATTGTCAGATAAATGGTTTTGGCCCTTTTAAATCACTGTTTATCTAAAAAAAACACATGCCAAAACAACTTAAAAATTTAAAAAAAAACAACATCAAATTCACAAATTGAGGGGTCAGTGCAACACAATTGTAAGTGCCTATATATTGATAGGCACTTACAATAGTGTTGCACTGATCCCTCAAAATTACTGCACTTACGTTGTTTCCTAATTTTATTGATGGATTGCTAGCCATGCCCCGTGACCTTCTTCATTACACATCTTGAAATAAATATTATTAATAAGCAAAATATATTGTAATGGCAGAATTTTTTTATAGAAACCTGAACATCTTAACCACAGCTTGTTCAAGCTGTAGTTACTATAATCAAGTCGGCCATCCATAGATATCAAAGCTGTAGTTTCAATGTTTGTGGGCACCTACCAAATATTCTATTTCTATGAAAAAACATAAGTTACTCTCTAAAGATGTATGTAAATGCATTTATGATATGTGATTTTGCATATTTTTTGGTTAAAAGATGTATGTATATGTAATTTTGCATATTTTTTAGTTAAAGGATGTATGTAAATGCATTTATGATATGTTATTTTGCATAATTTTTAGCTTAGAATGGGTGTTAATGTTATGTAAATGAACCCTTTCCTAAAACGCCAGGAATTTTGAATGTCTATCGGAACTCTGAATTTTTAAGATATTTCATATACAGAACATGGCCGAAAATTACAGGCTTGACAAGAGTTTTCTTAGACAACCACCTAGTGTTAGATACATTGTATGTTAAAAACTTGTCCTATGTCTAAGCTATTACACTAGAAATTATATGTCATTAGAAGATCCTTGTGACTTAAGTGGCTTTATTGTTAAAAAGAAGGAATTGGTGACTTGCAAACTACAGTCGATATTGCTCGAGCAACCATGTCTATTTAGCAACCAATTTTATCAAGTGACCACCATAAAAAGTCCCCTCACAGTAAGCAAGTCCTCTGAAAAAGAGGACATTTTTATGGAAAATTGGTTATTGTTGAATCTTATGTTCTTGAAACCCATTGGAAGATGATTCTAATGGGTTTGAACATCATAAGATTCAGTACGACTTGATGGACAATCTATAAATGCTATCAAAATAAACTGTCACATTTATCATGGTATCTCTTATCAAGCGACCATTCTCATAAACGACTGCTTTTTGGTGGTCCCTTAAGTGGTCACTTAACACTGTACCTAAATAGGAGATGGTTTGAATCAATACAATAACTAGTGTATGTCTGTGTGTGGGGGTGGGGTGGAGGGATCGGGGAAGTGTTAAAATAGTCAAAATATTACAATAACACCATCATTTAGAAGTCTAGGGAAGGTGGGGTAGGAATACCAGTTATCAAATTATTACAACAACTACATCATTCACAAATACTTATATCTATATCTAATATTATGATAACACAAAGTTTACAAAAATAGTGCTTAGACAAGAATTGTTCTAGTTCTAGGCACTAAAAATGAATTTGTGGTCATATATTAAACCATGTGACTCATCTAAAATGGACTAATTTTAATCATTTTATAATGTATTTGATTTCATTTATTTTGTCTAATATATTTATTATCTATAGTTATTTGATATATTTTATGATGATATGTTAGGAAATATTAAATGAAATTAAAATGATCAATTTTAATTTCATTTATCCTTAAAAGTTAATTCTATTTTTTGGTTAAGTGAATATTATTTATTTTTATATATATTTTTATTCTAAATACCATGTTAGAAAGTATTGAATGAAATTAAAGTACTCAATTTTAATTTCATTTATCCCTTCATCTTATGTTATTTTATTTATTTTTGTTTGTTTGTTTGTTTATTTAGATTGATGATTTATTTGGATTTAAGTTTTGAGTCCACACCATATGGCTCAGCAATGACTCAGCATAAAACAGTTTTAGGCAATTACAACTGTCTAGTGCTGAGCCATAAATAGGGTTTACAAGAACTTTTATAGATATAGATGTAAATACTCAGGAATGATGTAGTTGTTTCAAAAAATAAAAAAAAAAAAAGAAGCAGAATCGAGAGGGATTAATCTAAGTTGTGAGAACTTGTTTTCCAATCGATGTAAAATAAATAGGTTTAAACCAATAATTGATTAATTGTTCCATATTTCCTCAGTGTCAATGTTTTGTACATGGCCCCCCTCCCCTTTCTGAATACTTATGCTTTTTTACATTCCCCCGTCAAGTTTTCTGTTTGTATTGGGTTTATGGCTGCTTTTAACATTCTTTCTATTATATCCCTCCGGCTGGGGTACCTAGCAATGCATGTGCGCATTGAAAGGTAGGACATTATTCTGTAATCACCTGTGGAATCTGCCGGGAAAAAGCCACTTTCAAGGGCGTAACTCTCATCACGCAATTTACGCAAGTGCGTAAAAGAAATACTGATGTGTTGAAAAATATTGTTGATGAATGATCATAACATCAAAACTACAGCTTTTTCAAGCTGTAGTTATGATGTTTTGATTATTCACCAATGCTCAGATCATAAGAAGGGAGCGGACGGAGGGCATTCATCTTTTGTCACAGTCCATATCGCCTTTATCTAGATCTAATATATTCTTTGGTTGTCGCCTTCTGATTGCGTACAAATTTCAAAGTCCTAGATACGCCTATAACTTTTTTGTCTAGAGCATAACTCTGTCACCTTAGTCCAATTGACTTGAAACTTGACAGTTATAAAGAATACATTATTGCTGGCGAGTCGTTAAGTCACAGTTGTTAACCCTTGTCATGCTGAATAAATTTAGGGGCCAAAAATTTTCATCAAAATAAAAGGGCAAAAAGCACTGGAAATACCAGATGTAGGTCAATTATTATTTGAAAAACTAAATCTATTGACAATTCTGGTTTGAATGTGAGAAACAGGTGGTGTAGACTAACATCAGACTGCACATAATGTGCAGGCTGATGTTGGTCTATAGCTCCTGCCAAAGCAGGAATATTCTGTGTTCAGCATGACAAGGGTTAATATTATTGACCTATCTTGATCAAAATTGGATTGTTTTTAACTTTCAAACTTAATATCTTCCAAAAGCTCCTTTAAACAAAATACCGGTACATTTCTCAAGATTGCTTTGATGAGGATACTAATGGGAACTTCCTAAATCAATGATAAAATAGAAAATTACAATTCTTTGGACAGAAATTTCAAAAGTATTTGAGACAAAAAAAAAAGAAAAAAAATTCTACCAAGATGGTTTAACACTTTCCTGTTTTACAAAATTTTGGTCCTGTTTAAATTCAAAGGTTTTGCAGACGAAAATTTAAAGTGGATTTAATTTGAAAAATAATCATCCAGTAGGGTAGAAAATAGTGTGGAAAAGGAAGAAATTGCTTGTCAGAAGCAATTTCTTCTTTTTTCACAATGTTTTCTCAATCATAAAATCACAGGCACGTAAAAAGCAGGGATTAAACAGCAAAGGGTTAAGGGGATAAAAATGAAAAGTACCTTACTTATTGAAATACCTCTGCTAACCTATTCACTCGCAATTCATTCATTCATGTGTTTAGGGTTTGGGAATCTTGATAGGGAACAAACAGGTGATGTGAACTAAGATCTGACTGCACATATGTGCAGGCTGATCTTTGTCTAAACCACCTTTTCATGCAGGAATATGTGCACAGCATGATGAGGGTAAAAATCTTAGGAGGGTCTAGCCAGCAATCCATCAATTACTCTCCTAACACTCAAATTCTTAACAAAATCAAGGTGTGTTTGTGAAACATGAATGCCCCCAAAACTGCAATTTTCAAAACTTTGACCTTGACTGATGACCTTGACCCTGTCACATGACCTTGACCTTAGTTTCTATCATCTTGTCAAATAATTTTTTGTGGATGGGTAGCCTAAATTTCATGTCTATAGCTTGAGAAAGCTGTAGTTATAATGTTTAGGTTGCCCACAAATACTTTGCTTTTGAAAAAGAAATTGATTCAATTAGATTAACTAAATTCATATTTCCTTATTTCTTATTGGGGAAGGAAAAATTAGATTTAGATAACTAGCTAATTTGTAAAAGTTTTGACCCAAGTCAACCTGTAAAACCCTTAGTCAATTTGCCAAGTGTGAAAAGTTTTGACCCTAGTCAAACTGTGCAATCCACACAGTCTGTCTAGGGTCAACACTTAATAAACAACTCAGATGGAGCTTCTTTGTATGGCAGGTCTTAATAGTTTTTTGTCCAAATAAAATAAGTTTATTGCAAAAAATTTCGAACCCAGTCAAGCTATAGAATTCAAAGTAAATTTGCCAAGTGCAAAAAGTTTCGACCCTAATCAACCTGTAGAATCCATAGTAAATATCGTGGGGTCAGTGGCCACTATTGTAAGTGCCTATATATTTATAGGCACTTACAATAGTATTGCACTGACCCCTCGATATGCAAAGTGCGAAAAGTTTAATAATAATAATAAGTTTATTTAGGTAAAAGAGTACAGAACATGGCATAGTAAAAGTAGTATAACAAATAATAATTGCATCGAGGAAAAAAATAGAAAAAAAAGCACCATAAATTGAAAAAAAAGCACCATGTTATGCGCTCCATTACCAAGGATAACACAAAAAAGAAGAAAACTAGATCCTCTTATTTCCATTGTGGTCCTAGATAATGGAGGCATGGCACAGAAAGTCATGTTTACAATTCAATTATTAGAATATATCACATTAAAAAAAAAATTCATATTTTTATATCCACCCTTGTCAACCTTAGAATCAATAGTAAATAATATGCAAAGTGCAAAAGTTTCCACCTTACTCAACCTTTAGAATCAATAGTAAATAATATGCAAAGTGCAAAAATTTTCAACCTTAGTCAACCTTTAGAATCAATGGTAAATAATATGCAAAGTTTAAAAAGTTTCCACCTTACTCAAAACCCAGTCAAGCTATAAAATTCAAAGTAAATTTGCCAAGTGCAAAAAGTTTTGACCCTAATCAACCTGTTTGGTCCATGTTGAATATCGAGGGGTCCGTGAGACACTATTGTAAGTGCCTATATATTTATAGGCACTTACAATAGTATTGCACTGACCCCACGATATGCAAAGTGCGAAAAGTTCCCACCCTAGTCAACCGTTAGAATCAATAGTAAATAATATGCAAAGTGCGAAAAGTTTCCACCTTACTCAACCTTTAGAATCAATAGTAAATAATATGCAAAGTGTGAAAAATTCTACCTTAGTCAACCTTTAGAATCAATAGTAAATAATATGCAAAGTGCGAAAAAGTTTCACCTTAGTCAACCTTTAGAATCAATAGTAAATAATAGTCAAAGTACAAAAAGTTTCCACCCTAGTCAATCTTTAGAATTAATAGTAAATAATATGCAAAGTGCGAAAAGTTTCCACCTTAGTCAACCTTTAGAATCAATAGTAAATAATATGCAAAGTGCGAAAAGTTTCCACCTTAGTCATCCTTTAGAATCACTAGTAAATAATAGTCAAAGTGCGAAAAGTTTCCACCTTAGTCAACCTTAAGAATCAATAGTAAATAATAGTCAAAGTGCGAAAAGTTTCCACCTTAGTCAACCTTTAGAATCAATAGTAAATAATATGCAAAGTGCGAAAAGTTTCCACCTTAGTCATCCTTTAGAATCAACAGTAAATAATATGCAAAGTCCAAAAAATTACACCCTAGTCAACCTGTGCAATCAACACAGCCTGCCTAGGGTCAAAACTTTACACACTATCTAGATGGTCCCTTCTTGCCCGATAGTTAACAGTTTTTTTCCTGAAGAAAATTAGTCCCAATTTCAAAAAGTTTTGCATACAGTCGCTTTTAGATCAACACTTTACACACTGTCTAGATAGTCAACTTTTTGTAGGGCCTAGCTTGTCACAGATTTGTTTTTTTGTCTATTACTTCAGAAGTCCACAATCTGATGGCTAACTCTCACCAGTAGTTATGACATGTCCTTACCACAGCCTTTTTCTAGGTGTGATGGTGGAATGTCTCAAGCTTATTTTGAAGGAGAAATCTATAAATAACCTCAAGGGCTACTAAGTGATGAATTGATTGATTGAATGGAGTTTAACGCCGCTTTCAACATTTTTTCAGTTATATCCCGGCGGCTGGAGACCTAACAATGGTTTCCTGGTATTTCTCTCACCAGTTCAACCACCACATCCTTTCCTAGTCCCCAGCTACTATTTCACAAAGGTCTACGATTATCAACCAATTGGTGAGAGACAAATAGTCGGAAAGAATGATTGCCGCCGTCGGGGATCAAACCCCCGACCTCTAGATGGGTAGTGATGGAAGTAAGTCACTCTTTGCAAAAAATCAAGCAAGCTAATTGCAAAATAGTATTTAGATGGGTCAGCAGGAAACAGCTATAATTGTCCATAATGTTTATAGGCAGTTTTAACTGTTTCCTGTTGACCCATCGAATAGTTTATCCTGATAATAAGTGCGTAATTGACAAAAGGGCAACATTTTTTTCTTAAAAAATTCATTTGATATATTATTATCACAATAAAAGGTGATAGTTAACCATCAGATTATCAACTGCTCAGGGAGCATGTCTTTGTGTTGAGCATTGGAGCATCCATTTTCTTCACGAACTGTTTAGACTTGTCAGGAATCTCAAATATCTGTGTCCTGCTTTGTTAACTTGAACATCTGTAATAAAACAAGCATAGTAAGTATTTCTTTTGTGCTCTTTGGTGTTTTATCAAAAAATAACGGTACATTATGACTTGATAATCTCACCTCAAAAGCAGTGTAATAATCAAAAACTTATGCCCTGCTTTTGTACATTTCATCCTATCTGAAGTCATCTATGAGGGGCGAAATAAGTGATGTCACAATGAACGTTGCATAGTAATTACGTGCAAAATTATGCGCTCTACAAAAATATGTCCTAGAAATTTCACATTTTGTCTCATTTTGCAATAAAGAGAGAGAATAATTGTTGGTGTTTCAAGTAAGATCCATTAATATTTCATTTCGTGAACAACAAAAGCTGTATTTTCACTCGTGGCTCCACCACTCTTGAAAATACACAAAATGAATATAAATCTATCTTACACTGAAACAAAAAATTATCCTCTATATAATTGAACTTTAATTTAACACTCATCTTATTGAACTTAGAAAAATCTTACTATGGCAGAGGGTTAAGACAAAGTTGCATGTGCACATATGAGCAGTCTGCCTCACCTAATTTTCCTATAAGGTCAGAATAGTAATTAGCTCCGCAACACATGATCTTTCACAATGCTAACCGATGTTTCTTAATGAAATCGTTACGAAACCTTGGTTAAAACTGTTAAAGTAAATGACTTCCAAAATGTTGCTGAACTATTACGGGTCCACTACCTTAAATAAGGTGCTAATGACAGACTGCATTTGTTTGATGATACAAAAAAAAACAGGTGCCAACACCCAGCTGCAGTTGCTTGATTATGATAATGCAATAGATGCAGGTGCAAACGCTAGGCTACAGGTCCTTGAAAAAGAAGAATAACTCATAAAAATGCATTCAGAGTTATCCCCCTGGATAGTATGGATAGCTCTTGCGATGGTAAACACAGATACCAAGGTTGGTCAGGATTATCTTCAATAACAACAGAGATAATCATGATCAAGGTTAAAATTGTTAGACCAACACCTACTCCAACAACAACGCCAACGCCAAACAAAGGTGAATGCAAACAATACCCAGGTAATGGCAATACCGCATTTTTCTCTGACAACAGCCCAGCTAAGAATCATATTATCAGGGAGGACCTGTAAGATTAAGACTCAGGATTTAGGTCCTGCTTGCTCTCAAAGGAAAAAGGTTGCATTTCAACTATTTGTTGTTGCTACTATAGCATATGGCCATATAAGGAGATCCAAGTGCAGCGCCTTTAAAGTTATAGGCACTTACAATAATAATCTGCATTATCATTCAACAGACAGGGCGTGGCTTAGCTTTGACGAAGTTTGGCTAGTTAACTTTTCAATATTTTGGATTCTTTCAAATGTTTGTCTACAATAATTTTTAACAGCAGATAACTGTACCCTAAAACCAAAAGGATTTACATGCTTAGAGAAAAGGAGAACTTCTCATCATTTGGTACCAAAGCCTTTACAAGCTGAAGTTACAAGGCTTTTTAACCAACCTACGATTATAGGTCTCAAGTTATTAATTTCGGCTATCTAAAGAAGTTGTTATAAATGAGCCTGTGCATGAGATTTTCAACAATTTAAAATATGCACAAAGCAAAGACTCTGTCCAGTCTGTGCATCTGCACAGTCTGACTAGAGTCTTCACTATGTGTTAAGTAGATAATTAAGGTTTCAAAGTATCTGTAGACCATCAGATGACTTAATATTTACAGAATGAGGCTGTCTATGCTAAGCAGTGTTTGCACCTCAAAACATTTCAAATTGTTGGAAATGTCACACACAGGCACAAATTAAAGCTGATTTGCGGTTATCTTAACTGCAACATTTCATTACACTGGCTCCGCCCTGCCAGGGCAATAATCATGAATTATAATTAGTGTCAAACCCTGGGGGACTGGTGTGTTATGTCCATGGTCAAGACATAGAGCATCCGCCTCTTGAACAAAAAGTCCCGAATTTGATTCCCAGCAGGAGCTATTAACCCTTGTAATGCTGAATAAATTTTGGCTAAAAGTGGTCATCAAAATCAAAAGGCAAAAGGCACTGAAAGTTCCAACTGTAGGTCAATTTTTATTTGAAAAACTAAATCTATTGACAATTCTGGTTTAAACTTGACAAACAGGTGGTGTAGACAAACATCAGACTGCACATATGTGCAGGCTGATGTTTGTCTATAGCTCCTGCCAAAGCAGGAATATTCTGGGTTCAGCATGACAAGGGTTAATCTTGGTTCTTTCTTTGACCCACACATTAAGGATGAGTCCTGGTCAATTATCCAGGAAGCAGAATGGAGAGCAATTAATCTAATTTGTAGGAACTTTCCCAATCAACATAAAATAAATAAACATCCCTACGTTCAGGATGACAAAATGGTGCAAATTATTTGCAAATACATCCCACTTTGCAAACAGTTTGCACCATTTTGTCATCCTGAATACAGGGCTGGTGTTATATAGAGGATATTGAATGAGATGTCATGAAATACCGAATTTATTAAATGAGTCATCTATAAATAGATAAAAATGAGGCTGCGCCGAGTTTTTATTCTTGTTAGATGATGAGTTTAATAAATTCGGTATTTTATGAGCACAAATTTCATATTCTATTATATTATGACCCGATTTTTTGTGAAAAAATTATCAAAATTCTTGAAATTCAACATTTCAATTTTCCACGAAACATATAATGCCGTTTAAAACTGACGTCACAATATACATATTATGACGTCATTTTTGCGGTTATAAAATAGCGTTGTCATTTGTTCTTAAGTCATTTGCATAGTTATTCCACTAGTGTAAAAACACCCGTGTAATATCAAAAATATTCAACGAGGTTATTTCACTCCTGCGACATAGGTCATATTATAAAATGTATTCTCCATAGTAGATGCATGTATTTATTTTGAATGCCTCAGCTCACTGACCTGTTTGTCGAAGAATTTCCACAGTTGTTTGTGTAAGTGGCTCCAGCCTGCTAGGTCCCTGTGTTATCTGCCAATGGTTACCTGCAATAGAGATGTTTTCATCATAGATCATCTAGGCTAAAAAAAAAAAAGATACAGATGCAAGTGCTTGAGAGAGTGATCAAAGGTAAGTTTTGTTTACACAGGTTAAGCCAGCTCTGACCTTTGATCATTCTTTTTCATGTGTGGACCTACTGATGTCTCTATAGACAGCTAAAACAAATTTGCGCCGAGCAATATATATTAATGGTGCCTCATTTAAAGATTTAATTACTTGAAAAAACAAGAGCACCGCCTATGGGTGCCTACGCTCGGCTGTCGAGTGCTGGATGGTGGGGAAAAATCTAAGTCGAAAAAGGGGCATAATTTTCACAAAATGCATTTTGAGTTATCCCCCTTGATAGTATAGGTTGCTCTTTTGATGGTGAACATGTGTGCCAAGTTTTAAGTGAATGCCTTCAGTAGAACCAGAGATATAACAAAATGTCAAAGTTTTCGCACAACGATGTCGACGACGACACGGAGGCTATAGCAATACCTCGGGCTTTCTCCAAAAACAGCTGAGCTAAAAAAAAAACACCATTGTATCAGAAATAAATCTTTACCTAGATATAGAATTTCTGAAAATTCTTATCAAATACTTACTGAAGTACCAAACAAAAGTTCATCTGTATAATATGCAGATTGATCTGAAAAATTAAAAGGTTTTGCAAATTCGGCGTGTCGAAGAAAATGTGACCTGTCACACAAAAAGGGATCATCTGGGAACTCCATTAAAAAATATTTGGGAAAAGGAGTGTATCCATCACAGGTCATCAAGAAGGCGAATTTTGGAAATATTTATATATGTGACCCGTCACGCGAAAAGGGACCATCTGGGAAGAGCATAAAGTGTCGACCCTAGTCAGACTGAGTGGACTGCACAGACTGGCTAGGGTCGAAACTTTTTGCACCATGCTTATTTCCAGAATCTAGAATGTTTATTCTATCTTTCAATTGATATCTTTTACAGTACATAATGGCTGAAAAGATCTTATTTTTTGAGAATCATTCGCAAAAATTCAGATTACTCGGCCGTTATTTAAGAATCTTAATATATTGTAAGGATACGATGGTTTCACGTCACTGACTTAAACGAGTAGCGATGGCGACGTCGAATGTTTTCACTCAAAGTTTCGAGGGCTAACGCCATTTTTTCTGACGTCATCGAGTTTTTCCAAAGTTTTCCAGTAATTTTCAAAAATAGTCTGTCTATGCACATCCGAGGTTGATCGTGAGATTGGCCAAGTGGTGTTCCCAATGCCATTCCCATATGGTTCATTATGTGTGATGGGTCACAAATTTGACATGATAACAAGGCTTCACTTACTCAACTATCTTCAGATAAAATTTCATATCTATTCCTCTGCCAAACACCAGGTAGAGTCACTGTTTGTGGACCACCAAGCCAAGTCAGATTGTGGACTATACCATTCACCAATGGATAATCTGCCAACACGGAAGTAAACACAGTCCGTCTTAACACCAAGCCAAGTGAAGACACCATCATCACACCAGCTATCAACCACCGAGTCAGGGCATTCCATCACCAACCTGCCCTGTATTCGGGGTGACAAAATGTTGCTGCTTGCAAATTATACCCTGCTTTATGCAAAGTGGGATATAATTTGAAAACAGTTTGCACCGTTTTATCATCCTGAATGTGGGGCAAGAGGCTTCCTAGCTCAACAAAAAATAGTCTTAACTCTTGTCATGCTGAACCCTTTAATACTCCTTCTTTGGCAGGAGGTATAGACAAAGATCAGTATTCAAATATGTGCAGTCTGATCATAGTTTATACCACCTGATTTTCCAGTTCATACAAGAAAAGCTTGTAGATAATATTTTCAAAATAAAATCAGACTCATAATTGATATTTAGTGCTTTCATCTCTTTGAAATGATGCAAACTGTACAATGTTTTAATTTAGCATAACAAAGGTTAAATTTTCCCAATCAAATCAAAATAATAATAACCGAACTTATATACATAATAGTTTAAATTAAAACTGTTGTAAGAACTATATGCACAAAATGAATAAGTGTACACAAACAAAATTACATCTAAATTACTTGTTGTAAGAATGTCGCAACAAGGAATGAATGTTAAATTCATAACTTTGTAGGTGCAGTTGTCTGACTCATATTCTCTAAATCAATGTGCATGCTTTGAACAAGTTTACATTAATATTGTTGATAAAGCTGGGAGACTGACCTTAAGAGAAAATACAAAGATTAATGACAATCATAACATAAAGACTAAAAAAAAATTAGACAGCAAAGTGTCAAACAAGTTAACATTAAGTTAAATGAAAGAGAAAACGAACAAGTTGTGCTTACTGTTATAAGTGAAGCAGGCAGATTGGGCTTAAAAGAGAATGTACAAATTAATATTATTCATACTATAATTACAAGAAAAACAAGTAGAAGGCTAAAAGAAAATCTGAACCCTTTCCATACAACTTAATTTAAGTTCATGCTTTGAGCAAGATTATATTCAGTGAATATTGTTAATGATACTTGGAGACTGACCTTGAGATAAATGCAAAGATTAATGACAATCATAACATAAAGACTAAAAAACAAGTAGGAAGTCATGTGTAAAACATGTTTAGGTAAATAAAAGAGAAAATGAAAAAAATACAACACTGTTATAAGTAAAGCTGGTAAACTGGGTTAGAAAGAAAAAGCAAAGATTAATGATAATCATACAATAAAGACTAAAAAACAAGTAGAAAGCCATGTGTTAAACATATTAACATTAAGTTTAATAATAGGGAAAAATAAATAAATTACATAACTGCTATAAGTGAAGCTGGCAGACTGACCTTAAGAGAAAATACAAAGATTAATGACAATCATATCATAACAACTAAAAAACAATTAGAAAGCCAAGTGTAAATCATGTTAACGTTAAGTTAAATAATACGAAAAAATAAACAAATTTCATTACTGTTATAAGTGAAGCTGGCAGACTGACCTTAAGAGAAAATACAAAGATTAATGACAATCTAAAAAACAAATAAGAAAGCCATGTGTAAATCATATTAACAATAAGTTAAAAAAATTGAAAAAATAAACAAATTACATTTCTGGTATAAGTGAAGCTGGCAGACTGACCTTAAGAGAAAATACAAAGATTAATGATAAGCATAACATAACAACTAAAAAAACAATTAGAAAGCCTTTTGTAAAACGTTAACATTAAGTTAAATAATAGAGAAAATGAACAAATTGCATAACTGTTATAAGTGAATCTGGCAGATTGAACTTGAGAGAAAATATAAAGATTAATGACAATCATAACATAACAACTAAAAAACAATTAGAAAGCCAAGTGTAAAACATGTTAACATTTAGTTGAATAATAGAGAAAATGATACAAATTACATTACTGTTAAAAGTGAAGCTGGTAGACTGGGCTTAAAAGAGAATGTACAAATTAATGATATTCTTACTTTAATGACAATAATAACAAGTAGAAGACTTAATGAAAATCTGAACTCTTTCCATATAACTTAAGTAAAGTACATGCTTTGAACAAGTTTACATTAATATTGTTAATAAAGCTTGGAGACTATCCTTAAGAGAAAATACAAAGATTAATGATAATCAAGACATAAAGACTAAAAACAAGTAGAAAACCAAGTGTAAAACATATTTACATTGATTTAAGTAATTAAACAAATTACAATTCTTTTACAAGTGAAGCTGGCAGACTGGGCTAATAATGGAAAAAATAAAATAATAATGTTGAACATAACATAACAGAGGTAACAATAAGAAAGCTGAGGGGAAACCTGCTCTCAGAACATATGACTTAATTAATGTTAATACTATGAATAAATTTACATAAACATAATGAAGCTGGCACTCTATGAAAATGTACAAAGTTTAATGATAATCATTACATAAATCCATAAACTACAGGTAGAAAGCTGAGGGGAAACCTGCACTCAGAACATATAACTTAAGTAATGTTAATACAATGAACAAATTTACAACATATTTAATGAAGCTGGTACTCTAACCTATATGAATTTTAAAACATACAAAAGTTTAATGATAATCATAACATAAATCCATAAACTACAAGTAGAAAGGTGAGGGGAATATTTAAACATACATATTTGATAATGTTCATACAAATGAACATATTTTCATAAATATTGTAAGTGAAGCTGGCACACTGATCTGTAGATTGGCCTCAAGAGATGATTAATGATAATTATAAATGACATAAATGACAAGAAGAAAGCTGAGGAAAAATCTTGCATTTTAATGTATAACTTAAATAATGTGCAAGCTATGAAAAAAAATTATTATATACATTTATATTGTCAGTGAAGCTAGCAGACTGGGTCTGATAGAGACCAAAACAAAGATTTAAAAGAAAGAGCATGCTATAGAAAAATCTATTTTTTCAGTAAAGCTGGCAGACTCGGCTTAAAGGAGAAAAAACAAAACAAAGATTACTGGCAATCATAACACATATATGAATTACAAGTAGAAAGTTGAATGACAAATCTGGACTCTTGACATATTACTTAAAATAATGTGTATGCAGTAGTCAAGTCAAGTCAAGTCAAGTCAAGTAAAATTTATTTACAAAGTCGGTTCACTACAACAATATAACATAAAAGTAATACAAACCATAAGACAATCAGTTTAAAGAGTTAATAAAAAAAATTAAAAGGCAAAAAAGATGAAGAGATGAATGATATTTTAAATTTAATGCAATGCAAGGGAGACAAATGTTGTATCAGATTACCAGCATTCGACCAATGGTTGTCTCCCCTACATATTATTATGGAAATTTGAATAGAAACAGACCTATACCTGAAAATCACAGAGGCTTAATTAGCTTAGAGCTTAAGATACATTTCAAGCATCACAGCAATCTAATAATAATATACATTGCACATTTTGACTGCAGGTTACTGTACTGTTCAATTGTCAGTTTGTTCATAACTCATAATTGCACTGTTCTTTCATCACATTTAAATTATTGATAATAAACAAAATGGCCAACATTACTAATTTAAAGCTCACTGAAAAATCTTAATTCTAACATTAAATAAAGTAAAGCAAATGAACAAAATTACGTATACATAAAATTTAATGAGAAGTAGATTAGCTGACTAAATAATCTAAACATTACCTTAAATAAAGTGCATGCAATGAACAAAATTACAAAAACATATACGCATTCATATGAAATTGAAAGGTAACTAACATGTAACTTAAATAATGTGCATACAATGAATAAAATTACATATACATGATAAAAACATAATTTACAGGTAGAAAACTAACTGAAAATCTTAACTCTAACAAGTAACTTAAATAATGTGAATGCAATGAGCAAAATTGCATATATAAAGACATGAATTGCAAAGTAAAAGCTAACTGAAAAATCTTAAGTATAACATCTAACTAAAGTAATTTGCATGCAAAAGAATAAAATTGCATAATCAATAATCAATAAAGGCAAAAATTGCAAGTCGAGGGGTCAGTGCAACACTATTCTAAGTGCCTATAGATATATAGGCACTTACAATAGTGTTGCACTAACCCCTCGAAGTAGAAAGATAAATAAAACATAATAAGATCATGTGGATGGGCTCTACAATTTTTTTTAAAAAAATCAAGGGGTTAGAGGAAGACTATTGTAAGTTCCTATATATTTATAGACATTTACAATAGTGTTGCACTTACCCCTCAGTATATAAGGACTTAAATTGCAAGGAGAAAGCTAAATAAAACTCTTAACTCTTAAAACTTATGTAATATTATGTGCATGTGCTGAACAAAATTACAAAATCTAAGGAGGGAATGCAAGACTATTGTAAGTTCCTATGTATCTTTAGCCACTTACAATAGTGTTGCACCTATTCCTCAATATATAAATAGACTTAAATTACAAGTAGAAAGCTATTATCCATAATAAATGTCCTGGCAGGGCAGAGCCTAAGTAACGGGTCGTTGCACTTAAGGTTAAGGGAAATCAGCTTTTATCTAAAATAACCTACTTCTATACATAAATAACTCGAGACCTTAAATCGTAGATTGGTAACCAAATCCTCGTAACTTCAGCTTAATCAAGCTGAAGCTACAAGGAATTGGTAACCAAACGATGAAATGTGTTCACTCTCTCAAAGCACGTGAATCCTTTAGGTTTTTTGATACAGTTATTTGCACGAGTTACCGACTAAAATTTGAAAGAACCAAAACTATTGAAAAGTAAACTCGCCAAATTACGTCACGATTAAGCCCCGCCCTGCCAGTTCATTAATTAAGCAGAATACCTGAAAAATCTTATCACTTTGCAACTTACAACTTAAAAACAATAAAATAAACAAATGAACATTCAAATTGTTGGTGTTAGTGTAACAAGAAGGTTGGGAAAGGAAATGTGCTATGTGCAAAAACTGTTGAAAATGGTGTTAAATCATAACCAATCAAACAGGAATCCATCCTAGGTGCTCCAGATGTGTCATAACCGATTTACAGTTGAAAGTGGTGTTACATCAAACTATCAACCAGGAATTAATGGTTAGGTTCTCCAACTGCTGATATGACATACTTTCAGGAAAACAGGAACTTAAAGGAGTCCTTGGTTCGGAGATTAATTTAACTAAAATACTGTCTTAACTCTAATGTGCATGCCATGAACAAAATAACATATACATTTATCAGACTTACATTGCAAAAACAAATAAATCAAAAATCTTAACCCGAACATGTAATTAAAATAATGAGCATGCATTCAACAAAGTTACATCAATGTATGTACATGTACATGCATATTAAAGTAGAAAACTGACTAAAAAAGCTTCACTCTAACAATTTAACAAAAAACAGTGCATGAGAAACAAAGTTATACATACATAAAATAATAAATTGCAAGTAGAAAACTAACTAAAAATCTTAACTTTTGACAATTAACTCAAATAATGCACATGCAGTGAACAAAGTAATATATACATAAAGACATCAATTGGAAGTAGAAAGCTATCTGAGAAATCTTAACTCTAACATGCAACTTGAATAATATGCAAGCAACGGAAAAAAAATGGATTAAATCATAAATTGCTAGTATGACTTAATTACGCTTTTGTGACTTGTGATTATAGTACATTTGTATACAACCATACAGTCAAAATAACAAATACTACTCATAGAAAGCTCATGGGAGAAAAACAAAAATTGCATTTTGAGGAGTTAGTGCAAGACAGTTGTAAGTGCCTATTTATTTATAGGCATTTACAATAGTGTTGCATTGACTCATTCATAAACAAAAAGGGACAAATTACTGATAGAAAGCTACCTGGAAAGTCTTAACTCTAAACATTTAACTCAGAAATAATAAAATGAACAAATAAACATTCAAAATCTTGGTATTAGTTATAGATCCACAAGTTCAAGTGAGTGATCAAAGGTCAATTTTGTCTATACCCATATAGACAAAATTGACCTTTGATCACTCACTCTAAATTGCGATACTATACTGTTGTAAGTGTTACTCTGTGGAAAAAAAACAGTCGAAAGTGGTGATAAATCATAACTCATCCAACAGGAATCCATGGTTAGGTGCCTCAGATTTTGTGATATAGCTGAAATACTGTTGAAAGTTGTGTTACATCAAACTATCAACCAAAAATCAATGGTTAGGTTTACCAACTGCTGATATGACAAATACTTTCAGGAACAGGAACTTACAGGAGTCATTTACGGAAACACAATTTTGACCAACATACTGTCTTAACTCAAATAACGTGCTTGCAATGAACAAAATTACATATACATTTTTAAGACATAAAATGCAAGTAGAAGACTAACTGAAAAATCTTAACTCTCACTTGTAACTAAAATAATGTGCATGCATTGAACAAAGCTACATAAACATAAAGACATAAATTGCAAGTAAAAAAAAAAAATAATCTTAACTCTAACACGTTACTAAAATAATGTGCATGCATTGAAAAAGGTTAGATGAAAATAAAGACATAAATTGCAAGTAAAAAAAAAAAGAAAAAATCTTAACTCTAACACGTAACTAAAATAATGTGCATGCATTGAACAAAGTTACATAAACACAAAGACATAAATTGCAAGTAAAAAAAAACACAAAAAATCTTAACTCTAACATATAACTTAAATAATGTGCATGCATTGAATCAAAGTTACATAAACATAAGGACATAAATTGCAAGTAGAAAACAAACTAAAATTCTTAACTTTTAACAATTTACTAAAATAAGTCTCATGCAGTGAACAAAGTAACATATACATAAAGACATGAATTGCAAGCAGCAACTAATTGAAATCTCAACTATAAACATTTAACTAAAATAATGTGCATGCACTGAACAAAGTTACATATACATAAAGACATAAATGGCAAGTAGAAAGCTATCTGAGAAATCTTAAATCTAACTTAATGTAACTTAAATAATATGGATGCAATGAAAAAAATACATCAAATATACATAAAGAAATTAATTGCAAGTAGAAAGCAATGTAAAAAAATCTTAACTTATAACATTTAACTAAAATAATGTACATGCCATAAAAACAAAATTACATATTAAGGAGTTAGTGCAAGACGATTGTAAGTGCCTAAATATTTATAGGCTCTTAAAATAGTTTTGCAATGACCCCTTGATATATATTGCGAGTAGAAAGCTTAATGGAAAAACTTAACTCTAACCATTAAACTAAGAAATAATAAAATAAACATTCAAATTGTTGTTGTTGGTTGTAAGTGTAACCAGCAGGTTAGGAAAGGTGATGTGCTTTGTGCAAAAACTGTTGGAAGTGGTGTTAAATCAAAACCAATAAAACAGGAATCAATGGTTAGGTACTACAGATGTTACAATATAACTAAAATACAGTTGAAAGTTGTGTTTTCCCAATTTATCATTCAGGAATCTATGGTTAGGTGCTCCAGTATACTCAAAATAACTGTAATCTCTTGTTACAACAGAGGGGTTTCAGTAACTTTCAGGAATCTTTGTTAGGCAATGCGATATAACTGAAAAACTGTTGAAAATGGTGCTAAATCTCAAAAACTATCATTCAGGAATCTATGGTTAGGTGCTCCAGTAGAAACAATATAACTGAAATACTGTTGAAAGTGGTGCTTAATCTCTACAAGCTATCATTCAGGAATCTATGGTTAGGTGCTCTTGTAGACACAATATAACTGAAAAACTGTTGGAAGTGGTGTGCATTCAGTTTTCCAACATTTACACATTGAAAAATTTACTTATTTTTGTAACTACAGAGGGATTTCATTCATTTTCAGGAATCTTTTGTTAGGTGATGCAATATAACTGAAATAATGTTGAAAGTGGTGCTAAATCTTTTGAATTCTTTCATTCAGGAATCTATTGTTAGGTACCCCAATAGACACAATATAACTGAAATACTGTTGAAAATGGTGCTAAATCTCTAAAAGCTATCATTCAGAAAACTATGGTTAGGTGCTCCAGTTGATACCAAACTACTGAAATACTATTGAAAGTGGTGTGAATTCCATTTACCAACAATCACACATTATAAATCCACTTATCTTTGTAACTACAGAGGGATTTTATACATTTTCAGGAATCTTTTGTTAGGTGATGCAATATAACTGAAACATTTTTGAAAGTGGTGCTTAATCTCTACAAGCTATCATACAGGAATCTATGGTTAGGTGCTCTTGCAGACACAATATAACTGAAAAACTGTTGGAAATGGTGCTTATGCTCAAAAACTATCATTCAGGAATCTATGATTAGGTGCTCCAGTAGACACAATATAACTGAAATACTATTGAAAGTGGTGCTAAATCTCTAAAAACTATCACCCAGAAAACTATGGTTAGGTGCTCCAGTTGATACCAAACTACTGAAATACTGTTGAAAGTTGTGTGCAGTCCGTTCACCAACATTCACACATTGAAAAATCTACTTATCTTTGTAACTCCAGAGGGATTTCATACATTTTCAGGAATCTTTTGTTAGGTAATGCAATATAACTGAAATTATGTTGAAAGTGGTGCAAAATCTTTTAATTCTATCATTCAGGAATCTATTGTTAGGTGCCCCATTAGACACAATATAACTGAAATACAATTGAAAGTGGTGCTTAATCTCTAAAAGCTATCATTCAGAAAACTATGGTAAGGTGCTCCAGTTGATACCAAACTACTGATATACTGTTGAAAGTGGTGTGCATTCCATTTACCAACATTCACACATTGAAAAATCCACTTATCTTTGTAATTATAAAGGGATTTCATACATTTTTAGGAATCTTTTGTTAGGTGATGCAATATAACTGAAATACTGTTGAAAGTGGTGCATAATCCGACTTTATTATTAAAATAACAATGGCCAGGTGCTCCAGTAGACATAATATAACTGAAATAATGTTGAAAGCGACGCTTACCCTCTGAAAGCCATCATTCAGAAAACTATGGTAAGGTGCTCCAGTTGATACCAAATTACTAAAATACTGTTGAAAGTGGTGTGCATTCCGTTTACCAACATTCACACATTGAAAAATCTACTTATCTTTGTAACTACAGAGGGATTTCATACATTTTCAGGAATCTTTTGTTAGGTGATGCAATATAACTGAAATACTGTTGAAAGTGGTGCTTAATCTCTACAAGCAATTATTCAGGAATCTTTGGTTAGGTGCTCCAGTAGACACAATATTACTGAAATACTGTTGAAAGTGGTGCTAAATCTCTAAAAGCTATCATTCAGAAAACTATGGTTAGGTGCTCCAGTTGATACCAAACTACTGATATACTGTTGAAAGTGGTGTGCATTCTGTTACCAAACAATCACACATTGCAAATCCACTTATCTTTGTAACTACAGAGGGATTTCATACATTTTCAGGAATCTTTTGTTAGGTGATGCAATATAACTGAAATACTGTTGAAAGTGGTGCTTAATCTCAACAAGCTATCATTAAGGAATCTATGGTTAGGTGCTCTTGTAGACACAATATAACTGAAAAACTGTTGAAAGCGACGCTTAAACTCTGAAAGCCATCATTCAGAAAACTATGGTTAGGTGCTCCAGTTGATACCAAACTACTGAAATACTGTTGAAAGTGGTGTGCATTCCGTTTACCAACATTCACACATTGAAAAATCTACTTATCTTTGTTACTACAGAGGGATTTCATACATTTTCACTAATCTTTTGTTAGGTGATGCAATATAACTGAAATACTGTTGAAAGTGGTGCTTAATCTCTACAAGCTATCATTCAGGAATCTATGGTTAGGTGCTCTTGTAGACACAATATGACTGAAATACTATTGTTGAAAATGGTGCTAAATCTCTAAAAGCTATCATTCAGGAAACTATGGTTAGGTGCTTCAGATGATACCAAACTACTAAATACTATTGAATGTGGTGTGAATTCCATTTACCAACGATCACACATTATAAATTCACTTATCTTTATAACTACAGAGGGATTATACATTTTCAGGAATCTTTTGTTAGGTAATGCAATATAAATGAAATATTGTTGAAAGTGGCACTAAATCTCTTAATTCTATCATTCAGGAATCTATGGTTAGGTGCTCTTGTAGACACAATATAACTGAAAAACTGTTGAAAGCGACGCTTAAACTCTGAAAGCCATCAATCAGAAAACTATGGTTAGGTGCTCCAGTTGATACCAAATTACTAAAATACTATTAAAGTGGTGTGCATTCTGTTACCAAACAATCACACATTGCAAATCCACTTATCTTTGTAACTACAGAGGGATTTTATACATTTTCAGGAATCTTTTGTTAGGTGATG
Source organism: Fragum whitleyi (assembly GCA_948146395.1). NCBI lineage: Eukaryota > Metazoa > Mollusca > Bivalvia > Cardiida > Cardiidae > Fragum > Fragum whitleyi. Next base: position 31,990,574 of record OX411551.1, on the reverse strand, counting down.
CAATATAACAGAAATACTGTTGAAAGTGGTGCTTAATCTCTACAAGCTATCGTACAGGAATCTATGGTTAGGTGCTCTTGTAGACACAATATAACTGAAAAACTGTTGGAAGTGGTGCTTAAGCTCAAAAACTATCATTCAGGAATCTATGGTTAGGTGCTCCAGTAGACACAATATAACTGAAATATCGTTGAAAGTGGTGCTAAATCTCTCAAGGCTACCATTCAGAAAACTATGGTTAGGTGCTCCAGTTGATACCAAACTACTGAAATACTGTTGAAAAGGGTGTGCATTCCATTTACCAACATTCACACATTGAAAAATCTACTTATCTTTGTAACTACAGAGGTATTTCATACATTTTCAGGAATCTTTTGTTAGGTGATGCAATATAACTGAAATACTGTTGAAAGTGGTGCTTAATCTCTACAAGCTATCATACAGGAATCTATGGTGAGGTGCTCTTGTAGACACAATATAACTGAAAATATGTTGAAAGTGGTGCTAAATCCAACTTTATCATTCAAATAACAATGGCCAGGTGCTCCAGTAAACATAATATAACTGAAATAATATTGAAAGTGACGCTTAAACTCTGAAAGCCATCATTCAGATAACTATGGTTAGGTGCTCCAGTTGATACCAAATTACTAAAATACTATTAAAGTGGTGTGAATTCCATTTACAAACAATCACACATTGCAAATTCACTTATCTTTGTAACTACAGAGGGATTTCATACATTTTCAGGAATCTCTTGTTAGGTGATGCAATATAACAGAAATACTGTTGAAAGTGATGCCTAAACTCTACAAGCTATCATACAGGAATCTATGGTTAGGTGCTGCTCTTTTAGACACAATATAACTGAAAAACTGTTGGAAGTGGTGCTTAAGCTCAAAAACTATCATTCAGGAATCTATGGTTGGGTGCTCCAGTAGACACAATATAACTGAAATACTGTTGAAAGTGGTGCTAAATCTCTAAAAGCTATCATTCAGAAAACTATGGTTAGGTGTTCCAGTTGATACCAAACTACTGAAATACTGTTGAAAGTGGTGTGCATTCCGTTTACCAACATTCACACATTGAAAAATCTACTTATCTTTGTAACTACAGAGGGATTTCATACATTTTCAGGAATCTTTTGTTAGGTGATGCAATATAACTGAAATACTGTTGAAAGTGGTGCTTAATCTCTACAAGCTATCATACAGGAATCTATGGTTAGGTGCTCTTGTAGATACAATATAACTGAAAAACCGTTCGAAGTGGTGCTAAAGCTCAAAAACTATCATTGAGGAATCTATGGTAAGGTGCTCCAGTAGACACAATATAACTGAAATATCGTTGAAAGTGGTGCTAAATCTCTCAAGGCTACCATTCAGAAAACTATGGTTAGGTGCTCCAGTTGATACCAAACTACTGAAATACTGTTGAAAGTGGTGTGCGTTCTGTTTACCAACTTTCACACATTGCAAATCCACTTATCTTTGTAACTACAGAGGGATTTCATACATTTTCAGGAATCTCTTGTTAGGTGATGCAATATAACAGAAATACTGTTGAAAGTGGTACCTAAACTCTACAAGCTATCATACAGGAATCTATGGTTAGGTGCTGCTCTTTTAGACACAATATAACTGAAAAACTGTTGGAAGTGGTGCTTAAGCTCAAAAACTATCATTCAGGAAATATGGTTAGGTGCTCCAGTAGACACAATATAACTGAAATACTGTTGAAAGTGGTGCTAAATCTCTAAAATCTATCATTCAGAAAAATATGGTTAGGTGCTCCAGTTGATACCAAACTACTGAAATACTGTTGAAAGTGGTGTGCATTCCATTTACCAACATTCACACATTGAAAAATCCACTTATCTTTGTAACTACAGAGGGATTTCATACATTTTCAGGAATCTTTAATTAGGTAATGCAATATAACTGAAATACTGTTGAAAGTGGTGCATTATCTCTACAAGCTATCATACAGGAATCTATGGTTAGGTGCTCTTGTTGACACAATATAACTGAAAATATGTTGAAAGCGGTGCTAAATCTCTAAAAGCTATCATTCAGGAAACTATGGTTAGGTGCTCCAGTAGACACAATTAACTGAAATACTGTTGAAAGTGGTGCTAAATCTCTCAAAGCTATCATTCAGAAAACTATGGTTAGGTGCTCCAGTTGATACCAAATTCCTAAAATACCATTAAGTTGTGTGAATTTCATTTACCAACAATCACACATTGCAAATCCACTTATCTATGTAACTACAGAGGGATTTCATTCATTTTCAGGAATCTTTGTTAGGTGATGCAATATAACTGAATTACTGTTGAAAGTGGTGCTAAATCTCTTTATTCTATCATTCAGGAATCTATGGTTAGGTGCTCTTGTTGACACAATATAACTGAAATACTGTTGAAAGTGGTGCTAAATCTCCAAAAGCTATCGTTCAGAAAACTATGGTTAGGTGCTCCAGTAGACACAATATAACTGAAATACTGTTGAAAGTGGTACTAAATCTCTAAAGTGGTGCTAAATCTAATTTCATTATTCAAATAACAATTGCCAGGTGCTCCAGTAGACACAATATAACTGAAATAATGTTGAAAGTGGCGCTAAATCTCTTAATTCTATCATTCAGGAATCAATGGTTAGGTGCTCTTGTAGACACAATATAACTTAAAATATGTTGAAAGTGGTGCTAAATCTGACTTGATTATTCAGATAACAATGGCCAGGTGCTCCAGTAATTAAAAAAAGTTGGTCTACTGACAGACATGCAGAGAAGAGTGCAAAGCAATATACACTCTCTTCTTCAAAGAGGTTCATATTAAGTTTTGCTTTTCTTCATAGTCCTTATTTGACATTTTCTAAGTGGAATGTAGTAAATCAATGACCTCAAGACGTTGCCTTGTAATCACACTCAAAATGAAGTGTGTTGATATAACTGAAATACTGTTGAAAGTGACGTGGTATCCTTTTAACCAACTTGGTTCTATCTGTACTATACTATTTGAAATGAGCTTGGGACAAAAATGGTCCAGTGACGGACCAACCGACCGTCAAGTGCAAAGCAATATACCCTCTCTTCTTTGAAGGGGACATAATTATTCTTTGTTTTTTATCATATACCTTAATTTAATTATCTAAGCGGAACCTAGTAGAGCAATGACCTCATGATGATGCCTTGTAATCACATTCAAAATGAAGAGCTTTATGAGGGTTTGTCCATAAAGTTGTCTCATTTTCACATTAAAGAAATAGAATTATAGATAAGATTTTTTTGTGAGATCAACAAATTTTTCATTTCATGAACAACAAAAGCTATATTTTCACTTGAAAATATAGCTTTTATTGTTCACTCAATAAAAGATAAATTGGTCTTACTCTAAAATAATTATCCTCTATATTAATCTTACAAGTACCTTATAAATTATATTATGATCTTGATCTTCAGTAATAAATCCTTTGCTTTTAAGGTTCATGTAAAGTGTTTGAAACCCAATTTTAAGGGCATTCATTTGCCAAGAAAAAGCAGTATGTCCAGGAATATTATATATCAAAATGAAGCTATTTATGAGCACAAGCAGTTGAAAAAAATAAGACTGTTATAACTATAGCGGTATAGCCAAAACATTGTGGAAAAGGGTCGTTTTGTACAGAACAAGCAACTGCATGACTGTTGGATAAAATTGGCTCATATTTTAACAAAGTCTAGCCTAAAGTACCATTCAGGTAGTGCTACAACAATTGGTATAAAACTCAGCCCCAAACCGTAGTTATGCAAGCAATTTATTTCGACTTATTTTATAAACACATATGTCATATATCTCATTCTAATTTTGTAAATGTGTAGATCTTTTTAGGGTATGGTGTGTTATCACAACATAAATAGACATTAATTGTTTATATACCTGTAAGGTTGTTTAGTAATATATCAATTTCTATTTCACAGTATGATAAATATATAGTAATATTGTGGATCATTGAATTAAAAATAACTATAATTTGAAATAAATCGCAGAAAATATTTCACAATATTATGGTGTGATGTTGCACCATACCTAACATCTATTTTGAAAACAGACCAAACCGGTTTGACATGTATGTTGACAAAATATATGGAAATTGATTGTTTCAAAAGAGCCTTTTGAGACTGAGTTTTATATCAACGTTTGTAGCACTACCTGGATGGTACTTCAGACTGTACTTTGTTAAAATATGGGGCAATTTTATGCAACCGTCATGCAGTTGCTTGTTCTGTACAAAATAACCATTTTTCACTATGTTTTGGCTATACCGCTATAGCTATGGCGGTTTTATGTTGCCTAACTGCTTGTGCTCACGAATAGCTTCATTTTGATATATAATATACCTGGACATACTGCTTTTTCTTGGCTAATGAAGTGCCCTAAATATTGGGTCTCAAACACTTTACATGAACCTTAATTCATTTTTAACAAAACAATTTGTAGAAATATATTGGTATGTATATGTTTCTGCAATTGCTTTTCATTTACTTGCCGGTTTTAAGTCTGATTTTTACAATCTTTTCTAGATGAGGTTATTTTGAAAAAATGATTAAGTTTATCTTCAGTGGGCTACCAAAACCTTGTAACTCCAGCTTATTTGAGCTAAAAATACAAGGTTTTGCTCCCCCATCGACGCCATATTCATTTACATATTCTTGAAGCCAAAGGCAAATTGTGGGGTCAGTACAACACTATTTTTAGTGCTTATAAATATATAGCAACTTACAATAGTTTTGCGCTAATCCCTCAAAATACATTTACGCGTTTAGGCTAGACTTTGGAGTCTGTCCGCCCTAGCATTCCCTTTATTTAATTTGGTGAAATCTAAGGTTAGTGTTAGTTTGAAGGTTAGGATTAAGGTGAGCTTTAGGGTTAGAGTTAGTGTTAGAAGTAAGAAAAATAAACTGGCAGACAGATTCTAAAGTTGTGCCCACTTTAATTATTTGTAATACACTAATATTAATATAAGACTGGAAATTTTGCATAAATTAAAAGGACTTATCTTAATCAGGCGGACAACAGTTATCACACATCTTGGCTGTCATCTACCACAATCCACATCTTGGCTGCCATCTACCACACTCCACAACTTGGATGCCATCTACCACGCTCCACAGCTTCCCTACAAATCTGAAACTAAAAAATGATGTGTCATAAATTCAAAAGTACAAGAAAGGATGGGGGAAGCCAGTCTAAAATCCTCATTTCTCAATGAAATTCTATGTTGTTGGTACTCATTTGAGTATGATGATTCCATTGAGTACCAACAACATAGGAGCTTGCCGTTTGGTTATTGACATACTCCCTTGAGCTGTCTGTTTTATTTTGTTTTTTAATGGGATTTTATGCTGCTTTCAACAATTTTTACTGGTAGTTATATTGCAGTGACTGGCGCACCTAAAGATGGACTCCTGGTATATCTCACACCAGTACTACCATCACAGGGCATTTTTAGCGTTTTTTATATCTTACATGTATATTTAATTATTATATATTCACGTAAGACATAAAAATCGCTAAAAATGCCCTGTGGCTACCATTACATTCTTTTTAACCTGCAGATGCTATCACACATATTGGTTGGAGACAATGTGACTAGTGAAAGGGAACATATTTCAATGTTGGATTACCAAATCCTCATAAATTCAGATTGAAATTACACGATGATTTGGTAACCCAACGACTATTTTACGCTGAGGGCAAATCTCTGGTCAAAAAAAAATCTACGACTTGAACAACAAATATGAACAAATGCACTGCGTATAATGCTGAAAAGCAACAATGCCGACATTTATTTTGAAATACCACTAAGTTATATTTTGGGAACGGGAAAATATCTTTTGTCAAACAAGAATAACCCCTTTTCTCACATTATAATGTCAATTACTGTTTAACACAAGTGATCAATTAAGAGCAATTAACATTCCCTCTTAGGTATTGTAGTCAAAGCTTAGATTTTAGCTGGCCAATTGACCCGATTGGTGGGCTAATCGAACAAAGAGCGATATCGATATTATTGTGAAAAAGAATTGCCCTCGCAAAAACAAATTCTAGACCTTTAGATCCCAGTTCCGAACGAATACTATCAATACATATTCGAAAAAGATAAAAGTCCCTTCAGGGTTAATTAACATGAAAAAATGATTTTGAAATCTACCCGGCGTTGAAATCCCCCAGAATACCGCCGGACTGTTCCGGCCAATCATTCGGAACATCACTCGGCCATTTTCGTAAACTGCAACAGACCTCGGATGTATGTAAGGCGGATAGGTATGTAACAAAATCGTGCATTTTGTAATGCACTGTAGATTTATATCTTTTACAGTAAATATGGCTGAAAAATCTTAATTTTTGAGAATGACGAATCGTTCTCAAAAATTAAGATTTTCTAAGCCGATATTAAAGAATATATGCTTCACGTCAATAACTCAAACGAGTAGCGTTGGCGACGTCGAATGTTTCCACTCAAAAGTTTCGAGGGCAAACGCCATTTTTAACTGACGTCATCGTGTTTTTCCAAGGTTTTCCCGTACTTTTTAAAAATATTCCGTCCATGTACATCCGAGGTTGATCGTGAGATTGGTCGAGTGGTGTTACGAATGCCGGTCAATATGTTCGGCCAATCGGAAATACGAATATTTTCAATTTTAATTTAAAGTAACATCGATCGCAATAGGGAATCCTCCGTGATTCTACGCAACGACACTGACTTTTTCGTAAAATGGAAAATGCCTTGCAATTTGAAACCATCGGATACAATTTTGAGATCCCTCTCCCACAATTCTACGGAATAGACATCGGGAATTTACATTCGCGACCATGAACGTTCAAAGAGTGCACGAAAATGGTGACCGTAACAAGCCCTGCGCACAGGATGACAAAACGGTGGTAAACAGTTTGCAAATCATACCCCGCTTTGCACGCAAATACACGTGCAAAGCGAGATTTGATTCGCAAACAGTTTGCCTCGTTTTGTCGTCCTGAACACCGCAGGACAGCTGTTAGCGTTCAGGGTGATGAAACGTCCGCAAACGCATAAAAATGCATGACACAGTACCAAATGCAAAACACCTTTTGTGTGTTTCAAGCCTGAAACGCTCTCCGGAACGTAGCGCAGAATTTGACATTTGCATACACCAGAAAGAAAGAGCCAGCAAGTTCGCGTGCAAAGCGGGGTTAAAGTTGAAAAATTGTTTGCACTGTATTGTCATCGTGAACGCAGGGCTGATGTCAGATTCAAAGAGAAAGCTTCGTTCGCTTAAGTTTTACTTAAACATCGATACGAAGAGGGCCAGTTAATGAAAAAAAATATTGATGATCAAATTATCAAATAACTTACTAGAACAACCTTATCAGTCCACGTCATAATTCAAAATGACCGCTAAAGTTGTGAACTTGGCTTTATATAGCTTGCTCACCTCAGCTCAAAGGATCACGCGTCGTGTCCCCGAGGGGTGTTAAAAGGTTTAAACACCCGATTATTCTACCATTAAGCCCTATTTTCTTATTTAAAGAATAAACAAAGTTTCCTTGTGTATTGGGTTGAACGTCATTTTCAACAATAAAATTAATTATAATACGGTGGTTTGTGTGTCATTTACTTGTTCATCGCCTCTAAAAAATTTCGACAGCCACTAAACTCAACATTTTTTAAGATCTATTCTTCCGACTGAACGTATGCCGTTGCTACACTTGAATATGTAAGTCATGTCCAAGGGATTGAAATTCGAAACTTATGTACATTAAGGTAGAATGACTAATATCACTGTAGTCATATATTCAAAATGAAACATTCCCGATCTTGAACTTTTTGCACGAAGCAGAAGCCATTTATAAAATTCTCAAAGGCATTGCATGCACGCATCGTATTTCACCCCACAAAACTTAATTCCGTGACAATTCTGCCGTGCGTTCAGAATGGGAAAAAAACGTTTCGAACGATTTGAAATGATGTACACGTGCACAATTTGGCCATCAGTTCTAAAACATTTTAGCAATTGTTTTCATCCTGAACGCAGATATCGTTACGTGAAAACGGACAATCTGGAAATGATATAAAAGTGGACAGGATCCAGCGCAGGTCAAAAAAAATGATTGATTAAATGAAGTTTAACGCCGCTTTTAGCATTTTTTCTGTTATATCGCGGCGGCTGGAGCACCCAACAATGGATCCCTGGTATTTCTCTCACCAGTAAAACCACCACATTCGTTTCTAGCCCCCAGCTGCTATCTCTCATAGGTCTATGATTATCAACCCATTGGTGAGAGACAAATAGTCGGAATGAATGAGTGCCGCCGTCGGTGATCGAACCCGGGACTTCTAGGTCAAAAAGAGGTGCATCATTTAGTGCGAAATCGTTCTGAATACAAAAAGTTTGGTATTACTTGATTTGCGCTCGGTGACCCCCGGTAACGATTGTTACCGCACCGCGGATAATTGTTAAACATGAAAAGTTTCGCAAAGCGCAGTCTGATCAGGACCAATACAGTTATAAACATCTTGAAGTTGACACTTATTCCGATCAAAATCATTCTAAATCACTCACTCAGCGCTCCATTCATTCATTCCGAACACTCACTCAAATCGATCAAAAACGCTCCAAAATAGTAAGAAAACTTTTCGAAATCGTTTAAGGCGATCAACGTTTAAATCAATCCGATCAAATCATTCTGATTTTATTGGCATGTGGGGTTTTTAAAGTTTCTAATTGGTCCACACTTAGACAGAAAAGTATGTATATTTTATTAAAGGGGGGTAATAAGTATCGCTAATTTTGTTCATCTTGAACAAAATTAGCAATACTGGATTACCTCCCTTAATTTCACTCAAAACTCCTCCAAACACTCACGTCAGCCCGATTAGCTCAGTTGGTTGAGCACCGGACTTCAAAACTATTTGAAGTTCGACGGCATGGGTTTAAATCCGGGCTTGCACACTAACAAAAAATAATTGTCTTTCGGATGAGACGTTAAACCGAGGCCCCGTGAGACGGTGCTTTACACCGAGCACGTAAAAGAACCATGGCGGATCTCAGCAGTAGTTTCGTCATGTATCCTTGCACTATCCCCCGTAACAACTAACCGTCTTCTGGGGGCGTCGCTCATATGGGCATGTGCTACGGTAGCGACGATGAATAAACGGAAAAAACACTCCAAACACTCATTCAATTTCTCTCAAAACTCATTCCAAATCATTCACCTTGTCAATTTCGCGATTTTCTTAACTGTACGTTTTGATGAACCCGAATGATCCATCTTTGCTTTTTGTTGTTGTTGCTGTTTGTGGTGTATTTTAAAACAGAAACTATTCCTTATACCTATTTCTTATGAAAATTGGACCAGTTAATCGGTAGAGATTGCGGTTACAATATTTTGTCGTTTTTCTAATGATTTTGACCCTTTTGATACACCATACGTAAATCGGTTGAGCAGTTTTCACCAAAACTCGTGAAAATTTTAACAAAACCCGGATTATGTTTTTCATCTGTCTTTGTTGTCTAACACGCGATACACCCTTTTTTCTTAAGATCGCATTATTTATTTCTATTTTTTCAACCAATCGAGTATAAATCAAGTCTCAATTGCAAGCCTGAAATGCAGTTCAAAAGATTTAAATTCATTTGAAATTGGCTTCGAACAAATTCCCTATTTTAGCTACGTGACAACCAGTCTGACTCGACTTTTTTCACATACGTAAAGAAGAACACAGTCAGTGTAGCCTAAGATCAGACTGCACTTCTGTGCAGGCTGATCTTAGTGTATGCCATCTGCCAAAGTCTTACGTACAGCAGCCCTGCGTTCAGTATGACAAAACGATGCAAGCTGTTTGCCAATTTCACCCTGCCTTGCACGTGCTCTTGCGTTCAAAGAGGGATAAAAATTGGAGAACAGTTTGTAGCGTTTTGTGTTCCTGAACGCGAGGTAGGAATGTGCTGTGAACAGCGTGAGAAAAGGTTAACGACAAAGTTTTCCAAATGGTTTTGTTTTGACATTTTGAAATAAACATTAATAAAAATTTCAGAAATAATGTCTCTTTTTCAAATTTATCTTTTGATATGAAATTGAAAGAATGTCATAGTTTATCATTTTCGGTTGAAATTTAATGTAACAGATTCGGAATCTTGCATTATCTAAATTATCTTCTAATTTTGACGATTTTGTTTTGTTTTTGTGTTTGTTGTTATTATTGTTGTTATTTTGAATATAGGCATAGACATTTGCAGCAGACCAGAGATTTTCGTAAAAGGTGTTCAAACAAAGAGGATGGTCCGAAACTTATTATATTTGGTTCGAATTAATGTACGAAAATTAAAAAAATCTACCGGGGGGATGATAGAACATACTATGCAAAACAGAAGCCAATTTCCTCTCCTGTTTGGCGAAATGATTTTGCTACATTATCTTTTAACCCTTTGCTGTTTAATCCCTGCTTTTTACGTGTCTGTGATTTTATGATTGAGAAAACATTGTAAAAAAAGAAGAAATTGCTTCTGACAAGCAATTTCTTCTTTTCCACACTATTTTCCACCCTACTGAATGGTTATTTTTCAAATAAAATCCACTTAAAATTTTCTTCTGCAAAACCTTTGAATTTGGACAGGTCCAAAATTTTGCAAAACAGGAAAGGGTTAAAAAGCTTGATATCCTTTCGATTTATTTTCCGTTTCTGATTAACGCCAATATACAGGCGATAGAATGTTCTAGAACTTTCCAAAAACAAAATTTATGGCTATGATATCCGGTGTTTTCTGAAAATATACTAGTCAAGGCGATGCCAAAGGCGACGAAGAAAGAGTGCTAAAATGTGAAACATAGATGCTATAGCATAGCCCTCTCTCTCTCTCTGATAAACTGACGGAGATGATTTATCGTTTATAGGATTAAACCCTCCCCACCCCATTAACCACATCCCTACCCCCCCCGGCATGTTGCCAATTTTACCCTGCCTTGCACGTGCTCTTGCGTGCAAAGATGGATAAAATTGGAGAACGGTTTGTAGCGTTTTGTGTTCCTGAACGCGGAGAAGGAATATGCTGTGAACAGCGTGAGAAAAGGTTAACGACATAGTATATAGGATTACCCCCCCCTCCCCATACACCACATCCCTACCCCCGTGGCCCGTCCGAACCCTTATATTTGATTGACAGCAGCGATTAGTTAATTACAAAAGATCTAAAGTTTCAATGCATTAAAATGCATTTAGTGAGTTTAACTTAATTAAGTCTCATTTAGAATTAAAACACTGTAAGAAAAGGGAAATGATCCTAGATGGTCTATACGCAATGTTATTCAAGGAGTTTTCACTCTCAGCATATCATCTGAGATAGTTTAAACCATTTTGAAATCACAAAGCTTCAATGGGGGATCTTTATGGTCTTAACCGTCGATTCCCTTAGAACCTCCTTACTCAGCGATATCAAACCAAAACCGAGGAAAAGGAGAAATTCTCATATTTCACTGAAATCCTATCGAAAACGCAAAATCTATTATGTTCTCTCTTGAAACTTAAAGACATTTTTGCCGTATCGCGAAACATACTTTATTTTTTATATGCGTCATTATTAATCTATCATATTTCACTGAAATTCTATCGAAAACGCAAAATCTATTATTTTCTCTCTTGAAACTTAAAGACATTTTGGCCGTATCGCGAAACATACTTTATTTTTTATATGCGTCATTATTTATCTATTTATTTATTAATTTCATTTTATTGTGTTATTCCGAGTTATTAAGGTCTGGCAGGGCGGGGCTGAGCCCTGACGTAATTTGGCGAGTTTAATTTTCAGAACTTAGGGTTCTTCATACTTAACGCATGCAAATAACTGTGATTAACCTAAAGGATTCACGTGCTTTGAGAGAGAGAACGCATTTAATCGTTTGGTTATCAAAGCCACGTAACTTCAGCTTGATTATGCTGAAGTTACGAGGATTTGTTTACCGATTTACGATTTTAGGAATATAGTTATAGACCTGCAATTTCAAGTGAGTGATCAAAGATCAATTTTACATTGAAAATGATAGGAGATAACGGTTTCTAGAACCTCACTCTTTCTTGCGGAACTATATTTATGTCGACTATGTAGAAGTATGTTGCTAGAAAATAAAAGCTGATTTCCCTTAACCTTAAATGCAATGAACCGTTACTTTGGCCCCGCCCTGCCAGGGCATTAATTATGGATTATCATTATCTTTCTTTGTCTTTTTATTTATTATTTGCTAAATGTGAAAGACGAATAGCCATACTTTATGAACCAAGATCTGTAAAAAAAAAAAAAAAAAAAAAAAAAAACAGAAACCGGTTTTGCTCGTTGAAGAACTATTCGGCCCTGTGATCAAGATGACAAAACGGTGCAATTTGCATTTTTTCTCGCTCTGCACGTGCAATTGCGTGCGAAGCGGGGTATAATCTGCGAAAAGTTGGAACTGTTTTGTCGTCCTGAACGTAGTCACATTCCATTACGAATTTTGTTTACTATGTAATTTTTGATAAGTTTTATCTTTTAAATTTGATCACGAAACTGAAACAATTAGGTCACCTATATACTTTTTCAAATTTCCGAAAATTTCCGTGAAATAGTTTTAGCCTCTCAGATGGTCCCTATTCAAGTGTCGTGTCACACAGTCATGGGCCAACAATTTCGTGAAAGTAAGCATGAATAAGCAATTTTCGCTGTCGAGCGCATGTTCCTCTGCAGGCTGCAGATATGTACATCTCGCACTTTTTAGATGATGAAATAGAACCATCAAAGTGATCAATGATCTCTTGTTAAGGTAGAACGGGCGCACATTTACTTGAACCTGACCTTTATGCAGAATAAATTTGTTAGGCTCATGAATACAATTCCGAAGATACTTCGGCACGTGACGATCAAGCATGGACAAATTACAGTTATGCGTGGAATAAGTAGTTAACCTATACGGGCGCCTAGTCACGTAGCAGACGATTCGATTTCAAAAACAATTATTGCGACAGAGAGAGGGGATTTCATTTCATTTCCATTAAAAACACATAAATTGGATTTCAAAAATTTGATAATTTGTATTTTTCTCACCCGAATATAAAGATTTTTAAATAGGAGACTCAATTTATGTATTGATTCACTAGTTCATTAGGGTGACCAAATATCGCCGTTACAGTGAACATCATGTGCGATAACGGGTTAATAGAGCTAACACGTGCACTGCAACTTAACGATTGAATTCCGCAGGTAAGTCGGTTTTTTTTTTTTTTTTTTGCCGAAGGGAAACGACCGGTATTTAATTTATTTAAATCACTAAGGCCAGGTTCATGTCAATACGCTTCCACTATAGAACGTGCCCTTTGCAAAAGTAAGTCGGGATTTTACTAACGAAGCATCATGTGTAAGTTATATCAAAACTGTCGATTAATTAGCGAAAAACGGTTTGAAATCAGAAATAAAAATGGTCGATAACATACGGAATTGCGACAACTTTTTTCAAATGGCGCATTCAACATTAAGTCGTAACACTGTTGACTTAGCATTATCGTATATTTTAAATTTAACTTTATTTACTAACATTTAACTTTTTAAATCTGATCTTAAATAGGCAAAAACGAACGAGGGCCAAGTCTACATGTACAGTAATACTTGTGTTAAGCGACCACTTCAGGGACCACCAAAAAGCGGTCGTTTATGGGAATGGTCGCTTAATACGAAATACCATGATAAAAGTGACAGTTCATTTTGATAGCATTTCATAGATTGTCGGTCAAGTTGTACTGAATCTTATGATGTTATTCTTATTGAGACGATTCTAATGGGTTCCAACAACATAATATTCAACAATAACCATTTTTTTCGTTAAGAATGTCCTCTTTTCCAGAGAATTTGCTTATGGTGAGGAGACTTTTTATGGTGGTCGCTTAATGAAATTGGTCGCTTAATAGACGTGGTCGCTCGATCAATATCAACTGTATATCACAATACATGTACATTCGTTTGACATAACCTGGATTTGGGATCTTTTTATTGAAGGCATGATTGGTCGCAGACAAAAAAATTCAGATCATATATTTTTGTTGTCGTCGTCGTTGTTTTTGTTTCCGTGAATTGCGAAACGTTTTTTCAGCTGGACATTTTTTTTCTTTCTTTGTTTTTGTTGTGAGACCATGTGACCAGATAAGCGTCCGTCTGTCCGTATTAATGAACTGAACATTCATCTGTAGTTTTCCATAAATTAACCCATTACGCAAAAAGGGACTATTCGGGAACCCCGCGAAACAAATTGTAAAAAGGAATTTTATATTTGGGCTGATTTCAACCAGTGACGGTATTTCAAAAAGAAATTTTACACTCAGGCAAAATCATATTTCAAGATAAAAAATACGAAAGAAAGCTTAAAAGTTCGACCTGGTTAGTCCACATGTGTTTGTTTCAATTCCAATTTCTATATGACGTAGAGTCTAAAAACTCTTTACTTCTACTAGAATTATCCACAGGTAGCCAACGCGGGTGGGGATAGTATAATTTTACCAAAACTTGACCACAAAAAAAAATTATACCAATTTTTTTTTTATTAAAAGGTATAATATAGACTATCTCTATGTCCATATTATACATTTTAATAAAAAAAATAGTATCAAAGTTTTTTGTGGTTCATTTTTGGTAAATTTACACCCACCCGTGTTGGCTACCTGTGGAATTATCCCAACGATATAATCGAACTATGCGTTACTACGTGTACATATTTCAATAATGAGAGCAAATGCCTTTTATTCAGCCCTGCGCACAGACTGGCCAGCCCAACGCTCAGGTGGACAAAACGGTGCAAACAGTTTTCCAATTATACCCTGCTTTGCACGCGCACTTGCGTGCAAAGCGGGGTATTAATGGGAAACCGTTTGCGCCGTTTTCTCATCCTGAACGCAGAGCTGGTCGATTATTTTCGTAAAAAAAGACCCTTTCCCTCGTGACGATCATTTATAAGTTTATCTAGGACCTCTTTTGTAATGAGTATCTACTTGTAACAGGCTCCGATTTCATCTACCCGTTATCAGACCCGTACGGACGGACACGTAGGCACGTTATCATCCAATTAACTACCTGATACATTAATTAGTAGGTTAAATCAGTACGCGATATGGGTTCTCTGTTTATCAAAACTGTTCGAAAGAACTTAAGTTTCGACATTGCAATTGTCATGAATTATCCGAAATTTCACCCTTAAACAAACATTTTCATACGACGACTCAAACTATGCATTAGGAAAAAATGGAACTTGGCGTCATGGTCGTATGCGACAACACCGATACGAAAATATGTCGAAAATGAAATATACCCTTGTTATTTGGTCGAATAACTAATACGTTTACTCGACGGCATTTTGTAGTAACATCATGGTCGTATGCGACAACACCGATACGACAATATGTCGAAAATGAAATATACCCTTGTTATTTGGTCGAATAACTAAGACGTTTGCTCGACGACATTTCGTAGTAACATCATGGTCGTATGCGACAACACCGACACGACAATATGTCGAAAATGAAATATACCCTTGTTATTTGGTCGAATAACTAAGACGTTTGCTCGACGACATTTCGTAGTAAAATATTTTAGGACAAGAGTCTACAGAAATAATTGACAGAATCATAAGTAAAAAAGACACATAGAATAACACCATTGTCAAATTGTGTATGGTCACCCTACCACAAAAGGGACTGTATTGTCCTCGAAAACGTACAGAGAAGAGCAACAAAGTTGGTTCCAACATTAAAATCCCTATCATATTCAGATAGACTTATATCATTAGGCCTTCCGTCTCTTGAATATCGCAGACAGCGAGCGGATGTAATTCATGTTTACAAGATTATGAAAAACTTAGACGATATTGACAAAAATATTTTTTTCAATGGCCACACAAGTTAGAACAAGAGGCAATTAAAAAAATATATATAAAGAAAGATCTAGGCTAAATATCCGAAAATATATGTTCAGCAGCCGAGTCTTAAATATCTGGAATTCGCTGCCAGATCACGTAGTTATGGCACCGTCAATCAACAGTCTTAAGAGTCAACTGAACAAATATTGGAAAAACTACCCTACTAAGTTCAACCCAACCTATTATGTTCCCGGCAACGACAGAAATAGATATGATAAAGATGTCAAAAGCATCAACAAAGATAATCATTGCCTAACCTATGATGTCTAGGACGGCAAGAAATGGTTAGAAAAGAAATAACACAATGGTTCTGATCGAGATCGGTTGATGTTGTAAATTTTCAGAAATGAGATGTCGATTTTTTCGACATACTTGGCATTCAACATAAATCAACAATCATACCCATTCTACGAACTGTCGTATTGGCGAATTGTCGCATTGGACAAATCATCCTATTAACGAAACGTTGTATTCGATAATTTGTCTTTCTACAAAACCTCATTAACCCACTGTATAACGTTATTTGTATACATATATGATGAACAGTTTAAAGAAAATTTTCTTCCAATTTTCTAAAACAAACACTTATGTATGCACAAAATAATAATAAAAAAAAACCTTACAGATCGCACATGTACATGAAAATTAAAGAAAAAAAAACGTCAGAAAATTACTATTTACTTACGGGAAAGGCGATTACAACACTCGTTTTCTTTTTCATGCCCTGAATCGATAGATTGGGGCATACTATATTACCGGTTTCCTTCTATCTGTCGTGTCCGCCTGTCTGAACTTAATCCTACCCTGATACTTAAACACTATTCGAGTAACAATATTTTTTGCGTATAAATATGATAAACATATCACAGAGCTGCAAAAATGTTTCATCTGAAAGATCGAAAATGAGTATTTTCAAACAAGGCTACTTGTGTTATTTTACTCTATTCTTTTTCAAAGAATCATATACTTGTAGCTGTATTCGTGTAAATCTATTAATTTATCCTTATAAATCTCTGTTGATAAAGAAAAATAAGCTTGAAGAGGGGCGATAGTTGCAAGTACCAAGGTGTAAGGTTTAGTACGCATTTTTTTTTTTGTTTATATGTCAAATAGAACAGAAAATGTTGAAACTCTACCACAGGGAAAAATATCTTGTTTTTATAACCTTAAAGTTCAACAAAAATCCCAAGGTCCAAGGCATCCGTAAACCCGAGTTACAACACTCTTCAAAAATCGAAAAGGCGTACCCTGTAATTACGCCACAATGACAACGCATGATCGCCATACGGACAACCCAAGATTAGAGGAGGAACGTGTACCATGTCTGCCTGTTCGTTCGTCCATCCTTTAGTTCATATGTCATCCGTCCTTCTATCCATCCATCCATCCATCCATCCATCCATCCATCCATCCATCCATCCATCCATCCATCCATCCTCCATCCATCCATCCATCCATCCATCCATCCATCCATCCATCCACCCATCCATCCACCCATCCATCCATCCATCCATCCATCCATCCATCCATCCATCCATCCATCCATCCATCCATCCATCCATCCATCCATCCATTTGTCCGTTCGCTGCCCGTAGATCTTTTTCGTTTCATGACTCTAACACGAGCACGAAGTGACCGGGAATCGTGAAACTTTATACAGTTATTACGCATGACTCAAGGAACGAGGAAGCTCCCTTTCGTTTTTGGATCTCGAAGGTCAAAACACAATTCAACTTTGTTACGGTCTCGGGAACTTGGACAAAGCACTGTAGGGGGGTATCAGTCCACTTATCTATCTATCTTTATATACTGCATAACTCCCCTTTCGGGTATTACTGGCAGGTGCGCGTCTGTGCTGGAATAAAAACTGTTAGTAATTTGTTAGGGTGCCAAAATTTAAAAGTATTGTGAGTGTTAGATTAAAAGATCTGATAAAACAATTTTGGTAATTCAGGGACGGCTCACTATCTGAAAAGAATCGAGACTCTTCTTGAACACTGCAATGTCAGGTTGCTGTACGATTGTTTCTGGTAGACTGTTCCAAATTATCACTGTGTAAGGAAAAAAAGAATATTTCAAGTAAGAAGCATTTGTGCGGATCTGTCTAAAAGATTTTGTGTGCATATGTCTGGTGATCCTAACTGGTCTTTCAAGATAAGTTGGTATGGGTACTGCAACAAAACTATGAACAATTTTATAGAACATGGTGACTCTTGCGATGTCTCGTCTATATTGAAGAGTTTGCCAGCCAAGCTCCTTCTGCATGCAGGTGACACTGTCATAATAAGAAACATTATTTTGAACCCATCTTGCTGCTCTACGTTGTACTTTTTCTATTTTGTTGATATAGGATGTTGTGTAGGGGCTCCAAACAGTTGATGCGTATTCTACCTGGGGTCTAACCATAGATTTGTACGCTGTTTCTCTGATCTTCTTATTTTTGGTCACTTTAAGACAGATCTAGTTTGATTTTAAATTTGATCAAAGTGGCTAACAGTCTGGGTACGATAACACTGAGGGGACCTTGGTAAGCCATAAAGCCTACTTTACATTTGCCACGGTCGCCGTACGTTATCGCAGCCTGCGATTTCTTGTATGATATTTTTGACATCGTACGATTTTATTCACTAAGGCGAATGTGTTCACAAAATCGTGCAGTGTCCGCATGGGTTTTCATAAAACTATACTACTGAACTAAAGCTAAGGGCCAGTGAAATAGTCACATGTCATTTCTTGAAAATACATTGCAACAATTTCAACTTTTGCAAGAACTGAGTTAATTGATATGACTTTTGAGGACTGCATTCAAAATTGCCAACAAAGCAGTTTTGAATTTAGACGAATGGTCGAAAGTACCCAATCCCCCCATTCGTAAAGTTGCAAAAATCTGTTGATTTTGGTAAGCTCCTGGTCGGGTGTGTGAATCGTTTTCTGTAAAGCATTTAATGTTCCAAGGAAACATTGAGCTAGCTAGGTTCTGTGACACCTGTTTTTGAGTTGCTATCCACACCATCTGCAAAAATGGAAGAGCTGATTAACACCAACTGGTGTAAATTCTTTTCCCCATCCGACACCGAAGGATATTCAAGGGGTCACATTTCAGCAACAAGTCAGTTGATCTGGCTCAACAGTTCATCTTTACCTTTATTCTGTTCATGTTTAGACTCATATTGAGAAATAAAGTGGGAATTGGAGTCCAAACTGACGATGATCGATGTGATCTTGAATAACAGTTGACCTCCGATGTAGGCCCTATTATCGCAGGGAACGAGTCTCAGTCACGCAACCTATGTTAATGATGGGAGCGCTTCTTATGCTGTCTATCAATGACATACGGGTGTTGGATTGGTAACGTAGAGCCCGGAGCTGACTGTAGAGAAGGACCCTTCGATCTGAACATCTAAACCTCCCGACCGAGATCGCTTATCAGGTGAACCGGTAGTTTGAAAAGGTTTATAATGCCACTGAATGATAGGGTGGCTAACTGTTAGTCGCCTGGACAGGTTTCTGTCTGGACAAACATGTTGAAGCCATTTGAGAGCCAAGTCTACACCCAATGTTTCCAGTTTGATCATTTGAAGCATGTCGAATAGAAGCCCCAAACGACGCCAGAAAGACCTTCTTAGTTGACCATCTTGTCGAAATGTGTTCAGTTTAATCATCGGATGCTCGTGCAAAATGCTAAACCTGTCCAGCAGTACTGATTCTACAGCTAAGTCAGAAGAACTTTCAACGGATATTTTCTGGTTTTGCCATTTTTTAAAGGGCCCGAGGAGCATTTTAGCGTACTCCACTGTTTGCAAAACAATGATTGTCTATTGCAGCAGATGGTAAAGCACCAGAAAAACACAATTTGCCTTATCTTTTTTCTTTTATGGTTTAGCATAAAACTTCCGACTAAAAATATGAAAATCAAAGACCGGCCCTTAACTTTAGTTCGGCAGTGTATTACGAGAATCATGTAGGTAATCGTGCGATTTCCGCACGGAGACCGTGCGATTTGTCAACTATTTACACAGTTTAGATCTGTTAAAGATTTAAAGGCAAAATATCGCACGGTTGTCATGCGACGTCCGTGCGGCTAATGTGCGATGCCTCTACGACGAGTCTACGAGCTACGGTCTCCGTGCGGTCTTGCGATTTTTTAAAACTTGTAAAACTATTTTTTAAGCAAAATCGCAAGGGTCCATGGCACCCGTAAAGCCGTGCGATGACCACACGGACACCGTGTGCCGCCGCACGGGCACCGCACGATTTTGGGGTTACGGGCGCCTTACGGGATCCGTAAGCCAAATGTAAATAAGGCTTTTTTTTAAATAAAATAAGAAACATAAACAAGATATCTATTGTAGTAAGCATATATCACGGTAAGATCTGTACTGGGACATTGCGATTGCCTTCTTATGCACCAAAAAATGAATAATTTTAACGAAATCGTGGGAGTTCCTTGCTATTTTGATGAACAAAGACATCTTAAGTAACGACATCTTAAGGTTTAAAAAAATATGTATAAAGAAAATCGCACACTTTCGTTTCACAAGGCGCCCTTAGCAAGCATGGTTTACCTTTACCGCCAAAGCAGTACGATTTCGTAGCCTGCTATTTTTGTATGTCATAAGCTAATTATATTATCGTATTCTCATTTTGAGTATATGGTCACAAAATCTTGCGCTGCTCGTGCGGTTTTTCATAAATCTGCCACCGGAGAATCCTTGAGGTGTCCTTGCGGCGATCGAAAAGCAATCGCGAGATACTCGCACAATCCCCACACGAAGACCGCGCGATCAATTAGCTAAATCTTCTTTAGATCACACGACAGCTATACGGTTTCCATATGATAACCGTCCAGGGATGAATGGTCTTTGCGATATTGCCTCCGAAAGGTATTGTGATTTTTGTTAACATTGGTATAATTTGTTTTTATACGAATGAACAGTTTTCAAGTAGAATTCGCTATTCTGACTCCTCGATTATATGCAAATGTATTAGTATACCTTGGTTTATTTGACCCGGTTTTGACCATTGTGGAAAAAATGCACCAAATAACAACTACCGACATAATCAATCAATTTAAAAAATATATATATTACTTTCAATACCGTTTGTTATTCTTTCCTACGAAAGCACGTACAAAGACGAGAAGGAATAATCAGATTTTATTCATTTAAATAGCAGGGGTCAGATTCGGGTCAACAAAACCGCGCTATATCACAAGTCAAATTACCGTATCGGAGTTATACGGCCCCCGTAGAAAAGTGAAATTGTCGTATGGACACTGTATGCTACTGCACGGGCCCTTCACGATTTCGGGGCTAGGTCTATGGCGAGTTTTCTTTCAACGCAAGCCAAATGTAAGCCAAGCTTTACATTTTCAATGCCTTTGACCACAGCATTAAATTTTCAATATTGCTCTAAGACGAAAATCAGTAATGCGTGCATTGACAACGGTACAGGATTGAAGATAAAAATTGATAAAGGTGTATTTTCAAAACTGAGCTCTGACGTAGGCGCCGAGTCCATTACCATAGGTATATCGGGTATATCTTAAAAGCACGTGATAGGAATGAACCTAATCCCTTGGCTTCAATAATTAAAGTACATGTTTGAGTAAAACTTGCGATTTAAGACAATGAAAAACTTTCATTTGGAAGGCAAGTTGTACTTTTTTTAAAGTGTTTTTTAAACCCGTTTTATCTAAATCGAAAAAATGGCACGGAAATCTAACGGTTAAAAGTAGGTTACACGGCTCATCACTCAAAATCTACCTAAAAAGTATTGCGATGTAGGAACCTAACCGATATGTTGCATCTCACCATTATTGTCAATTATACATCCACAATAACAAGTGAGTGATCAAAGGTCAATTTTGTCTATACAGTGTATAGACAAAATTGACCTTTGGTCACTCACTGAAACTTGTGGATCTATACATTGATCCTGAACGGACCACTTTCATTTCTCTAAAGTCTTTATTTATGTAAACACATGTATGATAACGCAGAATGGACAGCTTATCACTTTATCGTTGTTGGATAGCCAAAACGTCTTAAATACAGCTTTAACAAAGCCGTATTTACGACATTTGACCACCCGAAGACGATATATGTATATATAATCGCCTAATTTTGATAATAAGAAACTGATAAATGAAGAAGATAATATATCTTTAAGCAAGATAATTTACCTAAAAGGGGGTGTATACCTGACTTAAGCTCATTCTTGCCCGAACGTCCGGGGTTATACTATATGATTACACGATTATACTCGGACAAACGGACGATCGGGAATAAAATAACCTATGATAGATTTATACAAAATTCTGGCATTGGCGCTGTGTTTAACAGGTATTGCATTTATTCATGTCCAAATAAACCAACGATAGTTATAATCTATTCTAGCCTTTGCACAGTTCCAACACTGACTTCAATGATAAGCGCAGTGCCAGGACACGGATCAACCTGTGTTTTTGCTCAGTCGGATCATAACCGTCACTGCGAGCTTAACAGAAAGTCTTTTCCTCATTAAGCCGCATTACAATCCAAGAACATTACAAATACACTCCGTGCCCGGGACAGACGACTTCAATGTCTGTCGTTCATGCAATGTCTGAAATTAGACGCACATGCATTCATATTCGTGTATGGCCTGTGATGCGTTGTTAAGCTAGTGGACCCTTTATATATCCGCAACGTTTCGGCAGTCATGAACTTTAACAGTGTTAACTGAGGTTTCCTTATTATTATTATTTTTTTTCATTAGGACACCCGGTTAAGATTGTAAAAGTTCATTACTTCCGAAACATTGCGGAATTATTACTGGTCTCCTACCTTAATGGAATTAGAAAGTCATCTTCAGCTGTAATGAGTCCCATGTAGCGGAAAATGAGATCCAAGGACGCCAGGAAAATATAAATCCTGCCATGTATTGTGGATGACCAAACGCTGTAGACAAAGGACTGGGCAGACCTGACCGATTTGTGTACACTGATCTTGATCATGCGAAGTCTTGATTTCACTCTAGGTGGTTTTGAAGAAAGGACTATCAGTGGCTCCAATCTTTTGTCTAGGTGTCAAAAGCGGCCCTGCGTTCAGGATGACAAAACGATGCTCACTGTTTGAGAATTTCTCCGCTTTGCACGTGCATTTGCGTCACACAGCGGGCCGGTATACGATTTGAAAACAGTATATTAGGTAATAACTGATATATTCTTTGTTGGCAATAAGCTATCTTTTTAGCAAAACGCTAAGGACTAAAAATTGACCAACCGATATAAAACGGTAATATATAGATAATTCAAACCGTTTTTATTTTATTTGTTTTGTTTTGTTTCAGTGTTTGTTTGAAATTAATCCGGGCAGAAAGAGCAGAAGTTGATGCATAGGAAAGTTGAGTCGCAGACTTCTGTTTTAGGTCGTGATAAATCAATTTTTCAATCGGGGAAGATCGGCAAGTTAGTAGAAATATCACAAAGCGGCACGTGAGGAGCCTATCGTACAGTGTTTAGCCTGTAAAGTACATGCGATAGATGATGAAATACAAAACGGTTACCTCCCTTGTTAGATAAATGGCGGGTTACTCGATACATTTCGTCTGCTGTAACCCTAACGTCGTGGGCTTCACTGTTTTTTGTGTTTTTTTTTTCACCAAGACAATGTTTTATTATTTATTGTAGCTGCCAGTGGCCAGAACCTTAATTGTAATTTTGATGGCGGAACGCTGTGTTTATGGACGAACGTCAAAGCACCAGACGACTCGGACTGGAAACTGATGCAAGGCCCGACCCCCTCACAATATACCGGCCCTGGGAGTGATCACACAACAAATACCTCAGGTAAGTGTTGTTTCCTCCTTTAACCGCCCAGTTATTAAGTTTTTATAACTACAATAAAGACAACTCGACAATTTACCGTAAAAGCTCTAACGCAACCACGGGGCTCATCTAGATACCATAGGCGTATCTAGGAATTTGAAATATATACGCACTTAGAAGGCGACAACCATAGAATATATAGGAAAAAGGCGATATGTTGACTGTGACAAAAGATGAATGCCCTCCGTCTACTCCCTTAATATGATTTAAGAGTTGGTGAATAATCAAAACATCGTAACTACAGCTTGAATAGCTGTAGTTTCGATGTTATAATCATTCATCTATGATATTTTTCGACAGATGATTATTTCTTTTACACACTTGCGTAAATTGAGTAATAGGAGTTACGCCCTTGATCACCACATTTCTTCTAGAAGGGGATTGTGCTTTATTAGATGCTACAGACAGGAAAAAATGATCAAAAATACCAACTGATTAGATGGAGATTTACCATTACTGCAAATTCAAGGTGATTCATGAATAAATACAACAAAGTAGAAGTGAGGTTTACATGCCTTTTGACAAAACAGTACAGTATATTCAGAAAACCAAAGAAAATCGTTAATCATTCATTTTTATGCCCCCCCCCCCTCCCCCCCTTCTATCAAAAGATTGGGGGGGGGGGGGATATATTGTTTGACAGTTACCTGTCTGTCTGCAAAACTTACCAAAAAACTTAACATTGCCATTGTTTTCGAGCCTACTCAAGATAGAAACCTCATATCTAGCATGAAAATAGATCTTAATGATATGCATCTGCTGATACCAAAGTCAAGGTCATGTGACAGTAAAAATCTGTCAAGGTCAACCCCTTCTTGATCCAACGATGTCCTGACAGAAATATATTAGAAAACTGAAGATACAGAATTTCTGTAAAGGGGATTCAAACATACTAATGGGGATTTTCCAGTATTACACAATTTTTTCATTTAAATTCTGTATGAAAATGAAATAATAAGGCTACAGAGGGGTTTTTTTTTTAGCCTCTGTACCCTCTCCGGATCCGCCATTGAATAATAAAGACTAATTTGTATTTTACCTTGCAGCTGGTTACTACATATACTATGAGGCAAATAATGGTCAAAACGGAGACAAGGCCCAGCTCCAGAGCCCTACGATATCTACTGGGTCGAGCCCTAAATGTCTGTCCTTCTGGTATTTCATGTATGGCGCCAATGTTGGTGCCCTCAATGTGTACCTGAAGTCTGGAAACAAGCTGGGTAACGCTGTCTACAGACGACAGAAAACCCAGGGTAACCATTGGAATCAGGCCACCATCACAATTAGGAATAAAAATAACATACAGGTAGGACAAGTTATATTGCCGATGTAATTCTAAAACTTCGTAACTGCAGCTTGATTAAAGCTGTAGTTACGAGGTCTTAGAAGAACAACGAAGATTTGTTGACTTGAATAAGCTTGTAGTGAATTGTCTTTCCTTCTTTGAAAAGGCTAATGTAGAAAAAGGAAATGTACCCAATGCCAGAATGTTAAATTCTTTCCCATAGTGAGGAAGAAAAGTCTCAATTCTCTAACCACATATCATTTTTTCTACATATTGAGCATTACATATGTTGTTTCTTAGTGGAACTGTAATAGTTCTGCAACATTTTGGTGCTCATGATCTTTCACATTGATAACCAAGATGAAAATCATTAGGAAACCTTGGTTAACCCTGTTAAAGTTCATTATTGTGGAAATGTTGAGGATCTATTAGGGGTCCACTCCTTTAATTCAGTTTTCAGTTTAATGGACTAAAGAGTCAAAGAAGTCTTTATTCTGGTGGTGCATTGTACACAGAACAAGTTTTGCCCGAAACCGTATTTAAAAAAAAAATCAAATTTGAAAAAAAAGAGAAAAAAAGAAAAAACCCAAAACCCCCATAGATCTGATTTTAAGGAAAATTTGTCGTACAATTTTCACATTTGTCTCATTTTTTCATTAAAGAAATAGAGTAATTGTACGTTTTTCAATTCAGATGGATTGATATGTCAGATTTTGTACAACAAAAGCTATATTTTCACTTGTGGCTGGGCCGCTCATTAAAATATTGCTTTTGTTTTTCACTCAATGAAATATGAACAGATCTTACACTGAAACAAATGATAATCCTCTAATTATTATGCAGATTGTGATAGAGGGTGTTCGAGGAAGAAACTACCTATCTGACATTGCCCTAGATGATCTTCTGTACACAAATGGAGCATGTGGACAAGCAGGTAGGCTTTGATTCAGGGGCCCATTTTACTAAACATCTTACAATAATTTTTGCGTACGTCAGAAATTAAAAAATGCTCCTTCAGTAGTAACTAAATATGAAATTATGCCATTGACCATCTCATTGGAATCGTCTTTAGAAGACGATTCAAATGAGATACTGCAAGGTAAAATCTAACATTGACTGAAAACACCAGGTACGATTTGTGATTTTGACTTATCGATAATTTTTTTCGTAAGAAGATTAGTGAAACGTGCCCCTAGTCGCTAGGAAATCAACAAATGGTGGCTTACTGTAATAGGTGTTTAGCACAGTTATAACCTGTTTTTGATACTTGAAGTCGAGGTATAGGTTGAAGTACAGTCAATATTGCTCAAGTGACCACGTCTATTCAGCGACCATTTTTATTAAGCGATCATTTTTAAAATCCCCTTCTTTAAATCAAAATATCCTTAAAAGTAGGTTTTGTTTGTCTAATAATTATTGAAATTGAATCCTATGTTGTTAAATGTTCAACAAGATGATTTTATTGAATTTTAACAATATGGGATAACTCAGAATTTAGCGATGATATGCATATCCAACCAAAAAAGTATGTTTCTTATTTGTACACAAACATGTACTAAGCGACCATTTTCTATAATGATCTCTTTTTTGTGGTCCAGTTAGTGATCGCTTAAAACAAGTTTAACTGTAAATTTCTGCAATAAATCTTGTATTTAACTTTATGTCAGAAAATTACTTCAAACTGTACTTCAAAGGTCTTTTTTTGTCTTACAGATAACAATTATAACCTGTTTATGATACTTGAAGTGCAGGTTGAAGTAATTTTCTTCAATAAATGTTGTATCTAACTTTGTGTCTGCAGGCTCAGTGACTGCTGCCCCAGGTATATCAGGGACTGTCCAGTGTAACTTTGAGTCTAAAGATCTCTGTGGGTACACACAACCTAGGAGTACAGACAACTTTGATTGGTTATGGAAGACAGGTAGCTCTCCCACTAGAAACACAGGACCGGCCAACGATCATACAACAGGGACAAGTGCAGGTAAAATTAAGCATAGATGGAGCTTGCAGGTCCAAGAAAATGCAAATTATATGCATTGATTCTATTTAGTATTTCTGAAATGATCTTGAGGTTGCTCAACTTTCATACGGTAACCTTTTATGTTTAGGAACTGTCATGAGTTTTATATAAGACAAGCTGAGCTTAATCGAGTCTAGAGTGGAAATGTTATTACAAGGATATCTATGATGGCTGTTCGTAAAAGAAGACAAGGCAAGGAATATGAGAAATATATATCTCCGATAGAAGGTAGAGAAATGTTTTAAATAGGACAAATTATTCAGTCCTGTACAGTAAGTTTTAACTTACATTTAAGTGATTTCATAATTGATAAAAAATGGTATGATTGAAACTTCTGAATGCAATGATAATGAAAAGGATAAAAGATATTCATGAAGGACTGGCAGGTGAGTGGATTTTAAGATACTAATTATTGTCATAAGGTCTTATATGCATTCATACTTACCCATTAGAATAGTTTTGTGGTCTTAAGGTAGTAGACCCGTAACAGTTCCGCAACGTTTCGGAAGTAATGAACTTTAACAATGTTAACTGGGGTTTCCTAATGATTTTCATTTGGAATCCTCGGTTACCATTGTGAAAGATCATGTGTTCCGAAAGGTTGCGGAATTATTACGGGTCCACTACCTTAAAATTTTATTTACTTTCATAAAACCACAATTTATCTTGATTTACCCATGCAGGTCACTATATGCTAATGGAGGCCAATGGTAGAGCCCGCAATCAGAAATGTCAGCTGGTCTCGCCACAAATCGTCTCAAAGACGTCCATCTGTCTCCAGTTTTACTACAACATGTATGGTACCCAGGTCAATAAACTGAATGTCTATGTGAAGAAGGGAACCAGACTGGGTGGAGCTATATGGTCCATGAGGGGCAATCAAGGTTCCCAGTGGCAGATAGGACAAGTTACACTCAGAGGTGCAGGAACAACAAATTTTAATGTAAGTTGTATGTTGATACAACATGCATCTCGAAAAGGATTTTATACTTTTCAGTTGATAATCAAGTATTGACTGTAGAGGAGCTGTATAGTATCATTATTATAAGATAAAGTCATAGCCAAATCAGAAAAAATACTAAAAGTTTATACCCTGCTTTCTTTCATTTTGCACTTTTTGACATTCTCTAAGCAGAGCCAAAAACACAAATGGTATCATGTTACATAGTAATCACATGAAAAATGTCATGCTTTAGGAAAATTTGTCCAAAATATTCACATTTTGCCTCATTTTTTCATTAAAGAAATAGAATTATGGTTTGTTTTTTTAAGTAAGATCGATTAATGTTTGATTTTGTGAATGATGAAATCTTTATTTTCACAAAGGACCAAGCCACAAGTGAAAATATCGCTTTTGTTATTCACCCAATCAAATATAAATCAATCTTACTCTGAAACAAACAGTTATCTTATATATTGATGGCTCAGACCAAAACAGTTGTAACTCCCTATATGTTTATAAGGAGTTATAACTGTTTCACACTGAGCCATATATATATTTCCATGTAAAGTGTATGCCCAAATCTAATTATCAATCTAAACTTTGATGTTGTGTACAGGGACCGACACTAACACCAAACTTTGGGCCTGTGACCTGTGGATTTTAGGAAGGACTGGTAGATGTTACCATACTGCAGGTCCTTTAGGCCTATACTCAATGGCAGTACTTAGTATTTCAAATCTGTCCAGTTTTGAAAAAAAATTGCATTTCAAATATTTATATTTGCATTTCCAAATGGAAAAGATTGTGCAGAAAGAAGAAATTGCTTGCCAAAAGCAGTTTCTTCTTTGCCAACAATGTTTTTCTTGAAATTTATCCCTTAAATTTCTAAAAACCTGACAATGTTTTCATGCAGGACCTATTGTTATCAGGGAGGACCTGTAATATTTAGAGTCCTTCAGGCTGGTGGCAAAAAGTAATTAGTGTTGAATCCTGGTGTGCATTTTTCATCTTTTTCAAAATAATTGATTATTATTTCTGTTGTAGTGTAACTTGCTATTTTGTCTTCATGTTATATCAGGTTGTGTTTGAAGCAGTTCGAGGAAATGGTAATCTTGGTGACATAGCCCTTGATGATGTCACGGTAGTCCCAGGCAACTGTAAACCACCAGGTTAGACACTTATAATATGAGCCTGTACATGACATTTCCAACAATTTGAAATGTTCGTGTGTTGCAATCATTGAGTAGTGTTGAAAGCCACATACTGTAAATATAAAGTTACCTTATTGTCCATAGATACTTTGAGTGCTGATCTATATACTAAATGCATAGAAAAGACTCTGGTCAGACTGTGTGTATGCACAGGCTGGTCAGAGTCTTTGCTTTGCGCAAATTTGAAATTGTTGGAAATCTCACACACAGGCTCATATATCTTTTATAAGAGGTAATTTTTCTTCATCTTTCTATCAAGGCAGATAACTCTGAACTTATTTTTTGTATGAATAAAGCTGCCCATTTTTATGCCCCCATATTGATGGATCATGGGCATACTGCTGTCTGTCTGTCTCTCCATCCATCTCTCTGCAAAAATTAAACCTGTATAATAAACAATTGTCTCTTACATCAACACTCTTCAAGAATGTCCATATTTGGCATGATGGTTCCTCTCATCATTGAATGTCAAGGTTATCTGACAGGGTCAAGGTTAAGCAATTAAAAAGATTACAGTTTCGGGATTTATGATTATTCCATGAACATATCTTGGTGACCTTGTGTTCTTTGACCAGGAAAAAACAGCCTATTAAGTATGCTCACCTTTTTTTTTCATCATTTGTGACCCGTCACATTGAAATGGAAAATTTTGGAAGAGGGAAAAAATCTTCCTAGGTCAGACTGCGCGATCTGCACAGACTGACCAGGGTTGAAAATTTTCGCAAGTAACAAATTTTCTGAGCCTTGGATGATAATTCTTCCTTCCTATGAAATTGTTTGCAAAATACCCTGTCTCATTGACCTAAACTGAATCTAATCCTCTTTCTATAATCATTTTTGGGTGTTTCCAGAAGGTCCATTTTTGTTTCACAGGTCACATTTTTGAAACCATTTCTTGCAAAAAAACAGTGAATCATATTCTCCATCTATCTTTCAATGACAAAACCGAAAAACAAAGTTCATGTTTGCTGTTGTTTTTTTCTTCAGGATATTGTAACTTTGAGAAGGGTTTTTGCACATGGACAAACTCATTATCTGATGATTTTGACTGGGTCCAAACATCAGGAGCAACATCTTCACAGCGTACTGGCCCAACAGCAGATCATACTCTACGAAATGCTAAAGGTGAGTAGGGTTTGTTAGCCTCTCTGTTTTGAAACAAAACCTTGGAGCATTCAGAACATCACTCAGCCATTTCCGTAAACTGCAACAGACCTTGGATGTATATAAGGCAGATGGGTATGTAACAAAATTGTGCATTTTGTTAGGCGGAAACAGTGTTAGAAAAACTAGGGCGGAAACAACCGGCACTGTCTTAAAATTTATAACGGCTGAAAATTCTTAATTTTTGAGAATGACGAATCATTCTCAAAAATTAAGATTTTTTCAGTCTTTATTTAAGAATCTAAAGATATTTATAAAAGGATACAATGGTTTCACGTCAGTGACTTAAACGAGTAGCGTTGATGACGTCAAATGTTTTCACTCAAAGTTTCGAGGACTAACACCATTTTCTACTGACATCATTGAGTTTTTTCAAGGTTTTCCCGTAATTTTAAAAATTGTCCGTCTATGTACATCCGAGGTTGATTGTGAGATTGGCAGAGTGGTGTTCCGAATGAACCTTGGAGGTGAAGTCATCCTCTTTGCATCCTTGTTGTTGTAGTTGTTGTTGGCCTTGGCGTTTGCATGACAAACTTTTACCTTGATCATAACTTCGTTACAACCAGTGTTATTGACTTAAAACTGGCTATGTAGGATCACCATCACAAGAGCAATACATTCTAAAAAAGGGGATAAATCTAGAACTATTTTCGTTTCAGAATGGAATTTCACTAAATTCAGGAAAATCTTTCTTTTTTTCCCTTGCTTTACCAGAGCGAATCTTATTGTTTTAGAGATTTATGCAGGATGATGTCATATTGTCTGATTAATTTACGAAAAAATCAAAAATCAATTTCCCAATCTGTGAAAGAGCAGCTTGAATTCGAAATCCAAAATATCCGCTGAACCGCAGCTCGAAATATGTTTATTTCAGGTCACTACATCTATATTGAGGCTAGCAATCCTAGGCGTCTAAATGACAAGGCTCAACTCGTGAGTGAGACAATCCGAGGTAGTTCAAGAACAAGATGTGTAAATTTCTGGTATAGCATGATTGGATCACAGATTGGATCCCTGAATGTGTACACACAGATTGGTATTAAACAGACTCTCATTTGGTCACTTACTGGCACCCAGAATAATCAATGGAATCAAGGACGGGTACCAATTAATTCAAGGACAAACTTGAAGGTAAACATTGATCATACAAAATGATCATTCAATTTATTGCTCTGATTTAATCTGAAACTATACAATTGTACAACATATTTAAAACTAAGAAAGTTAGGCATTTATCTGTAACATAACAAGAACATTTCTGCCTAAAAACATCATCATGGAAGAGTTTCGCTTCTTTTTCCAGTATATTGGTCTAAGAATTGAATATTTTCCAAAACCATGGCTTGCTCATGGAACAACAGATTTCTTTAACAGAATGTTGAATGTCCTAATGGAATATGTTTTAGTAAAGTTTATTGAAAGTGCTCAGAGAGCTCAAATCCAACTTCTAGCAATAACTCGATACTTGTGCATTTTTAGCTTGACTGATATCGGAGAAAAGCAGAGTCATTGGTATTGCCATGGCTTTATCATCATGGTAGTTGTGCAAAAACTTTGACATTTTATTAAATCTATGATATTACTAAAGAAGACTCAGTATAATTTCCTTTAAAAGCAGGCCATTTTTAAAGCCTATAAAAGTGTTTCAGTCTATTTACTTTCGAACTTCTATTAAGCGACCAATTAAGGGACCAATAAAATTGATTGCTTAATACAACATATAATGATAAAAAGATGTGTTTTTTGATAGCATATAAAGATTGTAACATAATTCAGACTGAATACTCAGATGTTTGAACCCAAAAGAATCGTCTCATTGAGACGATTGTAATGGATTCTAATGACATAAGATTCAATGATAAACATTTTCTCGTTTACTTTAAGAATGTCTACTTTTTTGAAAATTTTTCTTACACAGAAGAGACTTTTTACG
Source organism: Fragum whitleyi (assembly GCA_948146395.1). Classification (NCBI taxonomy): domain Eukaryota; kingdom Metazoa; phylum Mollusca; class Bivalvia; order Cardiida; family Cardiidae; genus Fragum; species Fragum whitleyi. The sequence continues at coordinate 31,958,199 of OX411551.1, read as the reverse complement.
ATGATTGCTTAATAAAAGTGCTAGCTTAATAGACATGCTCGCTCAAGCAAGATTGACTGTGTTTGATAATAGTTACATATATCATGATTGTTATACTATAAATTTTTATTTTAATAGGTTGTGTTAGAGGGTGTCCGAGGCAATGGTGTACAAGGGGATATAGCTGTAGATGATATATCAATAACAACAAGTAATTGTGCATGTAAGTTGACTGATGATTTATTAACTTGAGAGGAAAAGTTCAAATGTAATCTTAGGTAAAAAAAGAAAGAGATCCAAAAATCTTATAGGCCCCATCACACTTACTGTATTCAGGCTCTTAGCCTCAGGGTTCAACAACTGGCTCCTCTGTGCAAGTAATCCATTATTGAGTTATAACATAAGAAATCAAGAAGTCCATTGTTATATTTGAAATAGTTTTGTAACCCAGGGATGTGGAACTCCCATGCCCAACTTGTCTGACATTTCTATGTTTGGACAAGACATTTTTTTACCACTTATCTGTGGACAAGTAAATACCAGAGCAAATTGGTACTACCGGTAAATAGATTTGATAGATTAATTAGCCAAATGAATGTATCATTATATCATATAGGTAGAAAACTTTGTTTTTTAATGAAGAAAATGCTGGGCTCTAGCATTTTCTTCATTAAAGACAATTTTTTCTCAATATTCATCTATTCTCATTTTTTGCTGACAATTCATGTTGATCCGGGACAAGTAGAAAATCATCTTTCACTTGTCCAGGGACATAAGGAGAAAATCTGTATTTCATCACCCCTCTTCTTACATCTTTTTGTATAAATTCTGGAATTTTAACTATTTTACTCTAGTAACACCAAAAACTGCCAAACCATCTGGTGCTACAACAACAACCCAGGCTACAACAACCGTTGTCACAGCCAAAACAACACCCCACAAACATGCCAACACCGTGAGCTGTCAATTTGAATATGACTTGTGTGGCTGGACCCAGCTTAAAAATGATCAGTTTGACTGGCAGAGAACCAAATCTAGTGCCATACTGCAGGGTACCGGACCAACAGGGGACCATACCTCAGGAAGTAAGCTATTCTGTGTATCTATCGATTTATCTAAGATACTAAGTAAATAGTGTATTTTTATTTGAAATCAAAGTTACCCGGCATAAAATTGTGGGATATAAGCAATTTCTTCTTTTCCAACAATATTTTCTCAAGTTTAGAATCACATCCTAAGGCTACAGAAAATGGTCTAATCCTGCGGAAAGCATATTTGTCCAATGATTTGGACTTCCTTAGACCTAGTCAACGTGTTGCAGAACTAAGAAAAAAATGAGCCTGTGGCTGACAATTCCAACAATTTGAAATTTTCGTGAAGTGCAAACATTGAGTGTGTAGAAAGCCACTTACTGTAAATATAAAGTTACCTGATGGTCTAAAGATACTTTGAGACCTTATCTATTTACTAAACGCATAGAAAAGACTCTGGACAGACTGTGCAGATGCACAGACTGGTCAGAGTATTTGGTTTAAACTCATTTGAAATTGAAATTTCATGCACAGGCTCAAATCCTTTATTTTCAGAGGGTTTCTACCTCTATGCCCCAACCACATTATCAACAGCCAATCAGACGGCCAGGATTCAGAGCCAGAACATTCAAATTAGAAACGGTCAGAGTGCTCAGTGTTTGACCTTCTGGTATCATATGTATGGCCCCAATATTGGAACCCTTAACCTATATGTGAAGAACCGACAGAATATTGGCTCTCCTACATGGAAGAGAACAGGCTCAAGAGGGAACCGTTGGAATCAGGGATCTATTTCCTTGCCCACAAAACCTGGACGATACAATGTAAGTGAAGTAATTTTAGTGTGTGACATTGTTTGATAGATTTAGCAAGAACAAGAGAAATGGTATGAAACCCTATTAAAACAAACAAATATGAAGAATTAGATAAATCACAATGTATAATAAACATGTACTTTTCCTGTTTAAATTAGTTAACTTATCTCAAATTTTAACAAATATCAACAAATCATCATGACGTTTGATTTAATATGGTAAGGATTCTAATGATGGATTTGAAATATAGATTGCAATTAAAAGATGAGGAGAATATTTGTTGATTTTATTGAGGTATGAAACTAAAAACTTAATTACACTATATGGATTTGTGAAGAGGATTCATACATGAGTGTGATCACATTTTTAGTTTCATACATCTATGAATTAAAAAATATTATCTTCATAGCTTATAATTAAATATGAAGCAAAAATTAAAGCATTTCTCCAAATGGAACATATTTTTTCTGGGATTACTTTACTCAGAAGCTTACACAATAGCTGTGCCTTCAAAATATTTTCATTGAGGAATGAAACCAACGTTTCAGCCAATCAGATTGCACAAATTTTAATGGAAACAACTAGAATTAAATAATTATTTTATGTTTGCCAAATATTTTGTTTCTTCAATTATTTATGCAATTTACCTTCATTCTTTCTGTTCAAGAAGTGTCTAGGATTATAAAAGTAAGGAGGGGAGTTGTTTGATATTGGAAAAACTGCAAAAAAAAGATGGAAACTTGTGCTTCTCTCTATGTGAAAAAGATCTACAATCATTGTAAGAAACAGGGGTCGTTTCAAAAGCATGTGCTTAAATTCACAATTCCCCCTCATAGAACAGATACTGGTTAGTAGTGTTTACAATTTACAATCTAAAATTTATAACTGAGCCTGTGTGTGACATTTCCAACAAGTTCACATCTGCCAAAGGTGCAAAAGTTGGGTAGTGTTGATTACACAATGCAATAATAATATATCGGACCCCATGAAGATGAATTAAGACCTTATCTATCTTTATAGCGCATAGTAAAGATTCTGGCCAGCCTGTGCAGTCACACAGGCTGGCTAGAAGCTTTGCTTTGCGCACATTTGAAATTGTTGGAAATGTCATGCACAGGCTCAATTGTCTGCTAATTTCTTGTTTCAGCTAATATTTGAGATAGCTGCTGGTTCTGGTGATAGAGGAGATATTTCCCTGGATGATGTTAAATTACAGAATTGTGCAGGTAAACAATACTTCTTCTATGGTTAAGTGATGTCAGTGTTGATGAAAATCAAACTTCATCATAATTATGTCAAATGCAGCTCAAAGATTTGTTCAACAAGAGACACAAGTTTCATTTTTTTACATAGCTATATTTTGGCTATTTTTCTAGATATCATTCTAGCACAAATATGACAATTTTCTCAACGATATGCATTACTTGTCTTGGAAAAAAAGGTTGTGTTTCAGGACGTAAAGATGTGCAAGCTTGATTAAATAAAAGAAAACTTAGATGAGCTATTGATGGGTAATGGGACTTTATTATAGATTGAGTGCTCATAGGTGTATCTAGGACTTTGAAATTTATATGCACTCAGAAGGCGACAACTAAAGAATATAAAGGATAAAGGCAGTACATGAGGACTGTGATAAAAGATGAATAACATCCGTCTGCTCCCTTTTTATGATTGAAGTGTTGGTGAATAATCAAAACAGCGTAACTACAGCTTGAATAAGCTGTAGTTTCGAAGTTATGATCATACATCAATGATTTTTTTCAACAGAAGATTATTTCTTTTACGCACCTACGTAAATTGCATAATGGGAGTTAGGTCCTTGCTGCTATTGTCTATGTTTTAAAGTGACTAAGGTTTTTCAAGTAAGAGTCTCACATATAAGAAGAAAGGACCATCAAAAACTTTCTGACATGAGTCCCATGCCACTTTAGGAATGGCCTTCAGAAAATATGATTGATGACTGCACTTAGCAGTATTTTGCTCTTTACTGAAGTGTTATCTTTTTGGCCGTTTATGATCATACTTCTTTTGACTTTAATCAGAGTTCAGTATTCTAAAAAAGTTCAGTATTCTAAAAAGGAGAAATTTGAGTATGATATCTAAAAAGAAGATGGCATATACAGTCAAAACTGTCAAAACTGCCACATACGACAGATTGCCGCTATTCACAGCAACTTTAAAGAGTAAATTTGCGCTGGTGGACCTGAGCTGGCCGCATAGGGCAGTTTGGCCGCTATTCTCAGGTGACCGCTTGCATAGTTTTGACTGTATTTAAAATGGTTCTTAAGATCCAAACCATAAGGGTTCTTAGGCCCCCAATTTGTTGATCTTAAACTAAAATCCTATTTTCTGTTTTAACAGCAGTAACTACTTCAAAACCAGGAGTCACAGGCGCACCTATTGGTCAGAATGTCCGAAAGTGTAACTTTGAAAATTCCAACATTTGCGGGTACACACAGTTACGAGGTACAGACCAGTTTAATTGGTCGAGAGATAAAGGTGGGACTACCACCACCAGCACAGGACCCTCCACAGATCACACCTATAACACCGCTCAAGGTCAGTGGCTCTTATTTCTGAGAGAATTGAATTTAAAAAGAATGTGATGAAATTTGAGCCTTGTCATAGTCAATAAAGATTCTCTGCAAAGCTTACTCATCAATTTCAAACTAAAAGAAAAGCCTGAATTACATATGGAAGTTCATGCAAAGCATTCTTTAGTTCAATTTCATGGAATTTGAAGAGAGGGAGTAAATTCGATTTCAAAATGAAAAAAAAATAATTAACCACCAATCAAATCATATGCTGTGAGTTTTCAATTGAATACTCTGGTTAAATTGATTCCACATAACAATCAGACTCATCACTCCCTATTATCCTGAGCCCTGTATGTTTTTCTATGCAGGGTATTACATGTACATTGAGACATCTAGCCCCAGAAAGAGAGGAGACAAGGCCCAGTTAGCCACGCCTAGTTTTACAGACAATGGTGATGTTTGTGTATCATTCTGGTATCATATGTATGGCAATGGTATTGGTACACTCAATGTGTATGCAATGGTAAGATTCTTTTTAAAATTATTAAGTATATATGTCTATGTACACAGAACTATTCCAAATTATGTTCAAACAATATGCAAACTGTTTTCATCCTCTGTCTAAAGTAATGATTAATTTGTCAGTAAAATGACAGCAGTAATCTTTGCATTACAATGATGTAGCCCCTGTAATTTTACAGCAATGCTCTTTGCCTTTCAGAACCAGAATAGTTTAGGTCTTCCATTATTCACCATGTCAGGTAACCAAGGTAACAAGTGGATTATTGGGAAGGCGTCTGTACCACAGGCCACAGCCTCCCAGGGATACAAGGTGAGCTTATAACTTATCAAGGATATGTTGTCTGTTTATTTGTTTGCTCTTATTTAAGGTAGTGGACCCATACAAGTTCGTTTAATTTTCGGAAGTCATAAACTTAAACAGTGTTAACCAAGGTTTCCTAATGATTTTCAATAGGAAACCTCGGTTTACATTGAGAAAGAGCATGCGGTCTGAAATGTTGCAGAACTATTACAGGTCCACTACCTTAACCTGAGACATATCAGTTCTTTTTGGTATTATATTTCACTAACTTATGTTGTAATAAGTATGAAGCTAGCCTTCATATATACATTTCTATTGGACATCATGTACCAAAGTCAAGATAAAATTTGTTGCCCATATACTTAACTTTACTTGAAATTATCTTTCTTTTTATGTTAAGTCTTTAAATCTAATTCTGTCAAAGTAGAATGCTGATATTGTTTGAGGATTTAATTTTATCAATTTTCATTTGCTAATTTCAAAGTCAAGGTCATCTGCCTAATGGTCAAATTGCTGAAAAATACATTTTTTTCAGAAAATCACCTAGTCACCGAAAAACACAACATTTAACTTTTAAGGTTAATTTTAGCTAATATATTGAATGAGTGGAGCATAACTGTGTTGTTTTAAAACTGATGAACAATTCATAATTCCAAGCGGCTTCATATATCCTTTCCATCATTTGTCACCCATCAATGGATGGATATGTGTAAACCTAAGGGGGATAACAGCTGGAGACTTGAAGGATTTTTTTGTAACAAGACTCCATAGTTAGGTACTCCAGCCACCAAAATATTACTGAAAAATGTTAAAAAATTGTATTTAACCCAATTCAAACAAACAGCACATAATGATTATATTTTCAGATGGTGTTTGAAGGAATTGTAGGCACCAACTATCGTGGTGACATTGCTATTGATGATGTTTCATTTAGTGGAGGCCTATGTGGAAATCCAGGTATATATATAATCATGGTGGAAAACCTGCCCAGAGCTCAGGTTGACAAAACAGTGCAAACAGTTTGCAAATTATACTCTGCTTTGCATGTGCACTTGCATGCAAAGCAGTGTGTGATAATTAACAATTTGCACTGTTTTGTCTTCCTGAACCACAGCCTCTTTACTGGTTTCCTGAACAAGTCTTGGATTTTACACATTAAAGAATTTCCACCTTTCAAAAAAGGGGAAAAAAAAAACAGAAGAAATTGCTTGTGACAAGCAATTTCTTCTTTTTCCCCACAGTATTTTCTGCAAAACAAGACAATTTTTCTCGTCAAATTTTGATAGTTAAATTTTAACTACAATTCGTTGTTTTCTGCAACCTTTTCAATTTGGACCAGTCTAAAAGTTTGAACAGCAGGAACTGTTTCAAAGGTAAAAAACAGATTTATTTTCATTTATGACCAGACAGTCAGATTTTAAACTTTTCAATTAGAAAGAAAGTAACAGACAAAAGGTCAAAAATGCCCCACCCCCTTACAAGAAAGAATATTGCTTTTCACTTATGTGCTGGAAATTAGTCCCTCCTTAGTCCTTTATTGTCTGCAGCATAACTCATCAGGAATGCAAGCTACTATCATGAAACTTCTTTAGTGAATAGATCTTAACAATGTGAAGTTTAGTGCACAAGAATCATAACTCTTCAGTTCTTATTACTTTAGTTATTGCTTTTCGTAAGTTTTATAAATTAAATCATTGAATACTTCCAGTTTTTCTGAATGCATACGATATGCTTTTGACATACTCAAATGGCAAGTATGAATATTGTATTGACATCTCTTGTTTGTGTAGGTGACTGTGACTTTGAGTCTGGACTATGTACATGGCGCAACACGCGTACAGGAGATGATTTTGATTGGATACAGGGGTCGTCAGGTACCCAAACCTCCGGTACAGGACCAACAAATGATCATACACTCGGAACAACTAAAGGTCTGTACTGTGTCTTCTTGCATAAGCTACAGACTTCCTTTTCAACATACTTATAAGTAAACACTACCTTTCAGTTGTTTATAGAACCTCTTTTAGATTAGTTTGTGTGGCATCAATTACCATTTATTCTCATCCTAATGTCTATTTCATCCATAAGTTGACAGGGTTAAAATTTGACTAGACACAATCATAAGTGGAGAAATGACTTCTTGCTAAATAATGTGTCAAAAATCTGAGCTTTACATTTTAGACAGAAATTTTATGTCCACTTCTTCAACTTCATGTTTGGTTTTGTCTTTGAATATCTCTTGTTATGTCTATCAATATTGCTGCCTAAATAATGATTGTAAATCTAACATGATTTTTACTAAAAAAACTGTTTGGTCCAAATGATAAAATGATTTAAATTATGTGACAGTTTCATTGATTATCAAATTGTTGGTTCTGAGATGGCTAAAGTTATCTGACTTTAGGAAAAAATAATGTATAAATGTAAACTTAAATTTTTGTGATGTAATAGGGACACAACTGCTTAAAAAATGAATTTAGTTACAATGGAGTTTTTGAACTACCTTTAGAAAAAAATCACCAGGTTTTTATATGACATCAACAAAATAAGGTCTCGATGGCTAGTTAGGCTCACAAGGATCTTCTCTTAAGGTTTTGGGAGTGCCAGAACTCTGAAGACCATCCTTATTAAGCTATCCTCATATATTATGCAAATACCAAAATATTTTCTGGATTAGCTAGCTACACAGTGTATTCGATACATATGTACCTTTGGGGATCAACTTCAGAGAAGAATTGAAGACTTTTGAAAAAAGTCTTCAATTCTTCTCTAAAGTTGATTACCAGAGGGCCCTCCAGACTTAAAACAGATAGTTTTGAGAGTCCTGGATACTTATTTGCTAGTCTCAGACTTGTAAAACCTGCATCCCTTAAAATCCTGTCTGAGTTTGTTTGTTCGAACCATTTTACATAAATCATTAATCTGCCATTGTTGCTTAACTTGTATTTCAGGTAAATACATGTACATTGAGACATCATCCCCCAGACAGCCTGGAGATGTGGCCAACCTTATAAGTCAGACATTCGGGCAATTCACGTCAGGTGGACGCTGTATGCAGTTCTGGTATAACATGTATGGAAACACAGTCGACACATTGAAGATTGTTGTCACTTATCAAGGTGAGGGTCACTTTATTTTTCCACATCAATCAGATTAGGAGACATTTTGTAATACTAAGTCTGTCAGTTTCCCCAACTGATAAACTGAAAATTGCTTTAAGGTAGTGGACCTGTAATAGTTTTGCAACATTTAAGAAGTAATGAGCTTTGGCAGTTTTAACCTAGGTTTCTAATTTTCATTAGGAAACCTCGGTTAATACTGTTTGAGCAATTACTTCCAAAACTTTGCGAAACTATTACAGGTCCACCAACTTAACCCCAAAACTTTTCAAGGTAGAATGTCCATAATTGACATGGAGTTTACTCTCAATAATAACAATTATATTTATATAAAAGTTATCTGTCAAGGTCACTTATCAAGGTAAAACAATTGAAATTGGCTGTTTTGGACTGGTGTTGTTATGAACACATCTTATAATCCATTTTTTCAATGCTTGAAAAAAATATAAAAATGGCCAAGCAAGTTTTGCCTAAAAAGAATCTTCAGATGAAAAAAACAAAAAGGAAAAGAAACATGGTTCTATTACATTAATACATTTTTGAGAGATGTGCCAAATGTTAAAATAACTAGGTGTTTCTGAAGATAGAAATATTCTCGGTTATTGCTTATCAAGTATTGAAAATGTGCCTTTTGCGTGTGCGTGTTTTGAGCTTTCTTTGTAAATACCACTGAAATTTTTTTAAATTAATTTCAGGTTCTAACAGGACTCTATGGCAACTGTCAGGCAACCAGGGTAACCAATGGAATCAGGCCCAGCTGCCTATACCACAGTCAAAAACATCTTACAAGATAGTTTTGGTTGGTATCCGTGGAAAGAGTTACCAAGGAGATATTGCTATTGACGACATCACTTTCCAATCATCTACTTGTGGATGTAAGGACTTTTATCATTTTGCAGTTTTGGAATTACTTGTAGCCTGAAAACTTTTGTACAAAAAGGTACCATAAAATCAGAAAGGCATAATCCTTTTCCATTCAGGCCCTGAATAATTCAGTCCCTGTGATTTCATGCGCGAGGATATTTTGTGGAAATTGAAGAAATTACTTGTAACAAGCAATTTCTCCTTTCCTACAATATTTTGCAACAAAACAGGTGTTTAAATTTCATATTTCATCCTATTTTTATTGTTGTGTACAAGCTCTTTCACAGGGATGTAGAATTCTTATGCCCAACTTGCCTGACATGGGTTTTTCTACCTGTGAAAAGGTACTTTTTTCTATGCCACTTGTCTGTGGACAAGTGAATACCAGGACAAATATCAGAAGGGTATTAAAAAAATCTAAGAGATTAATGACAATATCAATTAGTAAAAAAACATTGTTTTTAATGAATAAAATGCTTAAGTCCAGCATTTTCTTCTTTAGAAACACTGTTTTCTCAAAATTGATAGATTTTTTTTGATAACATGTTATTTTTGATCAGGGATAAGTAGAAAATCATCTTTTGCTTATCCGGGGACAAGTGAAAAAATTCTGTTTTTCCTATTCCCTGTCTTTTTATTTGGTCCTGTCTAAAAATTTGTAAACAAAACAACAAACAAACCCTCCAAAAAATGAATTGCTTAATTCTAATACTGATTGCTTAAGAAGTTGTGAGTGCATTTTTCTCAATTCAAGCATGTTACTGTCTGAAAAATAGATACAGCAAATCCATTCAAATATTCAAAATGTTGTACTTGTTTTTTTTTCAGCAAGTTATATATCTTTTAATTGAAATTATCTTATGCTTTACATGTAAGTTTCTATAAAGAAATAGGGAAAAAAGATAATGTATTGAATTATGTAAAATATGACTGAATTGAATAATTTAAAAAATCAAAGTTTATATTTCGGTTTCCATCTTGTATTCCTTTTACAAGAGTATTTTTCTGAAAGTTGAAGGTTGTTTTGACATTAGATTGTATGGTTAAAAAATGGAGATAAACTTTTCAGTGACACCAGCCAAAGCTATCCCTCCTGCCCAGACAACAGCATCCACTGTCCCACCTACCACGGTACCTGGCGTTTTCAACTGTAACTTTGACACAAATCTGTGTGGCTGGGTACAAGACAAAACAGACAATTTTGATTGGTCGAGGCAGAGAGGTCCAACAGGAACTACTGCTACAGGTCCTTCAAGAGATCATACCAGTGGTAAGACTACATACTTTTGACCCGTCAGACAAATTGAGAAGAATATGTTATTGTCTTAACAAGTGTCATTCTTAACCCAGAATATTCCTGCCTTGACAGGAGCTATAGACAAACATCAGCCTGCACATAATGTGCAGTCTGATCTTTATCTATAGCACCTGTTTTTACTTTTTTGAAACAAGAAAAGCTCAAAAAAATAATTTTCAAAATGAATTCCCTCTCACATTTTGTGCACTCCACGCTTTAAGCACTTAGATTTTGTTGCAAATTTGTCGAGATTTTTTATTCAGCATGACAAGGGTTAAAATATATTATCTGGTCAAGGTTGGGAGAATTTATCAGGAGGAGGCTTTGCTGAGTCATGATGATTTCTCCCAGCACAGGCCAGATAACATTGATGTTAAAAAAAGTTTCATATTCTATTTATCATGCAATCATTTTTCAGTGCTTTGATTTTACGAAACCTTTAAAATCAAAGAAATTTAGGCGAAAACTGTTCTTGTTAAGACCATAAATAAGCAAATTATTTCTAAATATAGAAGTGTCTGATATTATTTCATGTTATCAGGCAGGTGATATCAGGTGAATGCAGACTTAATGGCATGATAAAACAGGAACATCTTGAAAGTTTGTAAAGAGTCAACTCTAATCAGACAGCACAGATTGTGTAGGCTGACGAGGGTCAAAACTTTGTCAAATTACTTGCTGATTATCCGAATGAAGAGTAACAGTTATATTTTCCTTTGAAATGATTTTTGAAATGCAGCCTAAATGTTGACTTCTAATGGAACTTATCTTTTATTTCAAATATTTATGTCATATTTTTCGGAGATAGTCACTTTTCGCATAACGGATTCCATTTGATTTTACTGTGATGTTCAAATATATCTGATGAAATCATAATGGATAGAGATGTTGTTTCTGTTTTAATGCCTCAAACTAATAAATTTCTACTTTCTAAAGGAGAAATGATAAAAGTCCAAATTTTTTCATAAGGATATTTACAGCATAACCTTTTGTCTTAAGGTAGTTGACCTGTAATAGTTCTGTAAAGTTTTGGTAGTAATGCACTTTAATTGAACAGTGTTAACTGAGGTTTCCTAATGATTTTCATAAGGAAACCTCGGTCAAAATTGTGAAAGTTTTCGTGTTCAGAAATATTGTGGAACTATTACGGGTCAACTACCTTAACCCTTGCTGTTTAATCCCTGCTTTTTACGTGCCTGTGATTTTATGATTGAGAAAACATTGTGAAAAAAGAAGAAATTGCTCCTAACAAGCAATTTCTTCTCTTTCCACACTATTTCCTACCCTACTGAATGGTTATTATTCAAATTAAATCCACTTTTAATTTTCGTCTGCAAAACCTTTGAAGTTGGACAGGTCCAAAATTTTGTAAAACAGGAAAGGGTTAATTAATCAATAATTATATACAAACTAAGCTCTCAATTTGACACCTTCTTTACAGGTTCTGGTTACTATGTTTACATCGAGACATCTGGAAAAACTAGGGGAGCTAAAGCCAGACTGATAAGTCCGTCGGTCACACCAAATCAGATGGGAAACAAATGTTTACGCTTCTGGTACCACATGTATGGTCAGAATGTGGATCGCTTGAACGTATATGTACAGTTTGGTTTGTCGCTGCCATCGTCAGCATACTGGAGTAAGAAAGGAACGCAGGGTAACCAATGGAAACAACAGGCTATCACGATCACTGCACCAAAACCATTCAATGTAAGTCTTTAGATATAGTGATCCAAACTCCTATTAACCCTTTTTATGCTGAATAGAAATCTTAAAAATTTCATTTAAATCAAAGTACTGATGGCTCTGATAGAGGAAACTGTATTCCAATATTTGTCTGGAAATTTACAATGCTACTCCATTATATTGCTGACACCATTTAAATGGGAAGTCTGCTTTACTCCAGAATTTTCATGGGGCTGGGATGGGGGTTGGGTGTCTTTACACAATTCTTGGTCAATCAAGTCAAACGGGTGGTATAGACATGAGGTCAGACTGTACATTTGTGCAGGCTGATTTTTGTCTATATCCCCTGCCAAATAATAAATACCCAGGTTTGGAGAGACAAAGGGTTAATCAATGTTTATTAAACAACAGAGACAGAGTCTTTTTCTTTTTTTCTAACTTCTATATTTTTTTTAGCTTCCTGTGATGATGTTGATTCATCAAATAATTATCTTTTTCCTTAAATATTACAGGTTGTATTTGAAGGTATCCGTGGTAATGGTTACCAAGGAAATATAGCTATTGATGATGTGGCAATATCTGACGGAGCCTGCTCAGGTTTGTAGATTGTTTCCTTTGGTGAATGTGATTTCTTTTGAAAAGGCATTTATGAACTAATGCTCAGAAAATTTAAAGAAGGTAAAGAATTAAAGCAGTGATTTATGGCAGTGAGAATCGGAAAGAAAGGCACATGATAGAAATGGAGAAACTGCCTTTTAAGTTAAAACAGGGGTCGGATTGTATAAAAGTGAAAAAAAATATTGCTTTGTTAATCTTGTAAACAAAAAATCCCATTTCACTTGTTTGATTTCATCACAAGGGTAGATAAGATAGTATACAAACCTTACACAGGTTAGAATCTGCAGAGGTTCACATAAACCCAGAGCTATAAATAAAGGAGAGAATTTCAAATTAAATAATTGCTTGTGCAAATCCTATATTGTGGGTGCTCATTGAAATTGTCTTATCGAGACATTTTAAATGAGTACCTACAACATAGGGTTTCAATGAGGAAATAAAGACAGGATTTATGTGTACCTCTGCAAACCTTCTCAACCTTCTTACCATAATGTGTTTAGATCTAGTTGAAGGATTTGTATTTAAATATGTTTGTGTATTTTAGCTGGTACCACTCCCAGCCCTCTAGGTAGCAACTCTCAGTGTGACTTTGAATCGAGAACCATCTGTGGTTTTACACAGGATAAAGCTGGGGACCAGTTTGACTGGACATGGGATAGCCAGGGAACCGGTAGTGCAGGAACTGGGCCAACCACAGACCACACAAAGGGAACTTCTGCTGGTAAGTCATTGTATTTATGCAGACATTTCAAGAGCTTAGCAATAAACAAGGCAATAAAGACAGTATTTTACAAAATCTAAATTTCCATGTTTTAAGTTAGCATTACCTGTCAGTTTATATGGGGATCAATTTCTGGATTACCCGCATTTTACTGCCTATTTTCCTCTGTTGCATTTTTAGTTCAAACCCAATTGCATTGAAATAATAGGTTGTAATAACTGTCACTTATTGATTGTTGCATAATTTATTTCAAATATCATTTGATTTTTTTAGGTCACTATATGTATATAGAGGCATCTTCACCAAGAAAGCGTGGAGATAAAGCCAGACTGCGTAGCTCTGTATTCAACAGAACCAATCAGCCATCTTGTTTGAAGTTCTGGTATAACATGAATGGACGTCAAATGGGAACATTGAATCTGTACCTGATCACTGGGGGAAGGACAACCAAAAAATGGTCCAGATCAGGTAAATCTTGTCTTGTATGACTACTGTAAGTTTTTTATCACCATTAACTGAATAATTGATACCTAATGCTGTTGATAGTAAGGTGATACTTAACTAAGAAACAAGATCTCATAACACTATCATGCCTTCATGCATAACAAATGAAAATTGGAAAATAACCTATTGTTATGCATAAAATACATATTAAGTTTTGTCAGTAAAATATTTGCATCTTGAATAAAGCTGTAGATACAACAATTTTGTCGCCAAACAACACTTTTAAGTTTGCAATTTTATTAATCAGTTACTTTTCTTGAATAAGGATACCACTTTCCATGGCAGAATTCGACTATTTTCTGAGTATTCTCTTTACTTAGGGCAACAAACAGATATAAGCCATATACTCTCTTGCTATTAGCTCTTAATTTCTATTCCAGGCAACCAAGGTCAATCCTGGAATGACGCTGCCATCAATATTCCCGCCATCAAGGCTAACTTCCAGTTGATGTTTGAGGGCATTGTGGGTAGTGGTTACCTAGGTGATATAGCTATAGACGACTTCAGTCTCACACCAGGGGCGTGTCCCAATGGAGGTGTGTTTAGAATTTCATTAATCTCATTCTAGTTGTAGTAAGACATCATTCCTGCCATTAACGCTAACTTCAAATTTATGTTTGAGGGGATTATGGGTAGTGGTTACCTAGGTGAAAAAGCTATAGATGACTTCATTCTAACACCAGAGGCTTCTCCCAATGGAGATGTGTTGAAAAGGATAAAGTTCACAGACAATAGATTTTTGTAATTATGGCCTCATTCTACTGTATGTTTTATAGTAACATGAAACCAGATCTCTCTTTTGATGTATAGAGTTTTTCTATATGGAGTAGTACTAATGCAACTATATCCAAGGGAAAAAATATCAAGGTTATATACAGTGTGATAATATGGCACACAGAAAAATCATCTGTATGCTTAATCTTTTAAAATTGGAAACTTTGGATTCAACACAATGAGAATTTGTTTAAAATTTATCAACAATTTAAAAATCTTTTTGAGATAGCCATTGGAGAATCATTGAATAACATAACTTTGTAACTAATCAAGATTTCATCATTACAAAGTCATTTTGAAGCCACTAACCATGTTATATATATTATAACAGGAGCCAATTCCAGTAAGTGTAACTTTGATGCCAAGAACCTATGTAGCTGGACGAATGACAAGAGTAATGATGTATTTGACTGGCAGATACGACAGGGGACAACACCAAGTGGTCAAACTGGACCTTCAACTGACCACACACAGGGAAACTCACAAGGTGTGTTTGATTACCCCTCTATGATTACATTATAGTAACAGATGTCACTGCTGGGGATGGGGTCGAATCTGTTAATACATATCGAGAGGTCAACGCAAGACTATTGTAAGTGCCTATAAATATATAGGCACTTACAAAAGTGTTCCGCTAACCATTGATATAAGATTTGTCATGAGATTTGGATCTTCATAAGATGATCTTAACCAAGCCTTGAACAGCTTGATTATTATGCCCCCGCATCGATAGATCGGGGGCATATTGTTTTACTCATGTCCGTCTGTCTGTCTGTCCGTCTGTCCGTCCATCTGTCCGAAAACTTAACCTTGCCAATATCTTCAAGCCTATTCAAGATACAAAGCTAATATTTGGCATGATGATAGATCTCAATGATCTGCATCCCCTGGTACCAAAGTCAAGGTCATGTGACAAGGTCAAGGTCATCTGTCATGGTCAAACGTCCGAAAACTTAACCAGAAAACTTAACCTTGCCAATATCTTCAAGCCTATTCAAGATACAAGGCTAATATTTGCCATGATGATAGATCTCAATGATCCGCAACTGCATGTACCAAAGTCAAGGTCATGTGACAAGGTCAAGGTCATCTGTCAAGGTCAAACTTTGAAAAAAAATGCCGTTACGGGGGCATTCGTGTTTCACAAACACATCTTGTTTTAACTTCAGCTTTGTTCAGGGAAACAGTAGATATTGCTTTATCCATGCCATTGGTGTTTATGTTATGGTTGTTGTGTTTGTCATTGTCAAGTTCAAACTTGGAGGTTTTGAAATATCTCTGATATAACCTGAGGCGTTGACTTTAAAATCTAAATATATGTTAACTATTGAAAGAGCAATCTTTACCTTAAGCCTTCTCATGCTTTTCATAACCTTTTTCTCCTATAAAAAAAGATTTGGCAAACAGTGTACTCAAAGATCAGCCACCGCAGACATGCAGTCTGATTACAGCCTAAATTGCCTGTCATCTGCTTAATAACTATAGGAAAAGTTAGCATTGTCCCCAAAACAGGCTAACTTTTTCTACAGTAATTAAGCAGATCACTGACAATTTAGCAATAAGCAATTTGTTTAATACAAAGGTATCTTTGACCAAGATAATGGTCAAAGGGATATTTCTTATTTTAGGATCCTATGTATTCATTGAGGCTTCAAATCCAAGAATTACAGGAGACAATGCATGGCTTGTCAGCCAGAGTTACGACACCAATGGACCAAACTGTTTCAACTTCTGGTACAATATGCTGGGAACCAGTGTGGGCACACTGCGTGTTTGGGTCTGGAGCCCCAGCACCGGGGCTCGAACTCCTCTCTGGGAACTGTCAGGCTCTCAAGGCAGCAAGTGGCTTAATGGTCAAATCAGCATTCCACCACAGAAAACATCTTATAAGGTACTTGTCTCTATAAAACTTGCTTCTTTCAAGCAATTTTACAAGTAATTTTTCTTTGATTCAATTAAAAGTAAGGTTACATAATGATTAATTAAATACTTTTGCATAGGCTAGCCCTGTGTTCAGAATGACATAAGGCTCTTAGTGATATATGATGGTCCCCCACACCAACAGCTTTGCATGTAGGTGCACATGCAAAATAGTGTAACATTTATCTTATAACTATACAATTACTGTATGATAACATCCTGTATGATATTTTTTATATTACATAGTTATTTTTATAATCTGGTTATTTTTAGAAACTTGCATTTCTGTTGGAAACATCTACAAAAACAAGGCAAATAGAGGTTATAAGATAAATATAATACGTATTTAGTGTATTGTATGAAAAAATATCTAACTCGGTTGTGGGAATTGATAATTGTCTTGGCAGAGCCTCGGCAATGATCAATTTTCCCAACCTCGTTAGATAATTTTTCTCATACAAAACACCAAATATGTATTATATATATTTCTCTAATCATTAGAGACCTTGTAGGACTGAGAAGTTTAATCCTTTTATATTTTTGACATGTCATCTTGAATGTAGGACTGAGGAGTTTACAATTAGATGAAGTTAACTAAGATAGAAATGGAGTTAACATATCCATATTAAACAGTTTTTAACTTGAGGTTTCAATAGCTTCTTGGTACATATGTTACCCGTCACACGAAAAGGGACCATCTGGGTAGTGCGTACAGTGTCGTCCCTAGTCAGACTGCGCAGACTTACTAGGGTCGAAACTTTTTGTAGCTTGCCCATTTTCTGAATCTAGAATGATCAATCTACCTTCCAGTGAAAGAATTTTTGAAATGCAACTTATAGTTAGCCTTTGGTGGGTGGATCAGATCACTTTTTCAATAATTCATTCTATACAATTCCTGGAATATCCCTTTTCCCGTGACGGGTCACATTTATAAAATTTTGTCTGCACATTTTCTTACATATATTTTAAAACTTAAATTTCCAGGTTATCATAGAAGGTGTGCGAGGTACAAGTTACTCCAGTGATATAGCCATTGATGATCTTTTGTTGACAACCCTCCCGGCAGCACGGTGTCCACGTAAGTTTTGACCATTTTGTTATTCACAAATAGTAAGTTGTCAAGTCTAGGCCAGCTTGTTTTTGCAAGATGTTGGTTTTGATTGACATAACAAACTAAGTTTTTTTTCTCAAACAATTTAGAAGTCCATAGAAGGAGTTCAGAAATAGTAACTTATACCTAAAAAATTGTTCTTGTCTTTAAGCTCTTTTTTTCTTTACTAAAATTATAATTCGGATCAGTTTAAATTTTGTTCCTTGCTAATTTGTTTTTCTGACTCTGTTATACCTTTTATGAATTAATAATATAGGACAACCAGCCAATGCTCAACCCAGTGTGAAAGGTGTTACTTCAGTGCCAACTGGCACCACAACCATCAAGACAACCAGACAACCTACAACCAAACCAACAACTATACCAACCACCACCAGACCAGCAGGTATGAAATAGTTATCTTAGAGCCAATTGAGATGTTTGTTGAACCATATTTAATTTTTGTGAGTCCTTGTCGGTGAATTTTACCTTGAAATGCCTAAACCTTGTGGCACTTGAACATGGAATTGTGAATTGGTAAAAATATCAACCGTTATTCTACTAAATTTAAAGGCATTTTGAATAGTCTGGCTCAATTTTTCCACTTAAATCAAGTAAAAACAGGCAGTGAGGCTAAGATCAGACTGCATATCAGTGCAGGCTGATCTTAGTTTATACTAGTACTATCTTCCAAATATTTTTGTACAGAAGGAAGATTCTACAAACAGTATGAGAATGGTTAACATCTAATTTCAGGTGGTAAAAGTGTAGTGTGTGATTTCCAAAGAGATTTTTGTGGGTGGAGCCAAGATAGAACAGACAATTTCGATTGGTCAAGAAGGAAGGGGCCCACTTCTTCTGCTGGTACAGGCCCTAGTGGAGATCATACCACAAGCTCTGCAAGTATGTGTTACAATTGTTATACCCTTTCTTTAATTATATGAGTTAAAACAACATCCCACTTTTTGAGATTAGGGGAAATGTTGTTATCATTAGCATGAGAAAAAAATTATTTCAAATCTTTACAGTTCAGTAGTTTTAAATGATAGAGATGTGTGATTGAATTAAAAATTGATTAGAGAAAATACAATAGTTGACTTTGATTCTCATTAGAATGTTTAATTTTGTACTTTTCCTTACATTACTGAATTAACTATTGCCATAATACAGAGCCATAGTTAAAATGGATATACAAACTATAGCCTTGATGTCAAATTTGTTGTCATCATGCATAAACTTTGACATTTTGTGATATCTCTGGTTTTACTTAAGCCATTTACTTGAAACTTGACACGCTTGCTCTGTATTAAAAAACAAACCAATACTATTAAGGGATATAACTCTTGGTGCGAATTACATTTTTTATCCATTATCCAGCACCCAACAGCTGAGCATAGGCACCTGTAGGCGGTGCTCTTGTTCAGAATTTTAGAACTATATTGTATGGCTTTCGGATGTCATTTTACTGAAAATTTTACAGTAATTGCTGTACTATCTGACTTGTCATGATTTACAGGCGGATACTATGTCTTCATTGAGACATCTGCTCCAAGAAAATTAAATGACAAAGCCCGCTTGATTGGCCCTCAGATGTCACTAAATCAAGTCCAGCCCCAATGTTTTACATTCTGGTACAACATGGTTGGTGATCACATTAAGGATTTGAACATTTACCTGAAGAATGGAAACACTCTGGGAAAACCCATTTGGAAAAGGACTGGGGCCCAGGGTGCTACATGGAAACAAGGCTCTGTTACCATAGCAAAACAAGGAACTTATCAGGTATGGTAATTTCAAATTCTTTGCCAAAAATGAAAAATAAGAAGCTTTTCTTGTAATAATTGATATAGGGTCCAATAGCTTCAAAAATTGTTTGAGCCTGTGCGTGAGATTTCCAACAATTTCAAATTTGTGCAAAGCAAAGACTCTTGCCAGCCTGTTGTTGGAAATGTCACACACAGGCTCGTTTAACATTTATCCAATTGTTACAATGACAAAATCAAAGAGTTGTTTTCAACTTATGTAGATTTATTGATTTGTTTTTTACATTACATATTGAATTTCAGCTTGTGATAGAAGGTGTCAGGGGTACTAGTATTCGAGGTGATATTGCTATTGATGATACTAACATCACAGCAGGGGCTTGTCAAGGTAGATAACTTACTTTTTAACTCTCTACCTATTACTTCTCTTTGTTCTTGTGTTGACTCAATTTGCATGAATGCAATGTAGAATATAGATAAAAAAACAGAGTCATTTGGTGATTTAAGTGCTTAGGTACACTAGAATGATTTTTCCATGAACTACAATTTTCAGTTTGAGTTATTTATTCTAGAATCTGCTTAGACAGATAGTGAAATATGTTCTTTAACTACTACTCAAGAGAAGGCAGATTGGCAATTTTACTGCAAAACCAATATGCAAAATAAGGAGACTTAATTAAAACCTGACTTCATTCATTTAACCGTATTTGGCGTCATCTATTTAGGAAGCATTATACCTATGATATAATGATGCCAAGCAATTATAATCAAATTGAGTGGATATAAGAGAATTTATCCTTAAAAATTTGCCTTTTGTTCAGAATATTTGAATTAAAAAAATACAATAGTTATTTCGTTTTTCGTAATGTGTCTATTAATCTTTCATTTCAATAACAACAAAAGCTATTTTTCACTTGCTGCTCTGCCAACTGTGAAAATATAATATTTATTCTTCACGAAATGAAATATATATGAGCCTGTGCGTGAGATTCCCAACAGTTTCAAATATGTGCAAAGCTAAGACTCTGACCAGCCTGTGCAAAAGCACAGTCTGACCAGAGTCTTCACTTTGTGCTTAGTAGATAGAAAAGGTCTCAAAGTATCTGTAGACAATCAGGTAACTTTATATTTACAGTTTGTGTCTGTCTACGCCTCTAAATGATTTTTACCTTACAAACATTGCAAATTGTTGGAAATGTCATACACAGGCTCATATATCAATCTGCTTACATTATAACAAACAATTATCATTTATATCTTTGTCAGGTGGCCAGCCATCCAGTGGGTCAGGTTCCATCAACCTAACATCCTGTAACTTTGAGAGCAACAATCTATGTGGATACTCCAATCTGGGTAACGATGATTTTGATTGGACAAGAAAGGCTGGTACCACAACTTCTACAAACACGGGACCACCAAGTGATCACACATATGCAACCGCTTCAGGTTTGTGATACATTGTGAATACTCCTTTTTCCAATCAAAATAAATATATACATATCGAATGATAGACATATAAACCACCAATCTTGAAAAGGATGTTAAATCATGTAAAAGAGAAATAGCCTGTTACTATGAGAAATAATTACTTCCAAGTTTATATCCTCTTTGAGATACTGCAACAATTAACACCATGAACTATTTTCATATTAATCCTCCGTTTTCTATCATCGTAATTTTTTTGAAAATCTAGGTCACTACATGTACATTGAGACCTCTGCACCAAGAACTAAAGGACAAAAAGCCAGACTGTCCTCTCGAGCTTTCTCTACATCCACTGCTAGTTGTGTCCAGTTCTACTACCACATGTACGGCAGAAATATTGGCTCCCTGAACCTCTATCTACAAACATTTGGTTCCAATCAGCTGGGCCAACCCATCTGGACAAGATCCGGTAACCAGCAGAACAAGTGGATTGTGGGAAAAGTGACAGTACCTGCATCTCAACAACAAGAATCGGTATGAAAGACATAGAGGATAATTGTTTGTTTAAGTGTAAGATCCATTTATATTTCATTGAGTGAACAACAAAAGCTATATTTTCACGAGTGGCAGAGCCATGAGTGAAAAAATATAGCTTTTGTTGTTCATGAAATGAAATATTGATCGATCTTACATGAAAAACAAACGATTATTCTATTTCTTTAATGCAAAATGAGAGAAATTTGACATTTCTAGGACATATTTTCATTAAGTGCTTCGTTTTGCGCGTGATTGCTATGCAACGTTCATTGTGACGTCACTTATTTCGCCCCACATAGATGATGTCAGATAGGATGAAATGCACAAAAGCAGGGTATAAGCTTTTGATAATTTCACTGCTTTTGCGGTGAGATTATCAAGTGATAATCTACAGTTATTTCTCGATAAATCACCGAAAAGCATTGAAGAAAGTCCTTTATAATATCACCTACGTCCCTAGAGTGAAATAACCCTGTTGAATATTTTTGATATTACACAGGTGTTATTACACTAATGGAATAATTATGCAAATCCGATAAAAACAGATATCAATGTTATATTTTCGTTGTGAAACTGACATCATAATGGATTTCCTGACGTTATTTCACCAATGGTGATTTATGTTTCGCAGAATGAGTTGAATCAATAAATATGGTAATTTCCTTGTTTTATCCCAAAAACTAAGGTCATTTTATAAATAGGATATCAGATTTGTGCTTATTAAATGCTGAATTTAGCAAACTTGTCATCTAAAACAGATGAAAACTTGGAGCAGCCTCGCTTTTATCTGTTTAAGATAACTTGTTTAATAAATTCAGTATTCAATGACCACTCATCCAATATTCTCTTCTAACACATTATCAGATGGCAAAATTTTAGACTGGTCCAAATTTAAAGAAGTTGTAGAAGATAATTTTTACTTGATTAAATTTTAAGAGTCTTTTCTCTTTTTTTTGAGAAAACATTGGAGACTAGGAAGAAATTGCTTTCAAATTACTTTGATGTCTTATTAAATCAGAATCTAACTGTGACAATTCTATTGAATTCCAACAAAATGGATTCAATTACAAAACAGAAAAGTAGAGCATTTTCATTTGTCCATTTCAGCTAATATTTGAAGGTGTTGTTGGTAATGGGGTACAAGGAGATATTGCTATTGATGATATTACAGTCAAACAAGGGGCTTGTGCTGGCCAAGGTATGTAGAGCAAAATAATAATCAGGTCAGCATAAGTTGTGTTTTCTCAAATGATTTACTTTTTCTTCTAAATTTCTAGCAGAAGATAATAACATGGCATTTTCTTGATTTATTATGTCATGCACATCTTAAATATGATAAGTGCCTATACATTGTAAACATATGCCATTTCAGTACTACTACGACTATGACTTATAAAGGAAATGTTTGGTTAAACTGATACATAATGATGTATTCAAAAACTTCAAAACAGACCTGATTTCAACATTTTTTCATTTGGGGCAGACTACTTTAAAATGACTTAAAATAGGATTTGATTGACTGATATGGAATTTTTTGGTTTTTGAAGCATAAATAGAACTAAATTTGTTCATTTCTAGGTGAATGCAACTTTGATGGTGGGAATACTTGTACCTGGAACAATGATCGTACCAATGATGATTTTGATTGGACACTGAAGAGAGGATCCACCCAATCAGGCAACACTGGGCCAAGAAATGATCATACACAAGGAAATAATAAAGGTATGATTTAATTATGTGAGATGTAGTCGTCACTTTGACAACACAGTGAATTGGTGTGTTTGCCTAGATTTAAAAAATAAATTAATTGGAAGAATTTTTCTCTCTCATGAGTAGATATGCCATTTGAATAAAATTTTCAGATGGCTTCCAAGTCAAGGTCACAGCTCAAGGTTAAAATTTGCTCATCTGAGGCATACCTTCAACCATTCTCATTGTCATTAGAAAAATTATAATTTTTCATCAATTTCCAGATACCTTACAGGTTAAGGTTCTAGCTCAAGGTCAAAGATTTAAATGAGGTTATCTGGAGCTTAGCTGGTTCAACTATGCATAGAAATCAAATTCTCTATCATCATTAGATGCAATATTTTGAAAAGAAAATTATCAGATACCTCCAAGGTTGAAGGCTCTTTAGAAAATCATTGATAGAAATTATTCTTTGAAAAAGCAAACAAATTAAAAGGATGATATTACCTACATAATTGCTTACAATAATTACTTATGATTTAGTAAGTAGAATGAGCATGTATAGAATATTTATCTACTTCAGGAACCTACGTCTTCATTGAGACCAGCTCCCCCAGAAAGCGAGGTCAGAAAGCATGGTTGAGGAGCACCATATTTCCTGCCACTGGTTCCTCTACTCTCTGTTTACATTTCTGGTACAACATGTACGGGGCAACAGTTGGTGCACTGAATGTGTACCTCTCACAAAATGGATCCATGCCTGGTACCACTCTATGGTCTCTGAATGGGAACCAGGGAAACAGATGGTCTTCAGCTCAAGTATCTGTGAAAAGTCCTCAGCAATATTCAGTGAGTATTCAACTGCTACATGAAGATGGAAGAATCATTTTTTAAAGCAAAATATTTGAACATAATTCACACTATGATGTGATAATTCAGTATGGTTGAGAAAACACCAAATCTTTTCTTGGATATAATTTAAGATGGTTGATCTGTAATAGTTCCACAACATTTCTGATCTCATGAACTTTCACAATGCTGTACGAGGTTTCCTAATTTGAAAATCATTAGGAAACCTCATTTAACACTGTGAAAGTTTATTACTTCTTAAATGTTGCATAACTATTACAGGTCCACTACCTTAAATGCAAATAATTATTCTCTACCACCACATTTATACCTAGAAAAAAACCCCACTGCTATGACTTGTAATAAGCAACAACAATCAGAGCTATCTTTAGAGGTCTATGCGAAATGGTTAAAACATTGATTTTCTTAGGTTTCAAAATTTCTTTCTGAACAATAATCTTTCAAAAGCTAGGAATCCAGAAATAAAAAATTGCTCCATAGTTTACAGTAAGGTATGTTTATTTTAGATCATATTTGAGGGAATAGTTGGTACAAGTTACACAGGTGACATAGCCCTTGATGATATCTCCTTCACTTCAACACGCTGTGCCATCAACCCCAGTAAGGCTAGACCTAAGGGAGCCACCACCACTCCACAACCCACAACTGCAGCAACCAGCCCTGTCACTGCAACCTCCAGTGAGTTTTAATATTCGGTACTTTTTGGAGATGTTTTTGATGACTGTCACTTTTTTCTTTCTTCGACAAACCAGTGAAATGATTGAAATGATGAATTAGATTTTTAAGATTGTGTCTGCCTTAAATGCTCTGAATGTCAATTCAGCTATTATGAATCACATGAGAAATGGCATACCTTTATACATCTACCACAAACTTTCAAATTTGGTCCTGATTATGATTTCCTTTATCATAAAGCATTTTAATTTTCAATATGTTTGTGTTTTTTAGTTGCTGGTACATTTAACTGTAATTTTGAGAGTAACACATGTGGTTGGACACAAGCTACAGACGATCAGTTTGACTGGTTACGCCATACAGGAAGGACATCATCCGTCAATACAGGACCAAACGGAGACCACACCACTGGGCGTAAGTGTAGCTTGGATAAAGGGAGTGGAACCGTAACATTTCAGAACTCGTGATCTTTCACAATTTTAACTGAGGTTTCCTAATGAAAACCATTAGGAAACCTGGGTCACCACTGTTAAAGTTCATTATTTTCAAAACATTGCAGAACTATTACAGGTCCACTACACTAATATCACTGAACATCTTATGCTTTTTTTGTCTTTTCATAGGCTATCTTAAAGAATCTTTACATTTTTGCTTAAAATGAAATTATAAAATCTGAAGAGCCTTCTTTTTTTTATGGAAGTATGAAAAATTCAATTCCTAATCACAGTTTTGCAAGAATCTGTTTCACATATTTATACAGGATGATTAAATTTTAAGTTTCATACCTCCAAAGAATAAAAAAAGATCATCTCTTTGTTTCATAAATTGAAATTAATTCATCTAGTTAAAGCCCCGTTCCCACTGTCACGGTTTGGACCCCCGGTTAGTCCCGGATGAGTGGTCCGGGGGAAACCGTGACAAACCGGGAATACTACCGTGGCGGCACCGTGAATATCCTGGACCATCCGGGATGAACCTTGTTGATCCGGCAACCGACCCCGGATGTTTTGAAATGTTTAATACAACCGGCAGTCACCGGGACTCACCGGGACTCACCGGGAGGATGTCAAGAATCGGCTTAATCCGGAGAAACACCGGCATATTCCGGGGCAAGTCCGGTTCTCTACCCTGGCTCAACCGTGATAGTCCCTGATGATCCGTGGACATTTTCAGCTAAGCCCCGTTCCCACTGTCACGGTTTGGACCCCCGGTTAGTCCCGGATGAGTGGTCCGGGGGAAACCGTGACAAACCGGGAATACAACCGTGATATGAAGGGGCGATACCGGCGACGACCGGGGTTACACCGGGGTCGTACTGGGATCAACCGGGATCACGCCGGCCCCTGCACCGTAAATACACCGTGGCAAACCGGGAACAAATCGGGATAGTCCGGGGTCGAACGGGAAGATCCTGCTAGTAAACCGGGGGTACACCGGGGCAATGTCGGGAATATGGGAATATGAATCATTTTTTAGAGAAAAGATCCCGGATCATCCCGGAATACCGGCTCTTTCCCCACCGGGAGGTACCGTGGGTGTCCGGGACCAACACCTTGACAGTGGGAACGGGGCTTAAATTATCTATTGAAATGAATTAATGATAGAAGAACAAGTAAATGCTGAAAATGAAGTATTACTCACTTTAAAATCTAAAAGAGGGCAGTTCAATAAGATTTTAAAATCATCAATTTCAGGTGGATATTACATGTACATTGAGGCCTCCAATGTGAGTGCCAATGCTCGCGCCAGACTTGTGAGCCCCAGAATCCAGGCTGGTCAGGGTGCACAGTGTTTGAGGTTCTGGTACAACATGTACGGGGCCCACGTCAATAAGCTGAATGTCTACATACAGTCCGGAGCCAATCTGGGAGCCCCTGTCTGGACCCGTCAGGGGACACAAGGGCCCAGCTGGAAACAGGGATCTTTTGTGATGAACTACACTTCTGACTACAGTGTAAGTTGTTATTCCTTTTCTTGACAGTCTTAGGATATACTGAATGATTTTTTACTTGAGAAAAAGACAAGTAATTGCTCCTTTACTCATAGAATTTTCAAACATATAGGCTGGTTTCATTTTTAATTGAACCCACTTTCCACTGTAGTATGTATCTTCTATGAATAAATGCAAGTATATTTGAGAAAATATTGTGGAAAAAGACAAGTAATTGCGTGTGACAAGCGATTTCTCCTTTTCCAACAATATTTTCTTCCCTATCTGATGATTTGATTTCAAATTTCTTCTCATCTGCTACCTTTCTGCACTAGATCTGATTTATTCCAACATATTTGTGTCAAGAATACCTTTTTATACCTTTTGTACGACAGTCAAAAGAGTAATCAAATATGCAAGTTAACATGTTCATAGAGGGTATGGATTCTTTCCCTTTCAAGAACAAAATGTAATGATTTTATGCACTTACAGTGAAATCTTAATCCATATTTTCTTTTATGATTACCATAACGGTGTCTTTAATTTTTCTGGCATGCAGGTGATATTTGAGGGAATTCGAGGGGTCAGTTACTATGGTGACATAGCCATTGATGACATCACACAAACTCCAGGACCGTGTGCAGGTATCTAGATTTTTGTGTTCCTTGGTATTTCCAGATAGATTTACAATTATCCATTGGTAAAGAAAATCTAAATTGGTTTTCACACCCCCAAAAGAATTCACTAGTCTAAAATTTTGTCATCTAGTATGGTGATAAATTAACCCTTGAAGTATTTAATGCATGTACATTCCCTTTTGACAAATTGTAATTTTTAAACATCAAAAGTTTGTGTAGATGAGATTTGGATGTCAGTATTGTTTTGAAATTAAATTCTTTGAAAATGAAAATTAAGAATAAACAACAACAACAACAAAAAATAATTATGAATGATGTTTGTTTCTACCAAGCAACAAAATATATTTGTCTTCCATTCAATTTTGAATTATTATCTTTTTTAATTGTTTAGATTAAATGTTTACAAGTTCCTAATGTTTGCATGTACATTCTTAAAATGTAGACCAATAACTATCGGATTATTTCAGCACCCAACCCAACTCCAGGGCCTAATGTAATATCAACATGTAGTTTTGACAGTAATCTGTGTTCCTATACCAATGACAAAACTGGTGACCAGTTTGACTGGAAGAGACAGAAAGGCAGAACCTCTAGTGCTAACACTGGACCCTCAAATGATCACACGAAGGGGACCGCTGCAGGTAATGATTTAACCCTTTCCTGTTTTACAAGATTTTGGACCTGTCCAAATTCAAAGGTTTTGCAGACGAAAATTTTAAGTGGATTTAATTTGAAAAATAACCATTCTGTTGGGTAGAAAATAGTGTGGAAAAAGATGAAATTGCTTGTCAGAAGCAATTTCTTCTTTTTCTACAATGTTTTCTTGATCATAAAATCACAGGCATGTAAAAAGCAGAGATTAAACAGCAAAGGGTTAATTCTTTGCCAACGAATAATGCATAATAGAGCCTGTGTGTGACATTTCCAACAATTTGAAACATGCATGAGTTTCAAACATCGGGAAGCCTTGACAGTTTGACAGTACATCAGGAAGATTGTCTGTTTGGTCAGAAGACACATCAAGACTTGATTTATCTGTAAAGTGCAAAGTGAAGACTCTGGTCAGCCTGTGCAGTTGCACAGGCTGTCCAGAATCTTTGCTTGGTGCATATTTCAAATTGTTGGAAATGTCATGCACAGGCTCATATGTATTTTAAAAAAGTCTAAATTGAGAATATCTTTACTGTCATCGTTTAAATAAAGTAAGTTTGATTTTAGAGTAGAAACTAGGTATGCATATTTCTTGAATCAATATGATATCCAAGTTTGGATAATGTTGAGACCTTTAGACTTTGCCACTTATGAAATTTTAGAATTTGTTGTTCCCCAATGAAAGTTTCAACTTTGTCACTCATGAAAATATAGAATTTTTTGTTCCCCCAATGAAAGTTTCACTTTTGTCACTCACAAAAATATAGAATTTGTTGTTCCCCCAATTGTTGTTCCCTCAATGAAAGTTTCACTTTTGATAATCATGAAAATATAGAATTTGTTGTTCCCCCAATGAAAGATAAATGGATCTGACTTTGAAACAAACAATTGTGCTCTTTCTATATTCTAGGATTTTACATGTACATTGAGACATCTGCACCAAGAAGGACCAATGACAAGGCTAGATTATCAACACCACGATTCTCAAAGACAACTTCAGATGAATGTTTGCAATTTTACTACCATATGTATGGATCAAACATCGGAACTCTTAATGTCAGGGTAGGTGTAAACTTTGTGATGATATAATTGAATGGCCTAGTGCAACACTGTCATTAGTGCCTGTGTAACAGGAAGTTCTTATGAAGGGTTTTAGGTACATAGGTTATGCAAGTCTTCAGACTCACCAATAGCCAACAAGGGGCCTGTTTGACTAAATATCTTACAATCATTTTTTGTGTAAGTGAAAAATTCAGGTTGCTTCTACAGGAGAAACTCCTGATAAAATTGGAATTCTGTCGTGCATTATGTCATTGGTATCGTCTTTTAAAGACAATTCCAACAAGATATTGCAAGGTAGAATCAACATGTAATGAAAACCCTAGAAACAATTTGTGATTTTGACTAATGATTATTTTTTTCGTAAGAGGTTTAGTAAAACGGACCCAAAGACCCTTAAAGCTAGAGCTTGGTTAAGTACTTGAGGACATCGGGTAGAATGACAATCCTACGTGGGTCCTAAATCATTGCCTGTTACCCAATTATAGCATAACACCATGTACCTGCTTTGAATTCAACAATTCCTAATTTGTTTTTGTTTTGTTACAGTTGAGGGTAAACGGTGCTCTTGGAGGGGCCATCTGGTCACGCTCAAGAAACCAAGGCAACAAGTGGAATGTGGCTCAGGTCAACATTGCTGCAAGACAACTCAACAATAACTATCAGGTATGAGACTACTATTTTAGAGGTCAGTGCAACATTATTGTAAGTTCCTATTAATATAGAGGCACTTGCGATAGTGTTGCACTGACCCCTTTGAATTGCAAATAATATCAATTTGATAAGTCTAAAATTTTAAAAAAAAAGAAATGGTCTAACTAATAAAGTGATGATTAATAGATAAATAAATGAATAAACCTTACCTGTATTGATTACTTTTTTCGCCATTGATGGTGTAATATTTTCGTTACAGATTGTATTTGAAGGAATACGTGGTACTGGTATATATGGTGACATTGCCATTGATGATGTTACTTTAAAAAGGGGATCATGCTCTTCTGCAGGTACTGTATATTTCTTGTGTTTAATCTAGGCATTTATTACCGTAGAAATCAACTATTCTAAATTTTGTTGTTTCAATTTTCAATGGTCTTTTTAGTATAAGGATTTATCCATGATAACTTGTTTTATACAGATCACGACATTGTGAAATTGACAAAAAGAATGATTTTTTAATGATTTTAAAATGAAATTGAATGAGTGTGTTGAGCGAGTTCTGAGTGAAATGAAATTAAAGGGAAGTAATCCAATATTGCTTATTTTGTTCAAGATTAACAATATAAGCAATATTTAGTATCTCCCTTTAATAAAATAGACATACTTTACTGTTTGTGGACCAGTCAAACTCTTTAAAATCCACACCAGCCAATAAAATTGTAGAATAATTTGATCAATTTGAATAAAATGTTGATTATCTTGAATGATTTTCAAAAGTTTTCTTACTATTTTGGAGAGTTTTTGATCGATTTGAGTGAGTGTTTGGAATGAATGAATGGAGCGCTGAGTGATCCATTTAGAATGATTTTGATCAGAGTAATTGTCATGATGTTACTAACTGTAGGAGGCTGTGACTTTGAGAATGGTCGGTGTACCTGGACCAATGTACAGACAGGAGATGATTTTGATTGGATCAGTGGGAGTGGAGGGACCACCTCTGCTGGGACAGGACCTTCAGTAGACCACACCCTCAGGACATCAAGAGGTAAAGTATTTTTATTTGACTTTCAAAATAAAATAGTAATGTTTTGAGGGATGAAAGCAGAAATGTTTTAAGAACTCTTTAGTAGATTTGTGCTTTGTGATAGTAGTTGTTCTTTAAATCCTTTTGACAATGCAAATCTTCACATAGTATTTATGAACATTTTTTCCTGTCTAAAGGTTTCTTTTCAGTCCAATTAACCTACTAGAAATCTGTTGTAATAACTAATATCTTCAAATCTGAAAAGTACTGTTTATGGTTCATCCATCTGTCCATTTAACAGTCCATCTGTTTACCTTTTTTGGTTCAGGTCTCTAACTCAAGAACACAGTAACAAAGAATCGTGAAGCTTTACACAACTGATGCCCATGGCCCAAAGAAGTGCCCTAAGGCTTAATGTTTTGGGGTCAGAAAGGCCAAAGTTCAAGTTTACAATTGAACTATGTCTGAAAACAGAATTGGGACAAAGCTCTGATGGAGCGAATTTGGTCGCTTTTGTAGAGATCTACTAATGTCAGGAGTTTATTGTGATCATATTTTATCATTCTTTCCTCTAGGGCACTACCAATATTTGGAATCCTCGTCTCCAAGAAAACCGAATGACCAATGTTGGTTGGTCAGTCAGCAGTTATCTCCCACAAAAGGTCAATGTTTTAAGTTCTGGTACAATATGAATGGCAGGAGCATTGGTACTTTGAATATTGTAGTGCAGGTAATAAAATTTGTCTTGTGACCAATGAGAAAAAGATTTGCAAGTAAACTAATTGTTAGATCAATATCCTAGAAATGTCAGTATTTTGTTAAAAAAAATCCTGCTAATCTGATTCATACATAAGTGGGATTCTGAAAAGAATTGTCTTTAATTCTTGTGATTTAATATTATAATGCAAAATAGGCAAATGTTTTTACAATAATATTGAACAGATTTCTTGAGGGACTACTACATGCTCAAAGCATACAAAATAGCTGTATTCTTAAAATTGTTTTACGGAGATATGAAACCATTTTTTTGCAAGTCAAGATGTGTAGATCGAAATGAACTCAGCTGAGATAAAATTATGTTCAAAGAAGAGCAGGTGCTATGAAACGAAATCTGATTGCTTGAATGAATTTCTATAGCAATGGCTGAGCACAGAACAGTATGCTTATAGGCAGTCACAACTGTTTCTTTGCTGAGCCATGAATTTGGTAACTGTGGGGCTCAAAGAACTTCTCTGTTAAATTACCACTCTACCTTTCAGTATTCCAATGGAGTCAACCAGACAGTTTGGTCAGTAAATGGTGACCATGGTGACAAATGGTTGAGTGGTCAAGCACCAATCAAATCTACGTCTTCTTTTAACATTGTTGTTGAAGGTGTACGGGGAACTGGTTACCAAGGAGACATTGCCATTGACGACCTCTCTTTTACAAGTTCTCTTTGTGGAGGTATGTAAAGACTTGATTTGTACAATGAACGATTGTATCATGTACTCAAGGGGAAAATATAGATGAAACTTGAATTTTCCATTTGCGCTTTAAAAAAAAAACGAACAAAGCATAAAATAGGATAGCTTAACTTTGGTGCTTGATTTAATGAGAGTTAAGAATTTTTAAAATAGGTGGAAAACAAAGAAAGAAATTATGGCAAAAAAAACCCCATTATTTACCTAGTGTTTTCAATCCCATAAGACAAATTCTTTAAGATTTCAGGACCCTTCAAATTGGACTAGGTCGAAATGCTGTCATATGAAAGTGGTCAGATATGTTTGTATCTCAAATAAAGCATAATATTGATGGCTCAGCGAGAAACAATTATAATTGCCTTTAAACATAGGTAGTTACAACTGTTTTGAGCTGAGCCATCAATATGAAGGGGCAATTTATTTCTCACAGCTGTAAATGTTTACCATCAATAAAAGTCTCAATTACTATCTAACTTTTTCAGTCCAACCACCAGAAGCTGTTGTGAATGCTACTGTCCCACCATCTGTCAGTACAACTGTGGCAACTACACCAGGTAAGTGATGAACCCTTAGCCTGCTGAATTTATATGTGAACTGTCACACGAAAAAGGACCATCAGGGAATTCTTTAAAAGAAATGATTGAATCAAAGATTGGTACTAGTACAGACCAACCAAAGGTCGCATTTCAAAAAAACTTTCACAGAAAGGTAGATTGATCATTCTAGAAAAAGAAAATTAGCAAAACTCAAAAAGTTTTGATCCTAGTCAGTCTGCACAGTCTGACTAGGGTCAAGACTTTACACACTTCCCAGATGGTCCCTTTTTGCATGAAAGTTCACATATATATGTTTATTTAACAAATTGCCAAATTTTGAAACATTTTGATGTTATTCCTGAAAATATTTAAGTAGAAAGAAGTCAGTGTAGGATAAGATCAGACTGCATGTCTGTGCAGACTGATCTTAGTCGTAACTGCATGTTATAACTTTGTGTACATAAAATATGTCAGAAGATGAAAAGAGCTGGAGAGTTAGTGGTTGTTTGGCAAATTAGTGAAAGAAGTACTAAAATGAATCTTGAAGCTGAGATGGCTCTAGAGAATAACTTTAATATCTTTATTATCAGGTTTTTAGCCAGAATTTTTCATATTTCCAGTTTAAAAGATATAAACTGAATACTTCATGATATGCTGGACTGTTTTGCCTGATTAGGAAATTGTGAATGAAATAGTGACAATTAAAAACTATTCTTGTGCCTTGAACAAATAAGAGGAAAGCACTACTTACTTTTTTGTTCATTTGACAACTATATCAATTGAATAAGAGTAGGGATCCATAAAAACATCAGCATTGTTCACTCAAAATGACAAAATGAAGAGAGATGAATATTTTTACAGCAACTGGAAGCCTACAGTGTAATTTTGATACCAATCTGTGCTCCTGGATTCAAGACAAGACGGACAATTTTGATTGGACGAGACAGCGTGGATCTACCGGTACCACTGCAACAGGACCCAGTGGGGACCATACATCCAAAAGTATGATTTTTTTTTGTGTAATTAAATGCCAGTTCATAGAACTGTATGATATTGTTAGTAATGCCTTCCTGTGATAGCATGAGCTGAACAGAGTGGAAATTATCTCATATTTGTCAGGTTAATGTCAGGTCAATACGATGAAGTATACATTTGTTCAAGGCTTGTGAGGAAGTTAACACAATCCTTTTAATTCATTGTTAGTTACTGTTAATTACTGTTTAGAGTAAAATTTCAATAGTTATTGGCAATAATTTTGTTTCAGGGATACATTTGCCTCATTTATAACCTTTTTCTCATTTTCTCAAATACCCATATCTTATACCTTTTATAACATCTTTGCAAAGCCAACTCTTTTATCATAATGAGAAAAAAATATCAAAAGGTAGAAAGATGGTTCCTCTTTTTGACACAAGACTAGTGCGCATGAAAAACTGTGTTCCTTTTCTTAAAACATTTTGGTTATAATATTGAATTCTGATCATACCTTACATTCATACATTATTTACCCCTTGGGTATTGCAGCTGGATATTACCTATACATTGAGACATCAGCTCCTCGTAGAAATGGACAGAAAGCCAGGCTTATCAGCCCACAGCAGAATCCAGGTGCCGCATGTTTTTCAATGTACTACCACATGTATGGAGCAAACATCAATAGACTGAATGTTTATGTTAAAACCAAACCTCAACTGGGACAGCCACTCTTCACTCAAAGAGGTACGAAAGGCAACAAATGGATTCTAGCACAGATTGGTGTCAACACAACATCTAACTATCAGGTAAATAGTTTTGATTGGATACTTATGAAATGTATAAAGCAATGCAAATTGTGCAAGAACTTACCATGAGAGAACCATTTAAGGTAGTGAATTGTTAAAAGTTCTGCATCATTATAAAAAGCATTAACTTTAACAGTGTTAACCAAGGTACAGATTGATGTCAACACAACATCTAACTATCAGGTACATTGTGTTTATTGGATACTTAGGAAATGTACAAAGCAATGCAAATTGTGTAACAACTTACCATGAGAGAACCATGTTAGGTAGTGAATTGTTAAAAGTTCTGTAATATTTTAAAAAAACCCATTAAATTTAACAGTGTTAACCAAGGTTACGTAATAATTTCATTAGAAAACCACAGTCTACATTCTGAAATATTGCAGAACTATTACAGGACCCCTACCTCAAAGCAAGTCACTTTATCCTCAAAATGTATTCCTATATGCTTCTACATATATTTTTGGATGTTTTCCTATAGAAAACCATGATTGCTATCATGGCTTTCTATAGGAAAGCATCCAAAAATATACGTAGAAGCACAACACTTTCATTTTCTTGATTTTCTTTGGGACAACCTGTTTTAATTGTAATCTAGAATAGAAAATTGTACAGACAATCAAGTTCCTCCATAAAGTCTTCCATATCCAAACTCGGTTAGGAAAATCTTGTTCCAAAGAAATCCTACATTAAGGTAGCGGACCCGTACTAGTTCTGCAACATTTCAGAACTCATGATCTTTCACAATGTTGACTGAGGTTTCCAAATAAAAATAATTGGGAAACCTCGGTTACCACTGTTAAAATCATTACTTCCAAAATGGTGCAGAACAATTACAGGTCCTCTACCTAAATGAACAAAATAATGGAACTAATTGAACCGTTTAAGTGTTTTGTACCATGTTTTTCAGATCGTGATTGAGGGTTTAGCTGGTAATGGTATAAGAGGTGATATAGCCATAGATGATGTCTCGCTGAATCCTGGAACTTGTACACAAGGTAATATACTTCACTCTAAATTCATAGTGTAGAGCAATGATACATTACACAGGGTTTTATGGGATGCAAGTTTTGCATGTCTGAGTTTCAATAATATGTAGCAAGGACCCTAAAATTTTCTGATGTGAGTCCAATAGACCCTCTTAAGATCATCTTCAGAAAAGAATTGAAGACTTTTAAAAAAGTCTTCAATTCTTTCCTGAGTTTGATCCTAAAAGGTTCATATCAAATCCAATACTTTCTTTACCTTTAACCAGGCAATTAATATGAATTCACATTATGAATAATATAACTACCTTGGGACCCTGTTTTGTTTGTGTTAGGCTAAAACCCTGATTACATATACTAACAGGCCTAGGAAGGAAATAAATAGATATTGTGTGGTTAAATTCTAAGTATATTGTAGTAATACACATGCATATGTTTTGTTTTGAGTCAGATTAGCAATACATTTGCAATATAAGTGGTGTTATGTTATAGACAATGAATAAGAATTTAAAAAATATTAGACCAGTCCAAATGTATTTAATCTTACAGTCAACCCAAATTATGATCTGTTATGCTTCACATGTACAAATTCTGCAGCAGTTTTTAATTTCCCATTGTCAGCTTCAAGTAATGCTCTAACATGTGACTTTGAGAACCCAAACCTTTGTGGATACACCCAATTAAAGACAGACCAATTCGATTGGCTGAGAGGTTCAGGAAGTACAGCCTCCACAGGAACTGGCCCATCCAATGATCATACATATGGAACAGGACGAGGTAACATTGATTGCTGTCTATACGGTATAATCTTCTCAATTGCAATCCTGATAATTGCTGCTTACTGCTAAATTGCAACTGACTCTGTGCACAAACAATATATTGATGGACAAATATCTCCTCTTATAGCTACTTCTACAAAAGAGTTGACAAATTAAAGATGCCATTAAAAGGATTCCACTGTACCAATCTACTTATGTAGATATAACTATTGATTGAGTTCTCGAGGGAGTGCTTTTAATTCCAAATTGAAGAAAAATTATCATAATCTGTCAATCAAAACCTGTGTTGTGGGTACTCATTGGAATTGTCTCATCAAGACAATTCCAATGAGTACCCGCAACAAAAGGTTTAGCTGAGAAATAACAGGTATAGATTGTCATCAGTTCCTTTTATCTGGAGCCCTATATGAACTTGTATTGTGGCAATTGAATAATAATATTAAGGAATGACAGCACTTGTAATTGAAATTTGCTAATGTAGAATAATTTAACTTTTTAGCTCCTTATATTTCACTTTTGCTTTACGCAGGTCACTACATATACATAGAGTCCTCAGCTCCCAGGGTGAGCGGTGACAAAGCTCAGTTACAGTCTCCAAGTTATGCTAATGGAAACGGGGACCAGTGTCTGGAGTTCTGGTACAACATGTATGGTGTGGACACTGGTACCCTGAATGTGTACTTTGCCAAGTTTGGTAACCTTGGAACTCCACAGTTTACAAAACAAGGTAAAGAGAGTTATTGCCCTTTATGAAATATTTCTTGTATAATATGTGAATAAAACAACACATCAAACTTTGAGCTAATGTTCTATGCAAAATTCTTGTCTAATGCGATTTTTGAACTTTATACTTTATTGATTGAAAAAGTAACTCTTAAGTATTTATTGTCAGCATGCTTCCATATGATATACAAGGTCAAAGCTTTCATTCAAGGACTGGAAGAAACTAGTTGTATTTGGCATAAGTGTTTCACTTAACTTAATTTGCTAGGCAACCAAGATCTTGTAAGACAAAGCTGTGATGCTTTAAGTAGTGGACCCGTAATAGTTTTGCAACATTTGAAAGTAATGGACTTTAACAGTGTTAACCAAGGTTTCCTAATGATTTTCATTCGGAAACCTTGGTTAACATTGTGAAAGAATATGTTGTTGGAAATGTTGTGGAACTTTTACGGTTCCACTACCTTAACAACCTCTTGTTTCTATCAGGTAATATTGGTAAAAAATGATGTTGAGGCCAGATTGACATTCCTTCTGCTACCTCCATGAATGTAGTATTTGAAGCAATACAAGGATATAACATTATAAATCTGTTGTTTCTATCAGGTAATATTGGTAACAAATGGTATCGAGGCCAGATTGATATTCCACCTGCTGCTTCCATGAATGTTGTTTTTGAAGCAGTACGAGGACGCTCATACAAAGGGGACATTGCTCTAGATGATATCAATGTGAAGAAAGGCAAATGCGCCTCCGGCTCTTCAGGTGAGATATCTATTTCCTATGTTTCACATATAACCATGTCTCAAACAAATAGGATTATTTCTTTAATGCTTTTCGGTGGTTTATCGAGTAATAATGGTAGATTATCACTTGATAATTTCACCGCAAAAGCAGTGAAATTATCAAAAACCTATACCCTGCTTTTGTGTATTTCATCCTACCTGACGTCAAAATGCGGGGTGAAATAAGTGACGTCACAATGAACGTTGCATAGCAAACACGCGCAAAATGACGCGCTTTACTAAAATATGTCATAGAAATTTCGCATTTTGTCTCATTTTTGCAATAAAGAAATAGAATAATGGTTTGTTTTTCGAGTAAGATCGATTAATATTTCATTTCGTGAACAACAAAAGCTATATTTTCACACTCGTGAAAATATAGCTTTTGTTGTTCACTCAATGAATATAAATCGATCTTACACTGAAACAAACGATTATCCTCTATCTCTTGTTTCAGTATATGATTGATTTATATTTCATTGAGTGAACAAGAAAAGTTTTATTTTTACAAGGACCAAAGATTATAAAATCGTTTTTATGCTGCTGAACTTAGATTTCACTCAAACCTCAAATGTAGTTGCTTTATCTTAATCTTTACTTGAAATTGATTGTTATAAGCATCAAATTACTAACATACTTTCCATTTCATGTATTTAGAATAGGAATTTTGTAATTTTTACCAGGACCAAAGATTATAAAATTGTTTTTATGCTGAACTTAGATTTCACTCAAACTTCAAATATAGTTGTTTTATCTTAGTCTTTACTTCAAATTGACAGTAAAACTTGGAGTAAATTTTTTGTATGGGTTTGAAAAAAATTGTTGTAATCATGGGCCCTGATACCAATGCCTTCTTTAAACAAAGGACAATTACCTTTTTCCTTTCAGGATGTGATTTTGAAGTAGATACATGTGCCTGGAGTAACTCCAATAATGACTCGTTTGACTGGCAGAGAGGTAGTGGATCTACACTTACATCTAGTACAGGACCTGCAAGTGATCATACATTCTCAAATAGAACTGGTAAGTAGTGTTGGGGTTTCAAATCAGATTTTAGTTGGAAGAGTTAATCAGCTGTTGATCGAATATTCTAAAGTAGAAATGGTAAGTTGAAGCTTGATTCAGGGGGAATGATTTAAATACCAGAAAGGAAAGAATAATTTTACAATGGGTGAATCCTATGTTGTAGGTAATCATTGGAATCGTCTCGTCAAGACGATTCCAGTGAGTACCTACAACATAGTGGTTGGACGTAAATAACAGATTGAGATTGTCAGCATGCCATTTCTTATCGATGACTAAGTGTGAAACAGTTGTAACTCCCTATAAACATATAGGGAGTTACAACTGTTTCGCGCTAAGCCATCAATATGTATATTTGAATAAAGATATGAAGGAAATAATAAAAAGAAGTCAATTGAAATTACCAAGCTACCTTAACTTTTCTATTCATTTTATTGTTTTGACACTTTAAACAGCGGTTTTAACCCCTAAGAATTCACACACAAAAGGCTCATTGACTCCAAAACTTGGATATCTAGCACAAGGCATAAGCAGCAAGGATATAGTGATGTCATTTCTATATTTGCAGGTCACTACATGTTTATCGAAGCATCATCACCTCGGCGTCCACTTGACAACGCCATTTTCCAGAGTGGAATCATGTCACCCCAGGCAACCTCCTGTCTAACCTTCTACTACAACATGTATGGAAGTGATGTTGGTGCCCTGCGAGTCTGGACCCAGGTTGTTGGTGCCAGTCCTGTTAAAGTATGGGAACTTGCTGGAGACCAGAATGTTGGATGGAACAAAGCAACAGTCAGTGTGGGACAGAATTCAAAATATCAGGTAATAATTCATGGAAAGGGAAATTTTTTTTACTGTAACCATGAAACATTTAGTAATGCAGTTAAATTGAATAATAATTATGGAATTAACAGGTGGTTTTAAGGATAGGGTGATGGGTTAGTAATGATACAAAGAAAACCATGTTTTAATGATAAAGATACCGGCTGCCAAAATATAGCTAAAATACTGTAAGTTGAGTTATTTTGCATCTGTAAATCCTTGTGTTTTAAGGCCTAACAGGGCTTTTGACGAGTTAATGTTTCAGCAGGAGAGTAATTTTGTGAATGCATAACTAAACTCTGTTGTAAGTGGCAATATAAATATAGGCTCTTACAACAGTGTAGTGTAAACCTATGAAGGGACATTCTAAATTTAATGTTTTCCTTAAGTTTCTAATTTAAGCAAAAAAATAATATCCAATTAAAAGTGTTTTTCAAAGTGATGCTAAGCCCTATGCATAGAAACAAGCAGATTATGTTACCTGTTCTTTGATAAAAGAATGTCATTCAAATCTTTAAATTTGTATCTTTGCAAAATTTAATGTACTTAGCATCACTAGGCTGGTACCACCAAGCACACTTGGATCTTTCAGATTTTACTAGCCTATCTAGGGTTTAGCCCAAGACTGTACTAAGTGTAAATACATGTACTATGTAAGTCTTGGACTAAAATCTTGCTATGCTGCATACTTGGTATGATATGATTCTATGTCTAAATGTGTACTTACAAGATTTCCATATTGTGAACAAGCTATTTATAAATAAACAAGTGTATAATATTATGCAATACATTATTCATTAAATAAAGTATGGTAATTTTTACTGGGGTAACTTTCTAGTGAAACAAGAGTTAACATCATTTTTAAGTTGGAATGCGGAGCAATTCCAACTTAGATTTAACAAAACCGCAAAATGAACACAAGATAATTTCATTTCGGGTTTCTTGAGAACACATATCACGTGAACAGGATATGAATACACTTCGGCCTATTTTGTATATCTCAACTTGACAAAGACATACAGTTTATCTCATCAAAAAGTAATAATGCTGTACAATTACACAACTATCACTTCCCGTATATTATAATCACGCTACTTTATGCTTTAAACGATGTTTATTGAAAATTCGCGTACGAATATATTAGTATCACATGTTTGCATTACTATATTTGGAAATCATGTGATAAGTCCAATAAGGTCAGCATTGACAATAGCACTAGCCAATCACGTGATCTGCTTATTTGGTAATGTCGCGATCTGTTTTCTTAGTATTGTAGCAATAGCACAGACCAATCACGTGATCTGCTTATTTGGTAAGGTCGCGGCCTGTTTTTCGTTCAATTATGTTATAGCTTCTTTTAAAGGTATAGTTTCTCTTTCTGAACGACCTTCTTTTGACAAGGTGTTATATTGTAAATTTCTGTCTAAGCTACGAAATAAAAATCTTTTCTTAAAGTGATGATACACTTTGAAAGTTAATAAATATTTTTGCACGATATTGTCGGTTTTTTATACTCCGCCGGAGGCGGGCGTATATTGGCGTTATCTTCTCCGTCTGTCCGTCCGTCCATCCGTCCGTCAATCCGTCTGTCCGTCCACTTTTCTTGTCAACGCAACTTCTCCTAAGTTTCTGGCTGGATCTGCTTGAAACTTGGTCAATTTTATCACCTCAATTGGTGCATGAAGGAAGGATTTTATGGTTCATTGATTTTTGCCTGAGTTATGCCTCCTTCAATCTTAGTCTCTGGGACATAATGATATTTCAGCCTCGTGAACGCAATTCCTTCCAGTTTGCAATTCCTTCCAGGTTTTTGACTGGATATTTATATAAAAAAAAACCTTTTTGTGAACACAACTTCTTACAGGTTTTTGAGTGGATATTTATATTTTTATTATTATATTAAGTTGCAGTTTAAAGAAGTGTAAACCCCATTCAATCAATCAATCATAACAAACAGTTTGAACATGATTTTAAAAGGTAGTCTGCAAATGTTTTGAATTTGGCTCTGTTAAAGTAAGTAGTGTCTACAATTATTTTCGTGAAGTAGCAGCAAAGTGGCGGCGTATATTGTGACGATAGCACTCTTGTTTCGTCATATTGTAGTTATCTACATGAATGTTTCATTTAAAAAACCCAATACTCATCCACATAAACCCTTACCACCAATTGTTTAATTGAATTATGAATATCTTTGCCCAATTGCATTTATCACCAAGACAATTTGCCATTTGAAACAAACCAACAACTTGTTTTCTTCACGTTCTTACACATCAACATGTTTAAGAGCACCGCCATACAGTTAGTTACATCGTGAAATTGACATTCTTCTCAATTCAAAACATTCTTAGTCGCTCACTCAGCGCTCCATTGATTCATTCCAAACACTCACTCAAACCATTCAAAAACGCTCAAAGTTATTAAAAAAAAGATCAACATCTGCATTCAAAATGAATTAAGCAATAACCAATTCGCGATTTCACTGACATAATTGAAATTTAAAGTGTCTGATTGGTTCTTGACGATATAGAAAGCTATTGATTGAACTTTTATGCATATTTTATATAGGTTTTATATATTGCTTATTTTGTTCATCCTGAACAAAATAAGCGACACTGAATTCCCTCCCTTAAATTTCACTCAAAACTCGCTCCGCTCACTCATTCAACATCATGCCTAAATCATCCCAAAATCGTTCACCTTATCAATTTTACGATGTTATCAACTGTACCCCCAACTCAGAAGTAGAGTAGCATATATTGATTTCATCATGTCTGTCTCTCAGACCATTGACCTTTTGCTTTCCGCTAGATAAACGGAGAAGCAATTGACCTGTTATAACGAAACTTTACACAAATATTGCCCATGACCCAAAGAAATGCCCTATTGTTTCGGGGTCATACATCTCACGGTCATCAGTAAAAAACAGTTAACAGTTTCCACTCTAACTGGACAACCAATTGACCCAAATCATAAAACTTGTCAATGGCCCTAGAAAGTGCCCAATTTTGGAGTCACAAAGGTCGAAATCACAATTGAACTTCGTCCAAAAATTGTCTTGAGATTCCAACTCATGAAGAAAGAGACTTCCCTGCAAAAATATCTTTTCATCA
Organism: Fragum whitleyi; assembly: GCA_948146395.1. NCBI lineage: Eukaryota > Metazoa > Mollusca > Bivalvia > Cardiida > Cardiidae > Fragum > Fragum whitleyi. The sequence goes on along the minus strand of OX411551.1, from coordinate 31,915,495 downwards.
TGGAAAAATCACTTGTTGAGGTCCACTTTGCGACACTTCTAATTAAAAATGTAATTGATAACTCAAATGGAGCAGAAGTCATTCGAAAATGATATAAAAACTGTTTTGAGTGTATAAGTGTTCCCCTGTGCGTCCATTAGTCGGCTGTATGGTCCGTACCATTTTCTTCTTTTTAAGCTCACCTGAGCACAACGTGCTCAAGGGGAGCTTTTTGGATCACCCTGACTCCGTCGTCCGTCGTCAACTTTCTTAAGACTTCTTCTTCTCCAAAACCGCTGGGCCAATTTCAATGAAATTTTGCCAGAATGTGACCCTCTTCAAAATTGTCGCTATATTTGAGCCCAAAATATTTGAACGACATCTCCTCCTGAACCACAGAGCAGATTTCAATCAAACTTTACAAGAATGTTCCTTTGATGACCCACGACAAATATTGTTGGCAAAATTGTCATTAGCCTATAAATATGGGCGTGGCAGGGTAGGGCTAATTTTGAGTCTCTTCTGTAATGAATGGGTTAACAGGGTCTATTATGACTGCTTATAATTCGAATTATATCTTCTCTTCAACAATTAGGCAAATTTGAATGAATCTTTGCCAGAAAGATTCTTACATAAGATCCATTGGACCAATCGAATTCAGGTGAGCCGTTTAGGGTCATTCTGGTCCTCTTGTTATCATTTTTCTTTCATCAGATTCAGGCCTGTATAGCGATTCAGAGGTTTAAGCGTCTCTCGTTGTTGAAATATATTGATTTATATACGCCCGTCAAAAGACGAGGCGTATTATGTGATCACCTGTGGTGGGCGGGAGGCGTCAGCTTCGTTAGTAGCTTGAGGTCAGCGTCTCTCGAACGCATTCCAACTTATCAGTACTTTCAGTACTTTGATTCTTTAATCTCTAGGTACTTTTTGAGGCTGTAAGAGGAAATGGTTACCGTGGTGACATTGCTATCGATGATGTATCATTTTCAACACAAGCTTGTACTCTATCACCATCCAATGCTGACCCGTCTCTGTCCATTACACCGGCTCCTGTCTCCACAACACTAGCCCCGGGTACCATCCCACCAGGCTTCACATGTAACTTTGACACAAACACATGTGGGTGGAGCCAAGATAGGACGGATGATTTTGATTGGAAGAGACAAAGAGGTTCAACAGGAAGTTCTGGAACAGGGCCCTCTGGTGACCACAGTGCTAGCAAAAGTAGGTCATTTTCTTACCATATTCCGATGTAGATTACAATGTATATTTATATTAATTCATCGTTTTTAGCTTTTTCTGAAGTCCAACAAATAATCAGGGATATAAGAAAAAAATCCTTCGATATTCTTGATTGAGATTTACTACAAAGTTTATTTTTCTTACTTCAAGCGAAATTTTTGATAATTATAGTAACATGGAATTTTTAAAGGCAAATGAGGAATTTCATAGAAAAAGATGTTTATATAAAGTCACAAAAACAGTTTATATGTAATTATAAAATATTGAACCTAATCCTTCATATCCTTATGACATAGATCCAGTTTTGGGTTTTTAGAGACAAAAGAAGGGTAATGGAAAACATGGTATTAAAAGAATTAATTACAGTCAATCTTGCCCGAGCGACAATGTCTATCAAACGACCATTTTTACTAAGTGACTGTTTTCAAAACCCCTATTTTGAGTCAAAATATCTTTAAAAAAAAAGGTATGTTTGGTCTAAAAATTATTGAAAACAAATCCTATGCTGTTATAATTAACCAAAATTGTCTCAATGAGATGATTCTTTTGAGTTTTAACAACATATGATTATTGAGAATGTTTCAATTGTATACATTTTCAAACAAAGGGTATTTTTCTTTTTTGTAAACAAAACATGTATTAAGTGACTATTTTCTTTAACAGCAGCTTTTTTGTGATCCTATCAATGGTGGCTTAAAACAAGTTTTAATGTACTTGTGACAAACAATTTATCCTTTTCTTGCAATTCTTTCTACCATATCATGCTCATATTTTTGACCTACTTTTCTATTCATCTCTTTCAACAACAACTTCTTTCACCTTAAGATTATTGTAGAATTTTATATCAGTAATAAATCGATAAAATTTCTAATTCACAGGTGGTTTTTACATGTATATCGAGACATCCTCTCCTAGAAAACCAGGAGACAAAGCCAGGCTTATCAGCCCCAAGTTGAATGGAGCATCGCAATTCTGTGTAACATTCTGGTATCACATGTTTGGACCACACATCAAAACCCTGAATGTATATCTGGCACAGAACACGACACTTGGTAGCGCTGTTTGGAAACGTAACGGTAACCAAGGTAACAGATGGAAGAAAGGCTCAGTACAGATTTCTGGAGGTAGTATGACTGCATCTGTCACAAATGTAAGTTTTGCAACTCAGCAACTCTTATCTACAAGTCTATTTGAAACTTTAATAACAATTTCCCCTAGTCAGATAAATGGCCAAGATTGTAATATCAAGGATAAAATTTGTATTTTTATGCCCCCGATAGGGAGGCATCATAAATTTGACTTGTCCGTCCGTCCGTCCGTCTGTCCGTCCGTCATTCGGTCCAAAAACTTTAACATTGGCCATAACTTCTAAATCAAAGCGGTGTCGGGGGCATTGTCATCTTACAGTGACAGCTCTTGTTTCATTACACATGTAAGGAACAGGGTGGAATTGGAACCCTTGATTTGCAATGATTGTTGGTCAAAATTTCTTACATACTTGTGTTTTCTTTGATTTGATATGGGATGCACAACAAGTCAATTAAAAAACTGGGGCTTGTGAAATTTTCTTTAATTGACAAACTTTGTGTTTAGTTGAAAATTTTACCAAATTTAAAACTGTTCGATGGGAATGTATTAGAGACTTGATGTTTAACAAAATTGACTAAAAAATCGTCAATGTAGATGCCTATTAAAGACTGAATTTAATTTCTCTTTCAAAATTGCACACATATCGAAGTACAGAAAGCCTTAAAATCCAAAGGTGTACTGCAATTTCTATTTTTGGAAATTGATCTAATGAACAACTTTGCCTTAAAGGGAACAAACAGGTGGTTTAGACTAAGATCAGACTGCACATAGGTGCGGGCTGATCTTTTTCTTTAATCTCCTGCCAAAGCCGGAATATTCCAAGTTCAGCATGGCAAGGGTTAAACAATTTAAAAATTTTGATGTTGTTTTGCAGGTTGTATTCGAGGGAGTGAGAGGTACTAGTTACCTTGGCGACATTTCTATAGATGACATCAGTATAACTCTGGGATCCTGCAGAGCAAGCCCTACTACTACCACATCACCTGCGGACTGTACTTTTGAATCTACCAGTATCTGTAGCTACATACAAGATAGGACGGACAATTTTGATTGGACGAGGAAAACTAGGTCAACATCGTCAGCAAGCACTGGGCCCTCCAGTGATCATACTTATGGAACAACTAGTGGTAAGATATATGTTAAAATAAAATTGGACCTTCTTTCAATACCACTTTTTATTTCACACCTAAACAATATAGACCAGAGGCATTGCTTAATTTGCATCACATGATAGTGAAATATCTGGGCCTATATTATACAACCACAATGAGGCTACTGTGCAATACAGGTTTATTTCCAAAACGAGGCAACCTATATTGTACGATGAAAGCGTTGCAAGCAATATCTTTTGATGAAAGTGGGGCTGTAGTCCCCAAAATCAATATCACTTTTTGTGGCTTTTTCAAACCCTCTGTTCAGAGATTCTAAAATAAGTTTGATCTTGGGAAGATTCTTGATATCTACATTTGCTACATTGTTTTGCAAGTAAAAGAAGAATGCAAGTGAGATGGAGATACACAAATAAATTGTCGTTCTTGATTCTAGAATATGGTTTATCAACATGAAAATATACATTACAAGCAACGAGGGGTAGCCAATCTGTTTTATGTTCATTACATATTATAATCAGCAAGCACTAAACAACTTGACACTTAATATCAATATTTCAACTTGATTTCTATTTTTAGAACAATTGTTTGTTTCAAGTTAATCTTGTTCATAGTGACTTACATTTGACACCCTTTTTTGGATCATTTTGAATCTATTCTTTTTGTCTCTCTCAAATGTCATACTTAATTGTGGAACTTTCAGTGTGTAGTATGAAATAAAGATCAGGGTGTCCACGGTCAGGGAAAAAGTCAGGGAAAAAAATATTTTTTCAAGGTCAGGGAATTGTCAGGGAATTTTGTAATTGGTCAGGGAATTTTACAGTTTAAGCAAAAGTCAGGGAAAAGTCAGGGAATTTTGAAATACTTTGTGAATGAATGATAAAAAGATATAAAAAAAAAATGAAGGCTAAGGCAGTTTCTTCATGATTGGCTTTAATGAAATACTGTTAATAACAATAACATGAATAATAATGTGATAAGTAGTATTTTCATTATTCCAAATTGTTCTTTGAGAAGAAACTGAAGGGACTAGAGACACTTACGAATTTTACATATGATACCAAATAATGTACCATTTAATTTATGTTGAAAGTCCTAAAAGAAAGTTTATATTTTGATATGCACACCAAAAATAGTCCAAAATATAAAGATACATGCTTCTATGAGGCTAGTTTGTGTTTTTTGTCCATTTTGGCATGTATCTTATTTCAAAACCCACACCCAGCAGTATAGGTTAAGTTCATAAAACATGCATTATGTTTGTATGAAGAAAAAAGAAAAAAAAAAAGAAAAAAAAATATCATACAAATAGTAATAGTTATAGTAAGTAAAGTTACAGTTGGAAAGGGTTGGATGTAGGGGTGGTGGAGGCCAACATTTTCATAAATTAATGTGCAAAATATGGTAAACATAAGTCAGGGAAATTTGATTTCAGTCAGGGAAAAGTCAGTGAAAAGTCAGGGAATTTTGCTTTGCTCAAACTGTGGACACCCTGAAGATGTCAATTAACATGATCGAGTACAATCACTGAATTCATTTGATTCATACTCTGCAGAACCTGTCTATATTTAGTCCCCTACCGGTGTTCACACCGGAGGGGACTATAGGTTTGCCCTCCGTCTGTCCGTCCGTCTGTCCGTCCGTCTGTCCGTCCGTCCGTCTGTCCGTCCGTCCGTCCGTCTGTCCGCTCAAATCTTGATCCCGCGATAACTTAATAACTAAGCAAGCGTTTTTGATGAAAATTGGTATATGACTAGATGGCAATGTGTAGATTATGCACATCATTTTATTTTTGTTTTTCGACTTAAATTGAGGTTGCTATGGTTACAGAAATAGTGAAAATATGGCCAAAAATGGGATCCTGCGATAAGATAATAACTAAGCAAGCTAGTTTGATGAGACTTGGTATATGACTAGATGGCAATGTGTAGATTATGCACATCATTTTATTTTTGTTTTTAGACTAAAATTGTTGTTGCTATTGTTACGGAAATAGTGAAAATATGGCAAAAAATATTGGATCCTGCGATAAGTTAATAAGTAAGCAAGCTAATTTGATGAGACTTGATATATGACTAGATGGCAATGTGTAGATTATGCACATCATTTTATCTTTGTTCTTTGACAAAAAGTGCGGTTGCTATGGTAACAGAAATAGTGAAAATATGGCAAAAAATGGATCCTGCAATAATTTAATAACTAAGCAAGCTAACTTGATGAAACCTGTTTTAAAATGTAAAAAAAATTATAAGCCATGTTAGTCAGGGTGGTGATGCAGCAGTATTAATCACCTCCAGTGAAAGTTCTCATTTCTTACCAACAAGACTGAAGAAAAACATCTTGGATCAGACAAGGTAACTGTTATTGATACTATTTCTTGCATCTGTCTATTGCTTCCATGAATTGTATAGTGGGCACAGCAGAGACAACAACTCATGTAAGTCTTGTTTAACCCTTTAACAAGACCTGGTTTTGACGTCCCTGATAGAATTGGCGTGGGGAAACATTGAGACAAACAAAGCCGGTAGGGGACTTATGCCCATGTCCAACATGGCTCTTGTTTGCCTCTGCTATCTCCTCGTCAAATATAGGCAGAATAAGACTTATTCTGCCGGGTACACATCCAAAAGAATTCTGCATTGTACTCAATCAAGTCACATAACCTCTTAATACTCTATACTGGTTATAATAAAGGTAAAAGCACTGTTTCAAGTAACCTGTTTCATTAGAAAAGCCATTGCTTATAACAATATTCGGATAAAATGGCGAATTTCTTTTGATCCACAAAGCATTATTGTATCAGAAATTTATTGTTTATGTAATATTTACACAAAAATGCCTAAAAAGATAACAAAGTTTATATAGAGTGTATTGCTGGCTCAGGGCAAAACAATTGTAACTGCCTGTAAACATTTAGGCATTTACATCTGTTTTGGCTGAGCCATTGATATATGATTTTCTCATAGGGGTATATTTTATTTTATTATTTTTAGGCCACTATATGTACATTGAGGCATCATCTCCACGCAGAAAGGGTGACACAGCAAGACTATGGACACCACCATTGCAGAGGAGCAATGGACGCTGTATATCATTCTGGTATCACATGTACGGTAAAACTATGGGAACACTGAATGTGTATGCCGTAAAAAACAGCACAAACCCAAGTCTCGGGAACCCGCTCTGGTATGCCAGTGGTAATATTGGAAACTACTGGGCCCAACAATATGTCAGAGTACCTGCTCTGGATAACTATAATGTAAGTTACACAATGATATTTAAAAGTATGTCATCTTGATCGCTCAGCGTTGAGCAGTTATAACTGCCTATGAAATTATAGGCAGCTTCGATAGTTTTCTACATGATTTTTTACACTGTTTTTCCCATTGCTAATTTATATTTTGGAGACTTCTTTGACTACACTATTATTATGATCCAGCAAAAAATGTCAAATTATGAGATTTCAAAATTTTACATCTGAATTAATTGTCTTGAACCGACAAATATCATTGTGGGTGCAAACCAAGTTTATGCCTTGTGCATAGAGGGACATTATAAGACTACAAAATCATCAACATATTTTATTACAGATTGTGTTTGAAGGTGTTGTAGGATCCGGTGTGTACTCCGATATAGCTATAGATGATGTGAAGATGTTGTCATCTTGTCCTCCCCCAGGTGAGTAATTTTGATGTCTCAGTGCGAAACAGTTGTAACTGCCTTTAAACAAAAAGTGAGCCATTGATTTGTAGCATGACCTTGCTTGTGTATGTGTTGGAGTTGGCACTAAATGCATTTTTGTGAGAACATGCCACTTTTTATGCAAAGCATTAACAAGGTAGACTTACCATTTTCCTTTTGTCTGTCTGTCAGTCTCTCTCCAAAATATAACCAAAACCTTAACATTACAGTGCAATTACTTCAAGGATATTCAAGATACATTGCTCATATTGGCATGGTAATAGATTTCATAGAATTGCATCTGTCCATACCACAGTCACGGTCATGTGACAAGGTCATGATCATCTTTCAAGGTCAAAAGTTTGAAAAATTTGCTGTTTTGGGGCATTAGTGTTTACAAACACATCTTGTTTACATAGACTTTTTCAGTATTAAGCAACTGCAGGGTAACATGGCAACTATTTGTGGTGCTCATGTTCTTCATTTTGATTAATATTTTCGTGCTCTAGCAAACATTATTGTACCATTGTTTGTATGTAATTAAGTAAAGTTGACATAAATCCATTGGTTTTTAAACATTTTTGAAGATACAGTGTTCTTAATTCACATATAAGTTTTCGTTGAATGTCTTTTGCTTATTGCTGGATCATCTATAAAGGTCTAACTTTTTGAAAATTTTGTCATAATTTTTATGAAAATGGTGTTCAAAATTATCACTGCCATAGTGCAAACAGAATATCATCTTTAAGGCGGAAAAATTTATACAGAATGATAGAGTTCAGCTTTCCATAAACTTCCACTTAAGATGAATGACTGGACTGGTCAAATTTCAACAGTGATCGCTTGAATGCAAGCTAGCCAGTGATGTCATTATGATGGAACAGATTTGCAAGCCTGTTGCAAGATGGAGATATGGCTACTTATGTTAAGCAAGATACTTGTTACAAACAAACTAGGTGATAGCTGATAAACGGGACATGTCAGCTGAAGTTTAAACAGTCAACTGCTTTCAAGATTGATCCTGTACACCAAGGATGTGGTTATCTTTTCATTCCTGTGTCAGCTGTCATGATGCTTTCTTGTGTCAAATCAAGGAAAGCATTCTGACTGCCAACATAGTGTTGAATATGATATGAAAAAGAGGAACTTACTAAATTCAAGAAAAGTAAAACACTTTGACTTCCAACATAGTGTCAAATATAATAATAGGAAGAGGACTTGTGAACTTCAAGGAAAGGAAACACTTTGACTTCTAACATAGTGTTGATTATACCAAGGAAAAAGGTATTTGACTGTTCTCACGATCATGGACAAGAGGGACAGCCTGTCAAAGTTGTAAACCCTTCATTCAGCCTTATAAGGGGAGTGTCAATTCGATTTCAGATTTATGACCCGTCACATGAAAAGGGATCATCTGGGAACAAGAGATTGGGTCCAGCATAGGTCTACCAGAAGTTGCATTTCAAATTCTTTTTCATGGAGATAGATAAACCATTCTAGATTCAGAAAATTAGCACATTCAGAAAAGTTTCGACTCTAGTGAGTTTGCACAGATCGCGCAGTAAGACTAGGATTGACACTCTTCACACCTCCCAGATGGTCCTTTTTCGTGTGATGGGTCACAAATAAAATATTTCATAATCCATCAATCAATTACTTTGTTATGGTAACTCATTGGATTCATCTCATCATGTCAACATATGGTTTGGAAGGAAACTCAGCATAAACATGACTACAAGGACAATTCTTGACATCAACAGGGTTTTAAGGGACGCAGGTTTTGCATATCTGAGTCGCAAAAGTAAGTAGCCAAGACCCTCAAACCTAGACCCTCTGTGGCTCAACTTCAAGAAAGAATTGAAGAATGCTTTAATCAGTTTTCAATTCTTTCCTGAAGTTGAGCTCAAAATATTACTATACTATTATTAACTTCTTTACCTTTAGCCTAGGGAATAGATCTAAATCTACAAAATACAAAATTATAGCCTAATAGAAATAGTCTATACCTTAAGCAAGGACTCCCGAAATTTAAGAAAGGACTGCAAAGATACCATTGTTTGAGTCCTTTGGACCCTATTTTGTTGATGTCAGACTGAAACCCTGCATCAAAAGCAGATACCCTTGTTTAACTGTTTCTGTACTCCCATAGCTGCCATTTTTAGATGGGGAAAAGGAACTTTCATTTTGAGGCAACATATGATGCAAACATATATTACAATGTTAGAAAGATAACCTTTTAGAGAAATTAATGGAAATGATTCAAGGAGGAGAAGTTTATCTGACATAGGGCCCTTTCCTACGACCCTTCCCCCCCCCCCCCCTTCCACCTGAACACTGGTATGGTGCTTTATAAACTGAGCTAACTGAATATGTGGTTGTGGTTCCACACAATGTAGATTACTATACTCTTCCCCTATTTTAGCAATCGAAGCCTACCCTCTGCAGCTCCCAAATGGCTTAAACAGGTGTTTGCTTCTAACACTTGAAAATTTTATCAAGGAGAAAAATAGTCTTACATAGGAAATAACAGGGTTTTCAAATTTTTCAGGTAATAGTAAAGTTGAATGGCCTGGCAGATGTGGCTTGGGATCCCATTATACACAGATTATAAGAGCTGCAGATAGAGGGGTTATTTTGGATTTCAAATTAAAACATTTACTATAACTTTGAATGGTTGGGGATGTTGTGACTGAATCAACATTGATACACATAAAGTTGAATGAACATTGCAGACTTTAAACTATTCAGACAGAAATACAAATCCCACAAGATAATGATTAACTTATACAGTGGGTTTTTTTTTTCAACCTGTATATTGTATTTTTTTAGGAAGCTGTAATTTTGAATTGTCAGGAATGTGTGGCCTGATCAAATGTAACATAGACAATTTTGAATGGACATTACAGACAGGAAACTAATAAGCAGAAACTCTCATCCTACAGGATTTATATTGACTTGTATCTTGTATATTTTCTAAACCTTGTATATTTTGTATTTCTAGGTAACTGTAACTTTGAATGGTCAGGAATGTGTGGCTGGATTAACTCAAACACAGACAACTTTGAATGGACATTACAAACAGGGAACTACACAGGCAGAAACTCTCATCCTACGGGAGATCATACATATGGGAGAGGAAAAGGTCAGTTTTTATATGAAAATTTATCCGTCTTAAAACTAGCTGATAATTTTGCACCTAAAATCAAACTAGCCATAATATTAGAGACATATTTAGAATAATTTCAGTGAAAGGAGAAGTAATGCTCCTTAGTACTTTCTTATTTCTGGTTATATCTGTCAAAGCATTTGCGATATTTTATTCCATGTTTATATGGTTGGTCTATCATTAAAAGTTGATGAGATTCAACATTTCTTTGATACGTCAGCTTTTTCCTATAGAAAATGCCCATTAGAGATATTTTCTTACTCATGTGTAGATGACATTTGAGGTGACCTTTTCATCGTCAAAAATGGTAAGGGTTCATTGGGTCTAGATGTAGTAAAATGGGGTATTTACTAAACTTGTTTTTGTGAGAAAAGTAAGTTTATTTTCTTTTTGACAAGAAGATCTTGATCTTGTTAAGACAAGAAAAGTTACTAAGCTTTCAAATGTTTGCTTAATAACTTTCAATTCTAGAAGCCGTTAGCCTATCCTCAAGAAAATCTCGTGACAGTTCCTTTATTTCTGATAATTTTCTCACATCCTTGAAGTACCATATATGGGACTTCTTACCAATTTCCTTACACTTTAGATTGAAGTCAAAACTGGTTACTGTTGATATCATTTCAAATTTTGTCATCTGCATGGTGATAGACTTAAACATAATAATTACGTTTAAGTCTATCACCATGCAGATGAGCCTATGTCTGACATTTCCAACAATTTGAAATGTTTGTGAGGTTCAAACATTGAGTAACCTTGACAGCCACATACTGTAAATATAAAGTTACCTGATGGTCTATGGATACTTTGAGACCTTATCTTTCTACTGAACGCATAGTGAAGACTCCGGTCAGACTGTACAGATGCACAGGCTGGTCAGGGTGTTTGTACTGTGCATATTTGAAATTTTTGGAAATCTTACACACGGGCTCATATTTATTATATTTACATTACATTTTGTACTATGTATGGGTACTACACTGTAGTTTCAAGTTGAACACACTTGAAATGTTGTTTCAACTTTTTTCAAATTGGGATTGATCTAAATTCTATCATCTGTCAGTAATAAAATTGATATTGTTATTCAGGTACCTACCTGTATGCTGGAGATGGTAGCCCAAAGAACACAGGTTATAAAGCAGATCTAATCTCCCCCGTATTACCTCCAACCAGCGCTACTGGTAAATGTGTCACCTTCTGGTATGTGTTCTCCAGCCAGAGTAGCATTGGAACTATCAACTACTATGTTAAAAATGTAAGTGAAAATGATTATGATGATGAATCTTTAACAGTCACACATGCCAAAAAACATCCATTAAATCTGGAAAACAAGTATTTGAAAGAGGGAATCAGATCAAAGTGAAGTTTTAAATAATGAGATTAAAACAAGGAAATGTTACCATGTTAAATGTAGATAATTTTCAGAGAGAGAAAGTGTAAACCCTAGTCAACCTGTGCATCACATGCAGTCTGACAAGGGTAAAAGTAAAAAAGTATCATTTATGAAATAATTTCATTTTTGATATGATGTGTAGATGAATAAAGTCTGATGGAGGAGGAGTGTTATGCAAAAGTTAAAATCTGAGGGCAGAGCCAGAGGATTTGGCTTTGCATATAACTCCTCCCCCCCCCCATTAGACTTTATTCATCGACACATCATATGGAAAATGAAATTATATCCATTATAACACAATGACAATTCTGAAGTTAGCTTCTTTACACTTGTCTGGAAGTAAAATTGTATCAAAACATTTTTTTTGGATGTAAGATTAATGAAAAGTGAGAATTTCACAGAAAACGAAGCGCATGATTTAGCATGTGGGTTATATAACATCAAAAGAATCAATTTTCCCGCTAAAGATGACGTTGAGTACACAATGGGTGGAGCTATCTGTGTACACAGTTAAAGCACATGACATATGAATTTTATCTATGTAATGACTTGTTATTTCAAGTGCGTTTTACACCATTGTGTAATAATAGGTTACAGTACTCACTTACAGTACAAATATTGCTCTTATTTTAATTATTTTTGCCATCTCTGTCCGTCCGTCTGACATTCGTTTCTGCGCTATTTCTTGAAAACTGTTGACTGGATTTCAATGAAACTTGGCACACAGCTTCACTACAATGAGGACATGCGCATATCGTCGGGGTTGCTCGGTTCGACCGTCAAATTTAGAGTTACTGCCCCTGACTGTTTAAGCCATATAAATACAAAGTGATATTCGTTTCCGCGCTTTTTGTTGAAAACTGTAGACCGGATTTTAATGAAACTTGGCACACAGCTTCACTTCAAAGAGGGCATGCCCATAACGTCAGGGTTACCCAGTTCGATCGTCCAATTTAGAGTTACTACCCCTGACTGTTTAAGCCAAATACATACAGAGTGATATTCGTTTACTCCATTGACAATGAAAATATGTTCGTTGGGGGATATCAATTCAACGAATTTGCTTGTTGAAAGTGTTCTCTCGATGTCAAGCCCATTGCTAAAATCAATTTTCAAGGTCTTACTTGCCACATTAGAAACATTGGTGTTTTCTGAACTTGTCATCTTTGATAAAAAAAAATGTTGTAGGTATCTTTTCCATAAAAATTGTTTGAATCCATATATTTGTATATATATTTGATAGGTGACCAAAATTACATATCTGTAGCTTAATTAATAAATTTCAATTTCAGTTGCAGGGTAATTCTACTCTTCAAGCCTGGTCCCTATCCTACCCAGCCAATGGAAAAGCAGGACAGTGGGCTCAGGGCCAGTTCCCTGTTATCAACAACAACATCTACCAGTTGATTCTGGAGTTCCAGAGAACCAGCAGTGGGAGTGGCTATGTAGGAATCGACGATATCATCATCAAACCAGGAAAATGTCAGAGTAAGTTTCCGTTGCTTTATATTTCCAAAAATGATATTTCTTTTATTTACATGTTCTGATACAGAAGTTTTCTCTTTTCCTCAAATTCTGCTAATTGATATATGTGTATATTTGTGTATATAACTGTATGATTAGCTTTCATTATGTATTTCAATTGCAAAATGGTTTACTTACTCAGGTGTAGATTACATTAAGAGAAAAAATCACTTTCAGTGAAATGATTAAATGATAATCAGCTAAGAAAAGCATTAACAAAATGTAGAAATAACCCAATGATATAGAGGATAATCGTTTGTTTCAGTGTAAGATCGATTTATATTTCATTGAGTAAACTCCGCCACTCGTGAAAATATAACTTATGTTGTTGACAAATTATTTTATTTCTTTAATGCAAAATTGAGACAAAATGTGAAATTTCTATGATATATTTTCGTAAAGCGCGTCATTTTGCATGTGAGTGCTATGCAACGTTCATTGTGACGTCACTTATTTCACCCCGCATAGTTGACGTCAGATAGGATGAGATGCACAAAAGCAGGGTATAAGTTTTTAGCTCCACTGGCTGAAAGCCACTGGGGCTATTGTCATGGCGTTGTGTCCGTCGTGCGTGCGTGCGTCCGTCCGTCCGTCCGTCCGTGCGTCCGGTCGTAAACTTTTTCTTAAAAAATCTTCTCCTCAGAAACTACTGGATGGATTTCAACCAAACTTCACAGGAATGATCCTTGGGTGACCCTCTTTCAAAGTTGTTCAAGAAATTTTGATCCAATGAAAAACATGGATTTAATGGGCGTGGCTAATTTCCAAATATGGTAAAAAGTGACTTTTCTCAGGTTCTAATTGATGGATATCAATTTAATTTTACATGATTGATCCTTGGGTGACCCTTTATCAGTCTACCAAAAATTATTTTGATCAGATGAAAAATATGCATTTTATGGGCGGAGGTCATTTCTCTATATGTTATATAGTGGAAACTTTGAAAATCATTTTCTCAGAAATTAACAGATAGATATCAACCAAATTTTACATGAATGATCCTTGGGTGACCCTCTCATAGTCTACAAAAAGATATTGTGATCAGATGATAAATATGTATTTTATGGGCGGAGGTCATTTCTCTATATGTTATATAGTGGAATCTTTCAAAAACATTTTCTCAAAAACTAACTGATAGATATCAACCAAATTTTACAAGAATGATCCTTGGGTGACCCTTTATTAGTCTACAAAAAATTATTGTGATCAAATGAAAAATGTGTATTTTATGGGGGGAGGTCATTTCTCTATTTGTTATAAAGTGGAAACTTTGAAAATCATTTTCTCAGAATGTAAGTGATGGATATCAATCGAATTTCACAGGAATAATCCTTGAGTGATTCTTTATCAGTCTATCAAAAATTATTGTGCTAGGATGAAAAATATGTATTTTATGGGCAGAGGTCATTCCTCTATATGTAATAGTGGAAACTTTGAAAATCATTTCAACCCAATATATCTAAAAAATCTAGTCAAACCTTAGAAAACAAGAATTTCAAGCCTGTGGAGCGACTCAAGCCATTCATGGCTTTCTAGCTGATAATTTCACTGCTTTTGCGGTGAGATTTTCAAGTGATAATCTACCGTTATTTCTAGATAAACCACCAAAAAGCATTAAAGAAAAACTATTTATTGTCTGTATTTACAGCCAACCCTGTTGAAGCCATGACAGGAGTAACCTCCACTCCTGTGCCAACCTCATCGACTGTTGCCACAGCAACACAAGGTATTTTTACAGAAAAACACATTTGTTAACCCTTTCCTGTTTTACAAAATTTTGGACTTGTCGAAATTCAAAGGTTTTGCAGATGAAAATTTAAAGTGGATTTAATTTGTAAAATAACCATTCACTAGGGTAGAAAATAGAGTGGAAAAAGAAGAAATTGCTTGTCAGAAGCAATTTTTCTTTTTTCACAATGTTTTCTCAATCATAAAATCACAGGCACCTGAAAAGCAGGGATTAAACAGCAAAGGGTTAATTTCCTACTTTTGTGTTACATGTTACTTTTCGAAAAAAAGGCATTGGCTGTTATAAAATGATAAGGCAAGAGGGCAGTTTGATTTAACCTGCCTAACCCCTCTGCATATGCTGCTGTTGTCATGATACAAAATCATTTCACTTCAAATGAATTTGATCTAATTGTCTTTTTAAGCTAAAGTTGTTATTGTGTACTCTCTTCGGTATCTGTTTGTTTATAAAGCTTAGACTATTTACCTACTCCATATTAAAACTTCAGTTAAGCATACTAATTGGTCAATGTTTAATTCAAATGGCTATTTAAATTAGATTTGATTCTGAATATGGTTTATTAATCTTTTATAGTCTCTAAGGATTTTTGAAAGGTCACTCAAATGCAGTCATTTAAAAAACATTTCTAAAATTTGTTTCAGCACCATCCAAGTATGACTGTACATTTGAGTCTGGTCTATGTACATGGACCCAGTCTAGAAATGATCAATTTGATTGGACAAGAACTAAAGGATCAACTGGATCATCAGGAACAGGGCCATCTACTGACCACACACTGGGAAACAGTAAGTTTATTGATTACCAAGCAACAAAATTTTAAGACCCTTCTAATTTCAAAGTAGTTGCAGATGAAAAGTTTAAGTTGGTTAAATTCTGAAAATCTTTGAGATTTGATGAAGAAAACATAGTTGGCAATGAAGAAATTGCTTGTGATAAACAACCTTTTCATTTGTTTTCAATGCTTTTTTACTTTGGGGGCCTCAAAAAGTTTAATTGTGTGGGAATGGCTTGAAAGAAGTTGATAATGAGTTTAACTACTGAACACTTTAAAATACAATATCAGTTTAGTATGGTATTTCTAGAATTAATCCTTGTTAGTGTCCTTTCGTGAACAACAAACGGTACTGTATTTTTCACTTGTGACTTCACCACTCATGAAAGTCAGGGCTTGAAAATTCTTGTAATTTCTACTCATCCTGCTATACTAGAAAATATAGTAATACATTGATTTCATAAGTGAAATTTTGCAAAATACACTCGTCCTGCTTATATAGACAAAGAAGGCAAAAATTATGCAGGACGAGCGGACGAGTAGAATTTTCAAGTCCTGAAAGTATAGATTTTTTAAGGGTTCTGCCACTTGTGAAAATAAAGCTTTTGTATTTCATTCTGTGATTAAATGAATATAAATCAATTTTAAACTGAATCAAATGATTTTTCTCTATCTTATACACCAAATAGCCGATGTTCTGATAAAACTTTACTTCCTACTTTTACAGGTAATGGATATTACGTATACATTGAAGCTTCGAGTCCTCGACGGGTAAATGACACCGCTAGATTAGTCAGTGCTGCTGTCACTGTATCTACGGTGAAATGTTTGAGTTTCTGGTACCACATGTACGGTCCTGATGTCAACACGCTTAATGTGTACACTCAGACGGGATCCAGCCTTGGTTCCCCTGTCTGGACCCATACTGGTACCCTGTCTAACAAGTGGTACAATGCCAAAGTGGATGTGTCTGTAAGTATATTGATATTTTGACTAATTGATTAAGTCATTTTACTTACCTTTGATTTAATTAATCTTTATAATCCTGAATTCAAACTTTGTTTCTAACAAGATATCGAATTTTTGGACATTCCAACTACTCTGGCCCAAGTTTTTAAAGTTTGTGTAGGCTAAGATTAGACTATGTAGTCTGTCAAAGACTTTAACTGCACGTTAATGAAGTGGGCAGCATGAGAAGGGGTAATTTACAGTTCACTTCAATGCATTGTTACAATTCCATAATACTTCCAGAGAAAAGGAAAAATGACCTGTAACGGGTAATTTCTCCCGTCCCCTGCAAGTTTGTTTAAACGCAGCTGTCGAGTTTTCCAGAATAATGTATCTATAAAAAATGGAGGCAGGCTGGGTTGAGATCAGACTGCAATTTTTAAAATAATAATCTAATCAATAGAGCCTCTAGTGCTTGCCAAAACATTCCTATGTCATAAACAACGTGATAAGGGTTCATATACCTTAATTCAATACAATGTGTAAACAAATCTACTTACGAAACTTCATTCATAAACAACCTTGTTCATCGCAAGCTCGGTCTTTTCATAACACGTGATATTCCTTTCTCAATATGCCCGTGACGTTCTCATGGCATATCTTTTATCATTGGCCAACACAGCCAGGTCACCGTTATGCAAATCTTCGTGTATCGCATTGTGTCATGCGCAATCGGGTACATACTCCCTGTCTGCCGAATTAATACTATTTGTTTATCTACTTATGCAAGTATTTCATTCATTGAATGCAATGTATATGTTGTTACAAGCCCTCTGAGTATATATGACTCCTCGTGATTTACATACTGGGCACTTGTCGTATGTTTTCAGAGCTATGGTCTAAAAAAATGAACAGTCTGGGAACGGGTTAACAAAAATACGGTGCACCATAGCCGCCATGATTTTTTTAGTTAGGTATAATATCCCCCTAGGGTAGGCAAGTTCTTGACTCTTATTCTTTATATCGACAACGGATGTGTTCGCAATAAAATAATATATAGATATATGATTAACTAGTCAATTGGAAATCATTAGTACGAAATTTAAGGTCAATCTCTTCCTCTCCAACACAAAGGCGTAACTTGGATCTTGCAATTTATACGCACTCAGAAAGCGATCAACATAAAATATACTGGATTAAGGCGATTTGTGACAAAATATTTATATCCTCCTCCTACATCTTTTCTATGATTTTAGAGTTGGTTGAGTGGTCAAAACATTGTAACTACATCTTGATTAAGCTGTAGCCTCAGTGTTGTGATCATTAATAAAGGAGACTTTCTAGAGAGGATTTATGTCTACTACGCACTTAAGTTTTGCGCGTAATGGTAGTTACGCCCTTGCTACAAATACATGTAAATTGTCTGTCATAACTGTTCCGCAACAATGTAATATGTATAGGCCTACATTATAAATTGGACAACTTCTTTAACGTCACAATAAATTAAATCTGAAGTAGATGGCGGTTGGACCTCCCCTTGCTTATAGTTCTGAGTGGTCCAGACGGCATCTGCCTAAGAATAAAAACGCTATAGGCCTATAGACTCATGTCTGCAACATATGTCACGTAAGAAATGTAAACTGCTCCATTAAACCATGTTCTATATCAATTCCCCAACTCCACCCTTGTCTTTTCTTTTCGGACAAGGAGGCAAAAAGGGGATATAGTCCGCATTCTTAATTTTAACACCTTTACCGGTCAAATGACTTTAATATTTGCTTCGGAAATCATTGCAAAAGTGGCTTGTCTCAAACACAAGCCGCGGTTGCTGATTTCCGTTGCCCGAGCAACCGTTTCACCAATTCCCATAAGTTTTCATTATAGCATCCCCTGAATAAATAATTATAATGATATTAATTGAATTTAAAAAATGAAAGTGTTAGCTAGCGATCTGATTCTCGTGACTGTAGTTACAGTATTCGATCAATTTCTAACACTGCTTCGATGACCAAAATAGACTCGTTAATAATCTATCCCTCGAAACATGAACATATTTTCTATATCTTAAGTCTTGGATAACCGGATATGTTAAATTTACTATTACATATGTTCCAATTTATTTGTCCTAATTGTACATATATGTACTTGGATGTAAATAAAAGATTTGTTCTGTTCTGTTCTGTTCTGTACAGTTAACCCACTGTCATAGGCAGAGAATTCATAGGTATTTTGTTTTTGATGAAGAATACAGATCATTTGATCAATCTGGTTTTGTAAAATTTGTCCTGCTTTCAAGACCATAATTTGTTTGCAAGCATATTTGTTTGCAAGCTTTTAAAAATTTGTTTTCAAGCATTTGAAAAAATGTTTGCAAGCATTTAAAAATGTGTTTGCAAGCATGTGAAAATTTGCTCCTTGCCTTTTTAGCTTCTTTTGAAAAAAAAAGCTCTCGAAAACATTGTGGAAATTAAATTGATCTTTATAACAAACACTCTCTTCATTTTACACAATTCTTTTAACCCAGACATATCCAATATTTTTTAGAATTGTTATGAAATTGTCATATTTAATATAAATTGGATGATATCTTCCAATTTTGACCTGTCGGGAAATTGGTCACTGGTTTGAAGATAAAGATCCAAAGTTTCTTTACCCTTGTCCTGCTGAACCCTGCATATTCCTGCTTTGGCAGGAGGTATACACATAGATCAGCCTGCAAATATGTGCAGTCTGATCTTAGTCTATGCCACCTAATTTCCTTTTAAACAAGAAAAAGTGAACAATTATATGTTCAAAAACAAATACTGACTTGCAATAAGTACCTGAAGTGATTCTGGCACTTTGATTTGAATGCAGTTTTGTATAGGTTTTTATTTAACCCTTTCCTGTTTTGCAAAATTTTAGACCTGTCCGAATTCAAAGGTTTTGCAGACGAAAATTTAAAGTGGATTTAATTTGAAAATTAATCATTCAGTTCAGTAGAAAATAGTGTGGAGAAAGAAGAAATTGCTTGTCAGAAGCAATTTCTTCTTTTTTCACAATGTTTTCGTAATTAAAAATCACAGGCACGTAAAAATCAGTGATTAAACAGCAAAGGGTTAACATGATAAGCATTAACAACTTATCTATTTCTATTCAAACAGGGCACAAACTACAAGCTAGTATTTGAGGGTGTGAGAGGGACCAACTACAAGGGGGATATAGGTCTGGATGATATAGCTTTGTCTGACGGCTCTTGTACAGGTATACTCTCTAGCTTGAAAATTTTGTGGCAACATATCATTTGTGGGGTTTTGTAAGTTTCGCAAGACATGTAATTTTAATTTCCCAAATAGAGGGGTAAGCTTGGTGTTCAGGGTGACAAAATGGTGCAAATTGTACCTTGGCTTGCATGCAAGTGTACATGCAAAGCAGGTGTAATTTGCAAACAGTTTGCACTGTATTTTCCTGAGCGCAGGGCTGGTCAAAAGCATTGTATGTACCTATATAAATAAAGGCGGTACATTTTATAATGATGCCCTGACCCCTCATATTACTATTTTTACTTTTTAAAGATATTCTAAAGAATTGAATTAAAAGTTTAATTTGAAAAAAAGAAGTGGTATTTGTTTTAATCAGTAACGGACATGGTTAAATGTAAAATTACTTGTTTCCAGCAATCTTTCTTTTTATCACATCTCCAATATTATATTAAAGAATTATATAACACTGTGATGTTAAGAGAAACAGATGCACTACATTTAATAAGTAATCAGTCAAAATGATACTGAATCAACATTTTTTTTTTATAAAAAAACAAAAAGTTTCAACTATATAGATTTTCTTCTAAATAAACAGGTGGTGCTGTTTGCACATTTGAAGACAAATCCATTTGTGGATACACCCAGGATAAAACCGACAATTTTGATTGGACAAGAAAGTCAGGTGCTACTAGCTCCTCCTACACAGGACCGCCCACTGATCACACATATGGAACCAGGGCTGGTATGTACTCTTTCTTCACTGTTAAGCAAGATGGAAAGTGAGATTGTATCTTTTACGTGTTTAAGTTCATCAGTTGTAAACCACATTAATATTGTCAATACAATTCAGGATTTCTTGATTAACAGGGCTCGTGTTTGACCCCTACACCAGGGTTTTGACCCTCAAAAATTCAATTAAGACCCTCAGAAATAAACTGCAGGGGGTCATTTTAACCCAGTGAACTTACAATGGTAAAAGCTTTACTACATAAAAAATTCTATGAATTAATTGTTTTCTTCAAACTATTATAAAGGATCTATAATTTAAAATGAATCAACATTAACAATAAAGTGTCTGCACTTTATTGTTAATGTTGATTAATTTAACCCTTTCCTGTTTTACAAAATTTTGGACCTTTCCAAATTCAAAGGTTTTGCAGACGAAAATTTAAAGTGGATTTAATTTGAAAAATAACCATTCAGTAGGGTAGAAAATAGTGTGGAAAAAGAAGAAATTGCTTGTCAAAAGCA
This sequence comes from Fragum whitleyi, assembly GCA_948146395.1. NCBI lineage: Eukaryota > Metazoa > Mollusca > Bivalvia > Cardiida > Cardiidae > Fragum > Fragum whitleyi. The sequence continues at coordinate 31,894,349 of OX411551.1, read as the reverse complement.
ATTTCTTCTTTTTTCACAATGTTTTCTCAATCATAAAATCACAAGCATGTAAAAAGCAGGGATTAAACAGCAAAGGGTTAAGCAAAGCGGATTACAAGATTGAGTTTCACTCATTTATGTTAAATAATTTCTCTTTTCTTATGAGTAAATCACTGTGTTCAGAGCTCCAGATAAATGGAGTCATTTCTGTTTGAGAAAGAGATATTCACTTGTTTGTCACTCAATGTCTATCTGTCTGACTTTCTGTCTCATCAAGATGTTCCTAATGAGTACATACAACATAGGGTAAGAATTCAGAAAAACAGATTGAAATTATCATCTCTCACTCTCAACCCCAGTGCCATGCTCAGTGGCTTGTAAGTTATTGCTATGATCTTTTTAGTCCCCTACTGGCGAAAGCCGAAGGGGACTATAGGTTTGCACTCCGTCCGTCCGTCCGTCTGTCCGTCCGTCTGTAAGTCCGGATTTCAGTTTTCCGGACTTTTTTTCTTAACCCTTGGAGATATTGAGCTGATTTTTGGTATGTGAGTCCGCATCAATGAGTTACAGATCGAGGTTTGAGTTTGGTTCCGGTCCATTGATTTTTGAGGAAGATACGGATGCTGGACTTAGAAATTACCAGGAAATTTCAGTTTTCCGGACTTTTTTTCTTAACCCTTGGAGATATTGAGCTGATTTTTGGTATGTGAGTTTGCATCAATGAGTTACAGAACGAGTTTAAGTTTGTTTCCGGTCCATTGATTTTTGTGGAAGATACGGATGCTTGACTTAGAAATTACCAGGAAAATTCAGTTTTCCGGACTTTTTTTCTTAACCCTAGGAGATATTCAGCTGATTTTTGGTATGTGAGTCAGCATCAATGAGTTACAGAACGAGTTTGAGTTTGGTTCCGGTCCATTGATTTTGTGGAAGATACGGATGCTGGACTTAGAAATTACCTGGAAATTTTATTTTTCCGGACTTTTTTTCTTAACCCTTGGAGATATCGAGCTGATTTTTGGTATGTGAGTCCGCATCAATGAGTTACAGTACGAGTTTGAGTTTGGTTTCGGTCCATTGATTTTTGTGGAAGATACGGATGCTGGACTTAGAAATTACCAGGAAATTTCAGTTTTCCAGACATTTTTTCTTAACCCTAGGAGATATTGAGCTGGTTTTAGGTATGTGAGTCCGCATCAATGAGTTACAGAACGAGTTTGAGTTTGTTTCCGGTCCATTGATTTTTGTGGAAGATACGGATGCTTGACTTAGAAAATTACCAGGAAATTTCATGTTTCCGGACTTTTTTTCTTAACACTTGGAGATATTCAGCTGATTTTTGGTATGTGAGTCCGCATCAATGAGTTACAGAATGAGTTTGAGTTTGGTTCCGGTCCATTGATTTTTGTGGAAGATACAGGTGCTTGACTTAGAAAATTATGAGGATTTTACAGACTTTTTTTCTTTATCCTCAGAGATATTGAGCTGATACATAAAATCTGATACAACTAATATTTTTGAGAGGTAGTTATACCTTTACCACCAAAAAAGATACTGCTCTAGGGATATATACATATCCGGTAGGGGACTTGGTATTGCCATGCAATACTTCCAATTGCTTGTTCAAAAATATTCTATGGTAACAAAAGCATTCTTGACTAATGTTCAAATTTTCAGGGAAGATGTCTGCAAAGTCATTTTAGATTTTCTCAGGACAGGTTTATAGATATACACTAACACTTCATCATTTAATCAAAATTCAGGTTCATACATGTACACTGAGGCCTCAGCTCCGAGACAGACAGGAGATAAAGCCAGACTAATCGGAACATCCAACAACCCTACGACTGGTTCCTGTGTTCAATTTTACTATCACATGTTGGGAACCAATATGGGAACGCTGAATGTGTACGCCCAGTCTGGTAACGCTAGAGGTAACCCGTTGTGGAGTAAAACAGGGAACCAGGGAAATAAATGGATACAAACTCTAGTAACCATCACATCACAGTCCTCATGGAAGGTAAGATTTGTAACTCAGTTCAGGGGCGGGGCTTTTTTTAAGATTGGAGGAAGGGGCCTGTGGCCCTTAACCCTTTCCTGTTTTACAAAATTTTGGACCTGTCCAAATTCAAAGGTTTTGCAGAAGACAACTAAAAGTGGATTTAATTTGAAAATAACCATTCAGTAGGGTAGAAAATAGTGTGGAAAAAGAAGAAATTGCTTATCAGGAGCAATTTCTTCTTTTTTCACAATGTTTTCTCAATAATAAAATCACAAGCACGTAAAAAGCAGGGATTAAACAGCAAAGGGTTAATTTAAAGAAAATTTGTCCTTATTTCCCAAAAGATAATAAAAAGTAACAAGAAATTTGGACAACTACATTTTAGTGTCAGACAAGTGTAATCCAAGTGTCGGCTTGTTGTCCATGGGCGAGTGAGAAAATTTTGTAACCCTCCATTTGCATCAAAACTAAATATCTGGAAAGTGTGAAACATTGACGTTTTCAGAAGGGAAATATTTTAATTGTCTGACTAGAATTGGCAGTCTTTAAAAAGAAAAATAAGAATGAAAATCGTCATTCTATAAGTTTTTCTGTTATGTTTTTTTTTGAGTCCCGGTCTAGCATGAATCATTAAAACATGTACTTTTAAAGAATGTTTATTTGTGAACAAAACTTACTGTATAACCATGGAGCATTTTCCATGACAAGATAATATATACTCTAATCATAATGCTCTAATAATCAGATGGATGAGGGGTTATCATATAGCTGTTGTAATTACCTTTAAGAATTTATCTTATAACTATACAAATATCCGTATGATAACATCCCGTATGATATTTTTTATGATATCACATAGTTATTTTTAGAACAATAATATAATGGGGTTATTTTTAGAAACTTGCATTTCAGTTAAAAACATCGACGAAAACAAGACAAATATATGTTATAAGATAAATATAATACATACTTAGTGTATTGTATGAAAAAATATCTAACTCCGTTGTGAGAATTGATAATTGTCTCGGCAGAGCCTCGACAATTATCAATTCTCCCAACCTCGTTAGATATTTTTTCTCATACAAAACACTATGTACGTATTATATATATAAACACTTACAATAGTTTTGCACTTACCATCGAGTATAAGTATAAAAATTACCAGAAAAAGCTAGTATTACAGAGACATAATTTTATTCTTTTTCAGCTTGTTTTTGAGGGTATCCGTGGCAATGGGATCAGAAGTGACATTGCTATTGACGATATCAAGATAACAAATGGAGCATGTGCAGGAGCTCAAGGGTCATGTGACTTTGAGAAGAACACATGTCTGTGGACAAATACACGATATGGCGATGATTTTGATTGGGTCAGAAAGGCAGGAAGTACCTCATCTTCATCAACTGGGCCCCATAATGACCATACCATCGGAACCTTCCTAGGTATACATAACTTGGTTGATCTCAAGTATATCAAACCATTAACAGACACAAACAATTTTTAAGTTACCATTTTGCAGATTACCTTATCAACCTTCAATTCAGAATGCGAACATGTTTGCAAACATTTAGATATGATATCCCAAATTAAACATAAGCATGTATGCAAAGCAGAGTACAATTTCACAAACATATTACGAATATTTTCATCTCCAACTCAGGGCTTGGTTATTGAAAGTTAGAACAAATTTGTTTTTCTGTTTTTATGGTTAAATTTGGAAGTGATTCTCTTCTGTGAAATCTTGAAAAGCCACCAGTAAACATTAAAGAAAAAATAAACTATTAGATCTTTTTATTTGAAATTATTGCTCCATTTAAACAGATTTATCAATTATGTAGTTCAATTAAACGAATAAAAAGTTCTCTTCTTGAGATAAATTCTTTTAGTAATAATATTATATTTATACACTAGCTTCCAGCGGCACAGCCGCCTTCATCAGATGAATCCTATGAATTAACCAGAATTCATAGGTTTCACCTGATGAAGGCAGCTGTGCCACTGAAAGCTCGTGTATAAATATAATATTTTTAGCAAATGTAGTTCAACGATAAGACTTTTGTTATCAAACACATTTGTTATTTTCAGGTCACTATGTATACATAGAAGCATCGGCACCAAGGAAACAAGGAGACAAAGCCTGGTTCTTATCCCAGAGGTTTGATGCATTCAGTACACCTATATGTATGTCCTTCTGGTATCACATGTATGGTACAGGAATTGGTAAGTTTTTGACAAATTAATTGTAATACTGTATACACAGAGCCTGGTTTTTATCCCAGAGGTTTGATGCATTCAGTACACCTATATGTATGTCCTTCTGGTATCACATGTATGGCGCAGGAACTGGTAAGTTTTTGACGTAATAATTGCAATACTGTATACACAAAGCCTGGTTTTTATCCAAGAGGTTTGATGCATTCAGTACACCTATATGTATGTCGTTCTGGTATCACATGTATGGTACAGGAATTGGTAAGTTTTTGACAAATTAATTGTAATACTGTATACACAGAGCCTGGTTTTTATCCCAGAGGTTTGATGCATTCAGTACACCTATTTGTATGTCCTTCTGGTATCACATGTATGGCGCAGGAACTGGTAAGTTTTTGACATAGAAATTGAAATACTGTATACACAGAGCCTGGTTTTTATCCCAGAGGTTTGATGCATTTAGTACACCTATATGTATGTCATTCTGGTATCACATGTATGGTACAGGAATTGGTAAGTTTTAGACATAATAATTGTAAAACTGTATACCCATTAAGCCTTGTTTTTATCCCAGAGGTTTAATGCATACAGTTCACCTATATGTATGTCCTTCTGGTATCACATGTATGGTACAGGAATCGGTAAGTTTTTGACATAATAATTGTAAAACTGTATACACAGAGCCTGGTTTTTATCCAAGAGGTTTGATGCATAAATTCACCTATATGTATGTCCTTCTGGTATCACATGTATGGTGCAGGAATCGGTAAGTTTTAGACATAATAATTGTAAAACTGTATACCCATTAAGCCTTGTTTTTATCCCAGAGGTTTGATGCATAAATTCACCTATATGTATGTCCTTCTGGTATCACATGTATGGTACAGGAATCGGTAAGTTTTTGACATAATAATTGTAAAACTGTATACACAGAGCCTGGTTTTTATCCCAGAGGTTTGATGCATAAATTCACCTATATGTATGTCCTTCTGGTATCACATGTATGGCGCAGGAACTGGTAAGTTTCAAAATACAGTAAAACTTGTTTTAAGCTACCACTAACAGGACCACCAAAAAGCAGTCACAAAAGAAAATGGCCACTTAATGCATGTTTTGTTTATTAATGGTTAGAAATGTTTTTTTTTTATTGAATATGCAAATTATTGTGATTTTTTTTTAAATAATCTTAAGTTGCTATAAACTCAATAGAATCGTCTCATTGAGACGATTCTGGTGAGTTTTAGCAACATAGGATTCATTTTCAATAATTATTAGACCATCATTATCTCCTTTTTAAGATATTTTGAATGAAAGAATGAGATTTTGAAAGCGGTCACTTAATGAAAATGGTCGCTTAATGAAAATTAGCGCTTACTAGACATGGCCTCTCGAGCAAGATTGACTGTAATTTTATGCTATTTGAAATAAATTTTCAGATCGATCACAGCTCAATATCAAAAATTAAATTTAGGCTTAGTTATTGTAAAAACTTTTTTGGCTCAACAGCAGTGTTCCTGGAACAACCATCTAAGTACCTCCTGTAAGCTACTTGTTTATTTAGGACTATAGTTAATAAAACAGCTTGAAAACCAGGCTCAAAAGTAAAGGCCCTTGATTATTGTAATTTTTGTCAAACATTCCAAAAAAATAACAAACAGTTTTCCTTCATAAGTGAAATACATGTATGCTGTCTTTATCAAAGCTCAAAAATGATACTTCTCTGCTGTTTTTCGCTATTCTGTTAAAAGATACACATTCTACATAAGGTTTCGGCTAAAATATGGAATTTGCATTGAATCAACAGAGAGGTAGATTCTGTTTGATTATATTCAGATTACTTCAATTTTCCCAACCCACAGGTTCCTTGAATGTCTACCAGAATGTGAGTGGTAGTGGTATGACCTTACTGTGGACCCTATCTGGTAACAAGGGAAATAACTGGATACAGGGCCAGTTCCCTGTACCAGCCTCAAAGTCCTCCTTATAGATATATACCTTGAATATTATACTTCAGGTTCTTTGAATGTCTACCAGAATGTGAGTGGTAGTGGCATGACCTTACTGTGGACCCTATCTGGTAACAAGGGAAATAACTGGATACAGGGCCAGTTCCCTGTACCGGCCTCAAAGTCCTCCTCACAGATTTACATAGAGGGAGTACGGGGAACCACTTATGCCGGAGATATTGCTATAGATGATATTGTCTTCAGACAGACTACATGTGGATGTAGGTTATCTTTCTTTCATACATAATTCAGCTTTTGACTCCATGTAGGGAAAAACTTGGGAAAAAATTGTGTAATAAGAAGAAAGTGCTTTTTATGAGCACTGGGTTTACTAATAATTAAACATTACTTATTTTGAAATTATGATATTTAAACTTTGCTTTAAAAAAGGATACTCAGGTTGTATGGACTAAGATCAGCCTGCACATATGATAAATCAAGAATATTCTGGGTTCAGTATGACAGGGGTTAATAGGATAGAGAAAATCAAACTTCGTTTTTTTACAATTTGGAGTTACTGAAGTGAAATTTAGTTGCATTTTGACTACAGTGCCAGACTTTTATAATGACAATACAGATACTTTGAAAATAAGTAAAAATGAAAAGCAGATTCAAGGTACTTTTCTCATAGAATACTTAATAAGCCAGATTGAATTCATTTTCACTACCAATTTCAGATCAACCCAATATAGCATCCCCATCTTTGGCACCCACTAGATCAACAGTGAAACAAACACAGCCACCTACACCTACGTTTGGTGAGTATCATGGCTTTTATAGTTACAAAACTTATGTTTATTTATTTATTTATTCAAATTTGAATATTCTTTATGATATTGGAACTGTAATAGTTCCATAACATTTCGGAACTCATGATCTTTTAAAATGTTAACAGAAATGTCCTAATGTAATCATTAGGAAAGCTCTATTAACACTGTTAAATTCAATTGTAGAATAATAGCTATTGTTGTTCTCTCAATGAAATATAAATTTATCCTCCTTGAAATTCAAATGATTATTCTATTTCTTTGATACATAAATGAGAAACACTTTTAGTACACATTTTATTAAAGCGCCCCATTTTGCACTTGATTGCTTTGCAAGGTTCATGATTATGCTACTTTTTTAGTTTTGCTCAGAGGAAGTAAAATGGGGTAAAATGAACAAAAGTAGGGTAGGAGTTTTTTATAAATTCACTGGTAAGGTGGTGTGTTTATCAAAATGATAATCTACCATTATTCTTTGATGAATCATCAAAAAGCATTATAGAAATTACTCTAACCCACTGACTTCTCTTTTACAGCATCCCAATCTCAGTGGGATTGTGACTTTGAGACAAACACTCTGTGTTCCTGGACACAGGATACGACAGACAACTTTAATTGGACCCTATCACAGGGACCCACAGGAACTATTCTTACAGGACCTGTATCTGATCATACCACTGGAGCAGGTGGGTGCTGTATATTATTCCCAGGCTAAATAGATGGCTCAGCGTGAAACAGTTGTAACTCCCTATATGTTTATAGGGAGTTACAACTGTTTCACGCTTGGCCATGGATTAATGGAATAGAATCAAACCTTCTTATTGAGCCTGTGGATGATATTTCCTATTATTCATGTGTGGGTGATGGAGAAAAATCAAGCAGCCTGAAATTGCTAAAGTACACTAACAATATTCTACAATTCTGACTAGAGGCCATTAGGGTGTACCTGTCTATTGAGGACATAGTCAAGTCTCCAATCAGTATGTGTGGATGCACAGGCTGAATTCAGTTTTAACATTGTGCACATTGAAAATCGTTGGAAATATCAATTGATCTTTGATCATGAACAAACCATAATTTTAACTCGAGCTTTTCCTGTAGCCTTCATATTGTGATAATTATTGTCTTTGCTTTGGCAGGACATTTTGTATATCTGTAGTACACTGCAACTCCATTAAAACGCTGTGGTCGGGGTCCAAGAAATAAAACAGCGGAAGAAGTGGATGTATCTGCTATAACGCTGTACCCCCCCCGGCCGCCGCCGATTCCCCCCCCCCCCTCGCGCGGTGAACAATAACGTACCGCGGAAACGTAACAGACACAGGGTCAATATTGATAACGATATCGGATATCAAAATATACATGTACATGTTTAGGCCATTGTATTTTATATTTTCAAAACTCGGCGATGAATTGAAGAACAAACGCGGTTTATTACTTTGGTATTTTTTATTTTAAAAGCTAAAATAACTATCTTTGATACGTAATCCAGTTTGTAGGATTAAACGATCGCAGACTCCTCTTAGTTCTCTGAATCCCGATTTCTCGGGCCTACCCGCCCGGCAGCAGAGAAACACCAATAACGACGATCTCAAAAGGATAAAGTTAGTAAAATCAATAAAGTTTCATAAGATCAACGAATTTCATATTTTAAATATTGTCTTCTGGAAAATAGGAGAAAATGATTATCTACGCAATCAAAATAAACCATACCCTACGTCCGATCGAAACTATACCAAAGTAATCGAATCTCTCGGAGTGCAGGACCGCATTCTTCGATGAGCGAGAAAAAATGCCGTAAATTCAATTAAATGAATCTGTAGCTACGACATTTAGATAGCCGGTTTGCGGAGATAAGCTAATCCATTTAATACGTCATCTTCCCGATATCAAGGGATATCGAAAGCTTCTTCTCGAAAACCGTATAAGTATAATGTTCGTATTCCTTGGTTTGACAAGATGTAAATTCACGGCTTTTATTATCAGATAGTAGATCGTCAAGAGGTTAAGTCCAGACGAAAGCGAAGCGACGCGGTCACCATCAGTTTCGCGCCATTTTTAGTTTCTTTGTTTCTTTGTTTGAAGCTATCAAGTGGGAAATGTAGGTTTATATATAGCTTCCTATTAAAAACTGAAACTATTTAGTGAGATAGGAATCAACGATAATAATTCATTTGGGCTTTAAATTTTCAAATCCTGTGACTATAATATGAATAATTTTAATAAAAAAGAAACAAAATTTTATCATATATTGACAAAAACGTAATATTTATAAGAAGATTCAACGGGATTGGCAAAGGGAGGTAATAAACCAATAAATTGGGTAAGGGGCGAGTCGCTTTTTGAAACGTTTGTCAGCAGCGGTAAATGTTCCAGATTTGAGAATATAAAACAAAATAAGCTTATTTTGCGAAAGCACGGCTTCTTCTGAAATTTATTAACTTGGATTTAATCGCATGCGAGCTAGACTTTTCGGTGTCAAATTGCGTCCCTGCCTTAGACAAAGCGCAGTTAGTAGCGCGCCGGACTGTCAATATTGGGATTCTGTGTTTCTCCGACGGCGGCACTCATTCTTTCTGACTATAAGTCACTCACCCATGGGTTACTAATCGTAGACCTATGTGAGATAGCAGTTTGTGTTTAGGAAAGGATGTGATGGTTTTACTCGTGATCGAATTCGGTTATCCAGCGGTACTGAGTGATATAACTATATAGGCCTACGCCTGTCAGCAATCAAATTAGCCATTTCTCTCTGACCTGAGGCATTTATCGCCACCACTGCTCCGCGGAAGGTGTGAAAAACAATTGTATTGATTTACCTGGCTTCACTCAGTATCGATTTTTATCTCGGTGTTTTCACCCTTCGATCGGAAATCGAGATCAAAACAGCGTTAACGGCGGATCGGGTAACATCGCCGCAGCATCCCAAAATGGTCGACCCCCCCAAATTTCGGGAGCCAAGCGGACCCCGCGTTATAATGGATTCAGCGCTCTAACAGATTTCGTTATAATGGAGTTGCAGTGTATTACTAAATTACTAAATTGTCTTTTGCAATAAAAAAAAATGAACTTGAGCTAGATGTATTCACAAAAGCTTGGAATGTACATTCACTTTTTAATGAGCAATCTATTCTATGAAACAAAAAGCGCTGAATACATTTTAATTCCTGTTTAAAGAAATATTTTTTTTCTATATTAGGCGTACATTAGCTGAATGTTGTCACCCACATAATAATGGTACTCTTGTTCTTTTAGAAAATATTTTTTTTCATTTTAGCTCTCAACTTAGACTAAACTTTATCTCTTATTGACACTAACAGACTTTCTAACAACCTTTGATTTGCATCTTGATAATGTTTGGCACTCATTAAAAAATCTGATGTATGTTCATTATTTCATATCAATTAAATCACTTGCATTGAAATTTCAGCCAATGGCTGGTATGTTTACATTGAAACATCATCACCAAGAAAGCACAATGACAAGGCCCGTCTCATGTCCACACCAGTTACAGCTCAGCAGCAATACTGTTTTAAATTCTGGTACCACATGTATGGACCTCATGTCAATGCCCTCAATGTATATATTAAGGTAAGTTGATTCATTTCTTTAGTATGTCTTCGAAATAACCCAACTAATTTTACATAGAATTCTATTTTTTTATACTCTGAATGAAACATTTTTAAAACTTTGTGAAAATAGATTTATTGCTTATAAGGAGCAATATTTAAGTTTCTAGTATACCTTACACATGTAATTTCTAATTTGCTTAATACTTAAAGAGACTCAAAATAAATTATTTCAAGAAAAAATTAAAGGTGTCCAATTTTTTAGAGTGTCGAACCATTTTGATGGATTATGGTAATATCCATATTACTCTTTTAATTTTGACAAGTCTTGAAAATTGTCTAATGTAAATGGTGTAAAACCACACAAGGTGATTTAATTGTTTCATTTGAAAAGTTTATTACCAACTAGAAGATTTCATAATTTCTTTGCAAAAAATAAGTTTTTGAATAATTTTATAGAACGTAAATTTCTAAAACTTCCTTTAAGACTGGATCATCTCTTGGAAAACCAATCTGGACAAAGAGTGGAACCCAAGGAAACAAGTGGAATTCTGGTCAAGCCAACATTCCTGCTAAAACCTCCAGCTTCAAGATTGTTGTTGAGGGTATTGTGGGACCTGGTTACCGTGGAGATATTGGCCTTGATGATTTACAAGTGGTTGCTGGTAGATGTCCAAACCAAGGTAACAGTGCTTGAACATTTGGAATACTACTTGTCCAATCTCACGATCAACCTTGGATGTACATAGAGAGACTATTTTCAAAAAAATTACAGGAAAACCTTCAAAAAACTTGATGACGTTAGTTAAAATGGTGTTAGCCCTTGAAACTTTGAATGAAAACATTCAACGTCACAAACACTACTCGCTTAAATCACTAATGTGAAATCATCGTATCCATATATAAATATCTTCGAAAATAACATCTGAAAAATCTTAATTTTTGAGATTGAAGCATCTTTCTCAAAAATTAAGATTTTCAGCTGTTATTTACTGTAAAAATATAATTCTAAAGATAACGCTGGTTGTTTCTGCACTAGTTTTTCTTACACTGCTTCCACTTCACAAAATGCACAATTTTGTTACAAACCCATCCACCCTTATATACATCTAAGGTCTGTTGCAGTTTACGGAAATGGCCAAGTGATGGTCCTAGTGAATGCTTGCAATTACTTATTTGGAACATAAACCACATTTTCTTATTTGCTTGTAATTTGATTTGTTTGTTTCTACTTTTCTTTCTTCACAATCTTATGATCTGTCTATTTATAGGTGGTTTAGACTGCACTTTTGACACAGATTTGTGTGGGTGGCAACAAAGTACTGACGACAATTTTGATTGGACACAGAGATCTGGCTCAACTGGTTCCCAGGGTACTGGACCAACCAATGATCATACAACAAATACAAGATCAGGTCAGTCCAATATTTGAATACATCATTTCAGCTTCTTTTGTTATTTTGATAGATTGATAAATTGTCAGCTACATCAAAGAAATAACTGTTTAATAGTTATATAGAGGGGTCAACACAAAATAATTGTAAGTGCCTATTGATACATAGGTATTAACAATAGTTTTACACAAACCATCCTATAGTCTTACAATATTCAGTCCCTTTTAGACTATGTTTTTGATTAACTCTGTGTAATTACTTTACATTTTAATTGATTACTGTATCTATTGATGGCAGCTGATAATACTTTGGTAATTTCCTACTTTATAATTTACAAGTTGTACATTTCAAAATTCAAGTTAACCCTTTGCTGTTTAATCCCTGCTTTTTACGTGCCTGTGATTTTACGATTGATAAAAAATTGTGAAAAAAGAAGAAATTGCTTCTAACAAGCAATTTCTTCTTTTTCCACACTATTTTCTACCCTACTGAATGGTTAATTTTCAAATTAAATCCACTTTAAATTTTCGTCTGCAAAACCTTTGAATTTGGACAGGTCCAAAATTTTGTAAAACAGGAAAGGGTTAAACTCTTCTTTCCATATACCAGCCTTTCCAAATTTACAAGAAGAATATTTGTATATTACAGGTTCCTACATGTACATAGAGTCCAGTAGCCCCAGAAAGCCAGGACAGAAAGCGTGGTTGGTCAGCAGACAGGTTGGTCTATCTGCCGTACCCAGATGTCTCAGTTTCTACTACCACATGTATGGAAAACACATTGGGTCTCTTAATGTGTATGTGAAAACTGGAACAGCACTACCAACAACTCCTGTATTTTCCAAATCAGACAATCAGATGAACCAGTGGGTTCTGGGTCAAGCTACATTACAAGCTTCAAAACCGTACAGGGTAAGATTATATAAATTCTAAAACTAATCATGTAGATTAACCCTTGTCATGCTGAATAAAAATCTTTGCAAGATAAAAGCAAAATCAAAGTGCTAAAAGCACTCGAAGTTACCAAAATGTGAGTGAGTATTGATTTCGAAAACGCATTGTATTACACCTTTCTGGTTTAAAAATAAAATTTAGGTGGTATGTAGTAAGATCAGAATGCACATATGTCCAGGCTGATCTTTGTATATTCCTCCTGTCAAAGCAGGAATATTGCGGGTTCAGCATGACAAGGGTTAAGTTATTATTATGAGGGTCAGGCTCATTGGCCTAGTAGTTAGCATGCTATGATGGTTGCAGGTTTTAGGGTAGTGAATTTGGGCAGGAAACTTTACAGACAGAACCCCCAGTGCACCCAGCTGAAAAAGTGGGTAGCAGTGGATAGAACTCATTGCCTATATATCTCTCTCTTTATGTGCATGATAAGATCCTGTATGAGTTAACACTTTCCTGTTTTACAAAATTTGGGACCAGTCCAAATTCAAAGGTTTTGCAGACAAAAATTCAAAGTGGATTTAATTTGAAAAATAACCATTCAGTAGGGTAGAAAATAGTGTGGAAAAAGAAGAAATTGCTTGTCAGAAGCAATTTCTTCTTTTTTCACAATGTTTTCTCAAACATAAAATCACAGGCACATAAAAAGCAGGGATTAAACAGCAAAGGGTTAAGACCACAATGGAAATAAGATTATTTCAACCCTAAATGATGTTATGCTCAAGTAAATGCCTGTCTACTGTTTGTGAGCTTCTTATAGCAAAGTGTATGACATGTCAAATTGTTTTTGCAAAATTGTGTAAGCACTATTTTTGTACTTTCAGAAATTTTATCTTATCTCATGATACTTTAAAATAATTATGCTCTTCTAAGGAAGATCATAGAGCTGCTGCTTTATCTATTTATCCCTGTCTCTGTTTTTGTGTACAGGTATGTCAGAAATCCATGGTTAGGTACTTCAACTGTCACAACAAGACTGAAAACCTGTCTAAAGTGGTGTTGATCCTGTTTTATACAATCTCTCTTTCTTTGTCCAAAGAAATTTTAACAACTCAATGATACTTTGGCTACATTTATTTGGTTGGCAATGACTTCTGAGATTGATCCTTTCTATTACAGGTTGTATTTGAGGGTATTATTGGTAATGGTTACCAAGGTGATATAGCCATTGATGATGTCACTATGACAGATGATGGACCTTGTCAGTTACCAGGTTAGAATTTATCTTATCTCTAGTCATGCCGAATAAAAATGTGAATCATTAAATATTTTCAAAAAATCTTTTCAATTCTTTCTGTTTTTAAAATGAAGATCAGGAGTCACTTATACTGAATTAATGCAAAACAATCTACTGTATGAGTATCATTTTATTTATGCCTTGCTTAAGGAAATTGATACATCAGTGCAAAACAGTTGTAACTGTCTATAATCATATTGGCAGTTACAACTGTTTCATGCTGAGCCATTACTTAAGTTAACCTGTTTGTGCCACAGTCTTGGTACTTTGTCACAGAATTTATAACAACAGAAATGTTTTGGAAAAGGTAGTTTTTGCTTGTAACAAGCAATTTCTTCTTTTCCAAGTATGTTTTCTTCAACATTGGATGATTTCTTTCTTTTCTTGTTTAATCCCTGCTTTTTACGTGTCTGAAATTTTATGATTGAGAAAACATTGTGAAAAAAGAAGAAATTGCTTCTGACAAGCAATTTCTTCTTTCTCCACACTATTTTCTACCCTACTGAATGGTTATTTCTCAAATTAAATCCACTTTGTCTGCAAAACCTTTGAATCTGGACAGGTCCAAAATTTTGTAAAACAGGAAAGGGTTAAAATCCCTCAAACTTTTCATTGCCATCTGCAGCCTCTTTAAAATCTGAAATTTTTAAAAAAAGACATATAATCCTTTGTCATGCTGAATAAATTTTGGCAAAAGATTTTCATCAAAATCACCCACTGGGACCCTAGGCACTTATAGTTTTTTGAAAAGTTTGAGCGATTATTCAAATGTATCAACAACCAAATTCTTATAGACTTTGCAGACTTAATGCCAGCAGATTTAATAAAGTAGATAGAGTTCAACAATGCCTCACAAATCTTAACCCTTGTCATGCTGAAAAAATTTTGGCTAAAAATTTTCATCAAAATCAAAGGGCAAAAAGGACTGAAAGTACAGACTGCAGGTCAATTTTTATTTTGAAAAACTATTCTATTGACAATTCTGGTTTGAAAGTAACAAACAGGTGGTGTAGACTAACATCAGACTGTACATATGTGCAGGCTGGTGTTTGTCTATAGCTCCTGCCAAAGCAGAAATATTCCTGGTTCAGCATGACAAGGGTTCAAGGATGATATAATTTCAATCTCTTGTTTTCCTTGCAGGAAATTGTAACTTTGAACATGGCCTGTGTACATGGAGTAATCCTGGCAGTGTGGATGATTTTGATTGGATAATAGGAACAGGAAGTACCCAGTCTAGTTATACTGGACCCTCTAGTGATCATACACTCGGAAATAGGACAGGTAATTATCAGTGTCACCGTATGTTAAAGTAAAAAAAATTTAAAAAATGGTACTTAAAATAATAATATGAAATATACATGGTGTTTTAGTTATTTTGAACAAAAAATATATATAAAAATTAGTCACTGAAAATGAAAAAGATTGTTAAAACATGTAGTCTGGAGGAAATAGGACAGGTAATAATTAGTGTCACTAAAAGTGAAAGAGAGTGTAAATAGTATAAAAATATGTAGTTTTGGAGAGTAGAAAATTTCTTTGTATGTTATAGAATTCTTATAGACAAAGTAGAAAAAAATCAGAAACTGAGGTATGTTTATTTGAACAAGAAAAAAAAATCCTCATGAATTTTTCAAGACATCATGTGGAATGGTTTTTGGATAACTTGAGTGAAATTATTTGATGTGGTCAAGATTATTAATTTCAGCCATTGCCAAACAAGGCTCTTTTCATCATTTAGGATTCATAAGATTCCTATTAATTGGCTTTGAAATCTCACTCCACCGAACACTATATCTGAATAAGAATCTTCAGATTCCTCTAAGGAAAATTGCAAGATTTTCAAAACTCATGAATTCATTCAAAAAGCTAGCACTTACTCCAAAAAAAGAAAACCTTATCTGGTAATGGCTTGTTCATTTATACTGCCAGGTAAATACATCTTCATTGAGACATCAGCTCCGAGGAAAACAGGAGACCGAGCTGATCTGAGAAGTTTGAGATTTGGACCTACGTCCCCAAGATGTCTCAACTTCTGGTTCAACATGCATGGCCAGGATACCGGTACCCTGAGAGTTATGATGGCACCAGCAAACATGACCAATCAAACAACAACGCTGTGGGAACTCTCAGGACAAGATTTTGGTGTGGCTTGGAAAAAAGGACAAGTACCATTCTCTAGCAAAGTTAACTTCTTGGTAAGTGTTGAACTTTTTATTCTTTCCAATAATTAGGATAATCGGGTATAAGGGAATCAGCTTGTCTGTCTGTCCATCTAGCTTTCTCATGTCAGCTTAATTACTCAGCAACTAATTAACCAATTTCATTCAAACTTTATGGAGTGATCAGTATTATGCAGAGATGTGCAAGTGATATTTTGGCTACAATTTATTGACTTTTGACAGAGTTATGGCCCTTTGATGAAAAATGGTTTTTCATTATTGAAAAGTACTCGTGGGGGATATAAGTCTGCATTGCAACAGTGAAGTTATGCATTCTATTTATCATATTGTCACCTCTTTACAAATAGACGGCCAGTATTGATATATGGGTATGCAAAACATCTTCTAACCTTCTCTTTATATCTTTAAAAAATTGATTTTATGAACTACAATTACAATGGCATTAAAGTTTAAACATGTAGTATAGACTCTGGTCAAATTGCTCTAATGTGCAGGTTGGTCTTTATCTTAACAAAGTTATTCAAAAATTCAGCATTTAGAGATGTCAAAAAGGTTATCATTTGTAATTTTATTTTCAGTTGATCTTTGAAGGTGTTCGTGGTAATGGGTACAGAGGAGATATAGCCCTTGATGATATCTCATTTACCAATGCAAAATGTCCAGGTGGGTATTCAATTAAACAGTCAAAGCATTTTCCAAAGGAAATGCTATTTTGTTTAGCATTGTTTGAAATCTTGTCAAAGACTTACAAAGCATTGTTATTTTCATTTAACCTTTCCTTCCAATTTTATAGACAATCATAAAAGGACTTATCAAAGAAAATGCTTTAGTTTTAATTATGAGAATTTATTTGTACCTTTTCATTCAGTACCTTTTATAGTGACTTTGTGTTAACCTTTAAGTTGTACTGAACGATTTTGCTTTCTCCATCACCATTTCATGTTTTTTCTTGTCATTTTTTTCTTGTCAAAATGAGTTATTACTTCCCTGAGCGCAAAAAAACACTTGTTAATAGTCGGAGTAGAGCTTTCTCTTCTAAATCAAGAGGTTGCAATTTCTTATCAAACTTTGTTCTTTCCTTGGCCCACACATTTGATGCAAGTACTAATTTATTCTCCAGGAAGTAATTTCAAGATTGATGAATCTTAGTTTTAGGAAATTGTATTATGTAACTTAAATAAGTTTAAACTAAGCACCACCTAAACATATTCCAGTAACACCCTCTTTGGCAGCAGTAGCGTTACCACAGACTACGTTGATACCTTCAACAACTGGAATTACACCAACAAGTAGGTTTAATTTTATTCACAGACAATATTTCTAAAGCTACCACATCTATTTAGCAACCGCTTTCATAATGCTATAATTATACAAAGTCTCTCGCCGTAAGCAAAATTTTGGAAAAAGTGGACATTTTTAAATGAAAAATTATTTTAATTATTGAATCTTATTTTGTTTGTACCCTTTAGAATCGTCTAAAAAGACGATTCTAATGGGTTCGAACATCATAAGATTTAGTATAAATTATTTAGTATAAATTATGCAACAATCTATATATGCTATCAAAAAAGACCTGTCTTATCCATTATGAAATATTGTATTTGCGACCACTCTCATTAGCAACTGCTTTTGGGTGGTCTCTTAAGTTGTAGCTTAACACAAGTTTTACCGTATTTAGAATTACGGTGATAGAGATAATCATATGTTTTAAGCACTGGAATCTTAAATTATTTTAATCTTACACCACTCAGTGTTCATTGTATATTGATATTTTGGTTATGTGTTATGTGCAGGACATTTATCACTTTTGAAACTAGGGAAAGTGGGTAACTGCTGTTTTATTTTTTAAACATAAGAAAAGAATTGCCACAAATTATTGTTGTATAATTGTAGTACCTCCATCCAAGCTGGACTGTGACTTTGAAAGAAATATTTGTTCCTGGACCCAGTCTAGAGATGATCAATTTGATTGGACGAGAGCCAGTGGCCCCACCTCAAGCTCACAGACTGGACCATCAGTGGATCATACAACTGGAAAATGTAAGAATTTCTGTATTCTGGAAATTGTCATAGATCTTTGCAAAACAAATGGCAAAAAAGTATTTATCCATGTAAATTCCATCAACATATATTAAGATTTAGAAAAAAGGCTTATCCAAATAACAATGTTTTGTAAATGGTAATTTGGAGAACACTTGAATTAAGAAAAGATAGTGACAAATATGAAAGAAAACTCAAATGTTGAAAAAATATAATCCATTTAAGTTATTTCATTTCATAATTTTTGTATAGCCTTTCTACTTGATTTGTTATTGTGGGATCAAGAGTTGAAATTATAATAAATGTCATGACTAATAACTATGAAAAGAGGTCACTTAAAACTGGCTGTACTGAAGATTTTTTTAAATATAGGCAACATACCTTTTTCTTGGGTTTGATAAGAAGTACAGATTCTGCTGAATTTTTTTCTTTAACTTTTCCACTTCTTTTTTCAGTAATTTTTTTCTTATCTGAGATTTTAAAAAAAAAAAAAAAGACAAAAAAAATCAATCCAAATTTTTCAAATGATTATTTTAGCCTCTGGCCACTATGTGTTCATTGAAACATCATCTCCCAGACGACCAAATGACACAGCTAGATTACAGAGTACTAGTATTGCACCCAAACTTGGTGCCCAGTGTTTGATATTCTGGTATCACATGTATGGACCTGATGTGAACACGCTGAATGTGTATACGAAATACGGACGGACATACAGCAAGCCAATCTGGACCCACACCGGGACAATCAACAACCAGTGGCATTATCAAGCTGTTGATATACCATCACCAGGGGGAAATGCTTTCTCCGTAAGTACAATCCGATTGCTCAGCTGGAAATAGTTATAACTGCCTATATGTCTATAGGCAGTTATAACTAATTCATGATGAGTCATTGAATAAGCATCGACAGAGGCAGGCAAACATACACAGGTGTTACTACTGACTGACAATATACAATTAAAGCTTGGCAAAATAAGTCATAGGACTTTTAAATTTATGCGCACTCAAAAGGCCACCAACAATGAATAATATAGGATAAAGGCGAGATTTGAACTGTGACAAAAGATGAATGTTCTTCTGGTCTCCTTTTCATTGATTGGAGAGTTGATGAATAATCAAAACATTGTACTACAGCTTGAACAAGCTGTAGTTTTGATGTTTTGATCATTCATCAAAGACATTTTTTGAAAGAAGATTTATTTCTATTATGCACTTGCATTTTGGGCATTAAGGTAGTTACACCCTTGTTAGTGCAATTTATGATCATCATTTCATCAAAAATATTTTGGAAAAAACAGCATAATTTTGTTCTAAAGATGTATGTCAAAGTTTCTTAGAAATGATGAAAAAGACTTTGTATAACTTTTTTTAATATAATGAAATCTTTATGATTTTTTAATATCTTTTTTGTAAATTGGGAGATAATAAAAGAACAAATGCCTAATCAAATGTTGCATTTTGAGTGAAATGTATGTTATGCATGAAACAGATATCAAGTTCTAGGAAATGGTTTATAATTATGCTGCTAACCTTTTGTGATGAAAATTTCTTAATTTTCAGTCCTATAGAATTTATCTTGATCATGTTTTATTGGGGACTTCGGCACAGGTATCGATGACGTCATCAAAATATGAGTGGTTGGCGTTGCCAACCATTTTTACATACACAAAGAGCAAAATATTCAATATCCAAGTAATAAGATTATACATTTCTAACGATATTTTCCAAGTGACAAAGGTGTCAAAGTGTAGACGAATCACCGCTCCGTTTGGTTATGCAGTTGTCATCATGTGTCAATGTCTTTGAAATGAATACTTTACGTCGAAAGATAACCACCCGGAGAGGCTTATGAATCCAAATAAATCGTAGTTGAGCAACCGAATTATCGAATGTAGGAATCTAGTTAAGCTGTATTTACGTCATTTTGGCCACTCAGCAATAAAATATGATGTATCTTACCTATTCCTAGTTGATTTGAATTTCAATGCTGCTTTTTTTCCTTATCTCAGTAACGACATTCATCCCATCTCAGATCTCCAAACATAGATGAAAGATTTGAACTAATCATTAATTATCTTAACAACATTAATTATTTTCCTCGGTAAATATTGAGAAGCAACAAAAAACTATTTAAATATTATTTAAAACCAAACTTAACTGTTGAGATGAAAACACACACACATATATAAATAAAGGTCTTATAAGATAATAAGCGAATGTCGCCAGTCACATTAAATTCGGACGAAACTGCTTTTCGAACACATATTGTAAGGTATAAAAATCCTAACAGGGAATTTTCAAAATGCGACATGAAAAATAATCAGCTGCGCTAATTACACAAATATGTGTCATATATCCATTTGTTACGCAATGTTCTATACAAAACGGCGAATCTCCTTGATCTGACCATAACCGGATGCCCTAATCAATATCGTCAATATCAAAATACGGTAGCCGCTTATCACACACACGTGCACGTGTCATAAAGATCGCCCATTTCTTATGCAACCGTTTATCGAATTTTCTTTGATCTGGCCGTGACGATGTATCAATCAATTACCCATGTCATACGCCACTGATTGGTGGCTTTCACTTGGACCCAACTAGTCTTTAAACGTAATGTGTGAAATCTCGGTTTACACATCAAATATTATCTTTAATCAGGCATAGAAATAACATGCTGTCATACAAAAAGTTCCACATGCTTCAAAACATTGTAACTAAAGAATAGTAACAGTTAAGATTACAAAGCTCCGAAAGCCATCTCGTTGAAATAATAGATGCAAGAGTCACCCAAATATGCACATTTTTGTAATCTTTGTAAGAAATAGCAAAAATGTAGAATTATTTTAAATCAATCTAATCAATGGCAAATCCAAAGAGGGTTTGCAGGGGTTGGGGTGGGGTGGGAGGGGATGTCATTTGATTATAATAGTGAAATTCAATCTAAACTGGGCATTAAAAGGAAAAGGCACCCCCTATATTATAAGTTCGAAACCACATTACAGTAATCCTGGATCCATCGGAGCAAAAGATATAAATATTTTCGATATGATCAAAATCAATTGAGCCTGTGCATGACATTTCCAACAATTTCAAATGCTCGTGAGGTGCAAACACTGAGTAGCGTAGACAGCCACATACCGTAAATATAATGTTACCCGGTTGTCTAATGATAGTTAAAACCTTTTCTAGCTACTAAATGCATAGTGAAGACACGGGTCAGACTGTGCGGATGCACAAGAGTCTTTGCTTTCCACATATTTGAAATTGTTGGAAATCTCACGTACAGGCTCATTTATAACTTGCTATAGAAAAATGCTTTTCACTCGTTCGTTCATTCATTCGTTCGTACGTTCGCTCGTTCATTCATTCATTCATTCATTCATTCATTCATTCATTCATTCATTCATTCATTCATTCATTCATTCATTCATTCATTCCCCTTTACATGCATCATCATATTCATTAATTTGCGTGCTTTTCATTGATTAATCTATCCACCCATTCGTCCATCAATCCGGCTACGCGTCTGTCAGTCCTCCCATCAATCCGTCCGTCTGTCCGTCCGTTTTAAAATCTTTCAAATCATACGTCCGTCGGTCATGGAATATTCTTAGCATATGAAAGATCTTCAGTTTTGACTCCTTTTATTTGAACGAAGTTTATTAGCGCAATTCAAATACCACCTCACTGTTTTTCACCAACTTGAGATGAAAGGGTTGATAAAAAATCGATAATAACACAACTGGTCATCAAGCAATCTACATACCCTAATTAGGGAATGTCATTAGGCATCTAAGAAGAATTTGTAACGTGCCAAATTAGGGATGTATTTTTAATGGTTAATTTTTGAACGAGCGGGAAAGACGACCAATGCCGATTTACCAAACGATTTTGTTTGCATAAACAGAATATAAATCTATTTATATAAATTTAAGATATCAAAAGAAGACATTAAATCAGGATTTTATCAAATCAAGATAAATCAGCTGTAAACAAATGATTAATGTGTGCAGATAATCAACCAAATTGATGTTATTCCTTATTGATAGGGGTGATTTCAAAGCAGCGATATTAATTCTAAAATCGTTTAATCTTCTTTAAAAACATGTTTTTTGAAAAGTTCGAATGATAAACTTTTCAAAAATATATAGTTTTGACATCTTTTTTCTCAAATTCAGCGAAAATAGTGATCTAGATTAGGGGATATTTACATTAATTAAATAGAGCGAGGCGATTCAACGCCAACCATTTTTATTGACTAGTGGGCTGTGACGTCATACCGAAGACACCTATTGTTGGTAAACTATAAATTATTGAATTATTATATCTCTACAGATTGTGTTTGAAGGCGTGAGAGGCACAAGTTATAAAGGAGATATAGCTCTAGATGACATCAAATTCTCAACTCAACCTTGTGCATCATCAGGTCAGTAGGTGCTTGTTAACCAAACCCTTGTCATACCTGTATTCATGTTTAAAAATTGGCAGGTGTAGACAAAGACCATTCTGCACAAATGCACTGTCAGATCTTGGTGTACACCTTGGGCCTGTTTTACTAAGCTTTTTACAAAAAAGTAATCGTAAATCAAAATAACAAATCGTATCTGGCGTTTTCATTCATTGTAAAATTCTGCCTTGCAATATCTCACCGGAATCGTCTTAAGAAGACGATTCCAATGAGATGCTTCATGGCAGAATTCCATATTTAGTAACTAATTCAGAAGCAACCTTAATTTTTGACTTACACATAAGAAGTCTGGTAAAACAGACCTCAAGTGTTTGTCCCATTCAAGCTAGAGATGATAGTAAAATTTATTGTCAAAGGAAATCTTGAATCGGAGGACATTCTTCTTGTGCTTTGATTTGATTGCAGCTTCAAAGAAAACATGTTTTTTGATTCATGAATATTGTTAACAAAATAATATTCAAATATGTTGACTCTTTGATAAAGGTTTCAATATACTAAATGTATTTTGTTATTATCATCAAGCCTCCAACTCTTCATGTGATTTTGAATCTGGTATCTGTGGTTACACAAATGTAAAGACGGACGTATTTGATTGGCAGAGATCTACAGGAACTACCTCATCCTCCGGTACTGGACCTCAAAATGATCACACATATGGAACTAGAGCAGGTCAGTGTTTTGTTTCTTCCTTTTTTTCACTAGTCCTTTAGTTTATCAGGATCAATGTTCATTGTAAATTCACCTTAAGGTCATGTGTCATTCAAGATGTATATTTAATTTCATTGTACTTTTTTTACTCAAAGATCATAAAGATTTTATAATTTTGAAAACTTTTCTTTTTGTTTATTGTGGTTTAGTTGTGTGAAAGGGGTCTGCAGTACAAATACCCTTAATACTCAATTTGTCTATAATTTGAATCTTTAATCAGAATACTCTTTGACATAAAGGACATGACAATTTTGCTTTCTTAGAGTACAAGATTGTATTTAGAAAGCATTAAAGAAATAGAATAATTGTTTGTTTTTCGAGTAAGATGGATGGATATTTGATTTTGTGAGCAAAAAAAAGCTATATAGCTCCACCACTCGTGAAAATATAGCTTTTGTTTTTCACTAAATAAAATATAAATTGATATACACAGAAACAAATTATTATCCTCTACTAATGATATATACCTATGAGCCATTTTTTAAATAATTATTTATCCCTGTTTTAGGTCATTACATGTATATTGAAGCCAGTTCACCACGAGTACGCAGTGACAACGCCCAACTATTGTCTCCAAGTTTCTCCTCTCCCTCTGGCGGCTGTCTCAATTTCTGGTTCAACATGAACGGCCTTGACATGGGAACATTAAATGTGATCATGAAGACAGGAGCCAGCTCTAAGAGATTGTTCACAAAGTCAGGGAACCAGGGTACAAAATGGCAGCTGGCCCAAGTGACCGTACCCAGCAGTGCTAACTACTCTATCATGTTTGAAGCAATTGTAGGAACTGGGTACCGAAGTGATGTGGCTATTGATGATATCTCTATCACATCTGGAACATGTACTCTGCCAGGTAAGTGTTTGTTTGATGATATTTTAGGGCCTTATTTTGATTCAGCAAAGTAACCTTGAGTTTATTGGCAAACAAAGAAAAAGACAGTAAGCAAGGACCTTGCTTTTTTATATTGTTTCAAATTAAGTGCTGTTTTAAGATAGTGGATGCATTGTAGTTCCAGAATGTTTTGGAAGTAATGAACTTTATTAGTGTTAACCAAGGTTTCCTTATGATTTCATTAGGAAAACCTGGCTCAAGATTGTGAAAGATTGTGAGTCCTTTAATCTTTCCTCTATAATCCCAGAATTTTACAGCCCGGCTATTTGATAATCGTGAACATACTGAGGAGACAAAAGAGAATACTTAGATCAATTTATCCTTTGCCCAAAGTATTTCTATCATGGTCTAGGAAAGTCTCTTTTCAAATTACAACCATTTTCCACCTTTTTCAGCCTGAATTGATATACTAGTTTTAAAGATTTGAAAAACCAGAGTGTTAAAAGGACACAAAAAGAATTGCTTGTAAGATCCAAACTTGTATTCAATACATTATATTTGAGGATAATGTCAGTCATAGAAGCAAATCTTTTGTGAAATAAAGCCAACCTTTATTAAACATAATCCAAATTTTAGATATCAATTTTCAGGTAATTGTAACTTTGAGAAGGGTACCACTTGCACCTGGACAAACTTGAGAAATGATGATTTTGATTGGCTGATTGGTAAAGGTTCTACATCAAGTCAGTTTACTGGACCACAAATAGATCACACAGTTGGGGATAGTACAGGTAACTAGTCTGATTTGTTCAACCCTGTAAAAATTATGGTGATTGGTTTAGACAATTGAATTTGTTATGGATGTAAAGATGATATATTTTTTTAAATGCGTAAAGTTTTCATATCCAATCAATAATGTAAGCCCCATTTGCTAAGTTGGTAGAGAGCTCTTAACTCCAAACCTTGAGATCATTGGATTGATTTTTGGTGGCACAGTTGCAAACTTAATGTAATAACTCTGCAATGTTTCGTAGGTAATGAACTCCAACAGTGTTAACCGAGATTTCTTAATGATTTTCATAAGGAAACCTCGGTCAACATTGTGACAGTTTATGAGGTCCGAAAGGCTGCAGAACTATTACAGGTCTACTACCTTAATGGCTCTTGGATAAGAAGTTAAACCAAGGCCAGGGCATGTTAAAGAATTAGATGGATCTATGCACTAGTTTTATCTTTTATTCTTATACTATCATCAATAACAAGTAGCCATATGGGCAAAGTAGTTTGCTATAAATAAACAGAAATACCCATACATCAAGTTGATTTCCAGGTTAAAATTTGATTATACAGAGACTAACTCTTATGTGTATTGTTACTTTTTCTACGAAAAAATAAACTTTAACACGCTATTCTTATATCAACAAAGCAAATTGAAACGAAGTGATTATTTGTTTCAGGAAAGTACATCTTCATTGAAACAAGTGCTCCCAGGAAGCCAGGAGACAAGGCTAGAATATCAAGTGAACAATTTAGTCCCACAAATGGGATGTGTATCAGTTTCTGGTATCACATGTACGGCAGCACTGTCGGAAATCTTAACGTCTACCTAGTGACTGGTTCCACATACACACCAGTCTGGAAACTAAATGGAAACCAACAAGATACCTGGTATAATGGACAGGCTGGCTTGAAGAGTCTTAAACCTTTCAATGTAAGTTCAAAAATTGCAATCTTTTGTAAATTGACCAATTATAGCTACCTGATGTAGTAAAGTATATGATATCAACTGAAATACAAGAATTGTTTGATGGTTGATTTTTGACAGATCAACAGTTACTATAGGAGAGTTTTGTTGTTCAAAGAACATTCTACACTGAAATATAGTGAAATTCTATTCTGTGTCAATTAAAAAAAAAATAAAAAAAGCAATGTTTTTTATTTTTAATTTTGTTGCAATCCATTAAGGGATTTAAGGCATATTTTTATTCCTGCCGCAGACCCTTTGTCTTGTTTGATTTGTCATAAGAACCAGAAAAAAAAAGCAATGGCCTAAGGTACTCATTTTGACTACCATGAGAGGCTATGGGTCTTAATTCTGGTTCTACATATTTGGCATGCGTGCTGATGAGTTTTCTGGGTAGATTTAGCAATATTGAGAAAGATTCACATATAAAAACTTATTTGTCATTTGAGAGAAAAAAAAGATAACACTTAAAACCAAATAGTTCCTAAAATCTTATCCTTTGTATGAAAATCTTAATTTCAATTAGAGAAATTAATTTGTTTGTTTGAGAACATGTTATATTTGTATATTTAGGTTGTGATTGAGGGTATAAGAGGAACAAACTACCTGAGTGACATAGCTATAGATGATATTTCATTTACCAGCTCATACTGTGGAGGTAGGCAGTCCATTGATCTTTTTTGAATAATCCAATAAATGAATCCCATAAACAAGATTCCTACAGTTTGATGGTTTAGTGCAAGACTGTACTAAGTGTATATATGTTGTATATATACACTCAAGACGGTCTTTCACTGAACCTTCGAGTTGTGAATCTACTGCCAGTATATCCCACGTTGGGCAATCAAAACTCATTATTACAGCGTGAATAAAGCTTTCGTTATGCGTTTTTCTGTTGCACATTGATGATACTCTTTGACATTTAAGGTAACAGACCCGTAATAGTTCTGTAACATTTTAATGAGTTATGAACTTTAACAGTGTTGACCGAGTTTTCCTAATAATTTTTATTAGGTAATCTCGTTCAACATTTTGAAAAATCATGATATCCAAAATGTTACAGAACTATTCTCCATTACTTAAGACTTTCTAGTACTAATTTTATATTTTAAGTTATGACATTTCCAAGAGTCTCCATATATGATTTTTTATTTTTCAGTTCAACCTTCTGCAGCGGATCCCAGCACACAAACAACTATTATAACAACACCATTTACAACAACACTGCCCAACCCTGGATCTACACCCTGTAAGTTGTAATACATATCAATGGCTTAGCATGAAATAGTTGTAACTCCCCAAATATTTAGGTAGTTACAACTGTTCTTCGCTAAGCTATTGATATTTGCTATATGACATTGCATGGTTGTTCAAAAATTAAAAGAATGCTGCTGTTAGTCATTGACTTACCAATTAAATAATTTGATTGCTCTGCCTACCTATGTTATTTTAGTCAAATATTTTCTTAGCTTATAAGTAATAAGGTTTTTAGCATCTTTCAAATAACAACTGAATATTTTAATTGAAAAAAAAAATAGTCTTTTGTAAGTATAGCAGTGAGTTGTAGAAAAAATAAGTGCGATTGATACTTGCCTTTGAGATTTTTATCTACTAACTTAAGTAAAGGTTGTCTCTCACAGTCCATTTCAGGTGTTTTGGTACTGATTAGAATATATGAAAGTCTTTGGTCTTCTCTCTAAAAAACACAATCTTGTATAACACTGTATCTTACAGCACCTTCCCTGTTTGACTGTAACTTTGAACAAGGCTTCTGTAAATGGGCCCAGTCACCAGATGACAATTTTGATTGGACAAGAGCTCAGGGACCAACTGGTTCCTCATCCACTGGGCCAACCAATGATCACACTACTGGAAGTGGTAAGAGCTCTATTTCTGCTCAAATTAGTTTTGTAAGATTGTTTTGTGTCTTTAGATTATGTCATTGAAGCTTGATAGAGAATGCAGCCAATGGTGAAAATTACATTTTTTTCACATTATTTTCTCATTTGTAAATCACAGTGAGAAGTAAAAGCTATTGTCTGTTCAAAAAGTATTGAAATAATCAAGCATAAAAGCAAATTCCACTTTTCTTGCAAAACTACTTTGTGTGTACAGAATAGTCATTTACTGCAAATACTATTCTTTGAAGAAGAATTCAATATCTGACCAAGCCAAATGTGTGATTCTTACTAGACTAAAGTAGAATTGCTTTGAAAAAATATTGTCATAAAGAAATTTTAATTTTTACATTCAGGAAAAGGCTGGTACATCTACATTGAAGCATCATCACCAAGGAGACCAAATGACACGGCCATTATTCTGACACCCATTATCAATGACACACGGACTCGATGTCTGAGTTTCTGGTACCATATGTATGGTACCCATGTCAACACTTTGGTTGCTTATCTAAAGACTACTGATGTAACTAGGCTTGGTACCATCTTGTGGCAGAAATCTGGTGACCAAGGAAATAAATGGAATCCAGCTCAAATTACCATAAATCCATTCAAAAGTTATCAGGTGAGAAAATCATATTCAAACTATTTGCCTGTGATCTTTTTTTAAACAAGTCAATAAAAAATCACAAATTTATCCAAGTTGACATATCAGGGAGGGGGTCACCCAATGTTTTAAAATTCAGGGATTGTTAGTATCAAAAGGATAAACAGTTTCAAGGCATTTCTCCTTTTGTAGGTTTTATTCAATTTTTAGACTTTTCATGATTCATATCAATTTTATTATTAAAATCAAACTTAATGTACTATGATTCACGTCTAAATCTAACAAATATAGATTATTCTGAAATTTTTCCATAAGAATTTGATAAAGTTTCCTGTGGTCTTCACAGCTAAAATAATTATTCAGTGAACTCAAATACATTCCAGATTCTCTTCCAAGCTCTACGTGGCACCAGTTACCGTGGGGATATAGCTCTAGACGACATAAGGCTAGCTGCAGGAGCATGCCAACAGACAAGTTAGTATGAATTAAAATAAATGATCTGTCAGACTGAAAGTTAACATCAAAGATAGTCATAAACAGATTTAGATAAAAGTGATAGGGCCTAGAGATGGTCAGATTTACAAAAAAAATGAAAATAGTCATTGGTAGATAAAATTAATGTATATTTCTGCTCACACAGAAATGCTCCTAAAAATGATCTTAGTACAAGTTTGTGAACTGTGATAAGCCTTGTTGCTTTTTGCACTTTACACGTGATCTATTTTGTGCTATGAGTGATATTAATTTTTTCATTAGCCAAAAAATTCAAAGAACTGGGGATGTGGCATAGTGTAGATGTGTTGTTGTCTAGCATATTGCTTTATTCAAATGTAGAATTGTAAAACAATGACATGTGAAGGTTTTTTTTTGTGTCCTTTATGACTATTTGTCTCCCACCAATTGGTTGATTATTGTATGTGGGATATCAGCTGAAGGCTACGAAAGGCTCTAATGGTAGTACTGGTGTGAGAAATACCAAGCATCCATTGCTAGGTGCTCCAATTGCCGCAGTATATGTGAAAGATTGTTGAAATCGCTGTAAAACCCATTTCTAACAAACAAACAAAGATTATTTGTGATGACTGTTTATATGTTACAGACAACCCAACCATATGTACATTTGAGCAGTCCAGCCTGTGTGGTTATGTCCAGGACAAAACCGACACCAATGGTTTTGATTGGATCTGGCAGAAGGGTCCTACAGGGTCCACCAGTACTGGCCCCAACACCGACCACACCACCCTCACCAAGAATGGACATTACATGTATATAGAGACATCCGCACCCAGGGTACTCAATGACACAGCAAGATTGATAAGCCCCATTTATCATCTACAGGTAAGAGTTTCTTATATTCTCGAGCTTTATTATTCTTCTATTATGATTAGGGATGGGAACCAGTATTCGATTAATCGGGTACTCGATCTAATGTCCGATTATCGATAACCAATTTCACAAATTGATTAATCAGTAAAAAAATGTAATATTAGCAAATTCGTTTCTAATCTCATTTTTCATATATTCTCAAAATAACGTTTTTACATATGAAATGCTGTTCAGCTAAAGATTATGTATGCAACACCTGGGCGCATGCCGACTGTCTTATCTATCGATATTTTGAATTTGCAATCAAGTGCCAACTGTCATCGCTCTTGCTGTCAAATAATACATGTCATTTTGTAACTTTTCGTACCTTCGAATTTGGTAAGCTTACTTATCTGTGACAGTGCAATGTACTTGGATCTTTGGATCAACGGAATGTTGCAGCGTCGTTCCAAAACCATGTAACGCAATTTTATCGATGTTGTAGATACTTGATCTTTCTAAACGGAAAGTTATATATTAAACCGATGAATATATATTACCGAGAAATGATACCCTCTAACCATGTACTCTAACATTTCAAGTTTCTTAAAATAAATAAGCAATCATATTTCATTTTAACTGCCCCTTTTACCGAAAATATGCAGTAAATACCGTATATCTTTACGTTCGAAGTTACAGAATAAATGAATATCCTCAATTACTCGAGTTCTCAATCGGAAAGGTGAACGAGTAATCGATTAGTAAAATCAGTACTCGTTACCATCCCTAATTAAGATATAAAAAGCTGCAGTATTTCAGTAAATTTGTCATCTTGTTGAAGGAGAAAAAAAGTATTTTGCAAAAAATGTATGCTTTTTCTAGACATTTAAGCACAAAGTGGTACTTTGAGATAATCATATCAAAGTGTCTTTGCAAAACTATTCTTAATGCCTGAATATAAAGGCACTTACAATAGTTTTCTCTGACCCCGTCATAGCCCAGTTGGTAGCACGTCGAACAGTCAATCTTGAGGGCTCAAGGGATCGATCCCGGCTGGCGGCACTCAATCTTTCCGAATATTTGTCTCTCACCAATGAGTTGATAATCATAGACCTATGTGAGATAGAAGCTGAAGGTTAGGAAAAGATGTGATGGTTGTACTGGTGAGAGAAATACCAGGAATCCTTGTTAGGTGCTCAAGCCATCACAATATAACTGAAAAAATGTTGAAAGCGGAGTTAAACTCCATTCAATCAATCAATCCATTTATAAAAAATAACTTGCAATATGATGTCTGAAACCTTATAAATTGACCAGAAAATACAGAAAGTGCTATCTTTGAAGGTAATGTGATTTTTTACCATTGTTCTTTCTTGTGACCAAATTAAGATGTAAACCAATTGAAAATAATGTGTAAAGTAGAAAGATGGATCATTCAATCCATGTAGTAGAGTGCACTTTGAAAGTGACTTAAAGCTACTTTTAATATAGACTTTTCCAAAAAAATTATCACAGGGCAATACAAACCAGCAGCGCTTAACATTCTGGATTAATATGTACAGTGTAGACTCAAAACACCCTTAATGTGTATAGCACATGGAGGCCATCCTGGAACTAGAAGTCTGGGATTAAATTATAACATTTTTTGAAATGTTTATTACAGGGCAACACAAACCAGCAGTGCTTGACATTCTGGATTAACATGTATGGTGTAGACACAAACACCCTCAATGTGTATATAGCACCAGGAGGTCAGCCCAATTCCAGAGGTCCAGTGGTTTGGTCAAGGTCATTCAACCAGGGTAACACGTGGAGAAAGTCTGAGGTCACCATAGCTCCAAGTGGGGACTACCAGGTAAGGAATGCTTTAATTTTCATTAACAAGATTATGAATATTAAGTTCATTTTTATGGTAGATGCTTAAAATGTCAAGGTCATTTATCAAATTAGTCAATAACTATTTAAGTGTCTTTCAGATATGTCCCTTTGTTGAGCTTATACTCATTTGAAGTAACATATTTTTGTATTGTTCAGGCTACTGCTTTATTTTAATGTAAATAACTTTATTTACATAACAGAAAATACTTGAGTACAATTAGCTCCATAGGTTTATAATTGATCCATTTCGGTTTTAACAGATCATATTTGAAGGAGTACGAGGAAAGAGTTACCATGGAGACATTGCCATAGATGATGTAATGGTGAATGCAGGACAATGCTCAGGACAAGGTGCCGTTAGAATTCATAT
This sequence comes from Fragum whitleyi, assembly GCA_948146395.1. NCBI lineage: Eukaryota > Metazoa > Mollusca > Bivalvia > Cardiida > Cardiidae > Fragum > Fragum whitleyi. Next base: position 31,862,193 of record OX411551.1, on the reverse strand, counting down.
AAATTACTAAGAATTTACTAAATATTGTACCAATCTCTAAGGAATGGGGTTGGCATCTATAAGAGGCTATTTCACTGTAGAAAAATCTACTGATATTAGAAAAATGATTTATTTCTGATTCTCATACATTTGAAAATGTTGTTAAATATCAAAACAGGTAAAAAGGGGGACAGTTAAGAGTAGAGAATGATTAATGTGTCAATCAGAATGCAAATCAGAACATAAGAGAAATTTCTGTTGAAAAGTTAAGTATGCTTGATGATATGAATTTTTGTCTCAAACAATTACAATTTAATATTGGAAAATTGGATTTTGATTTTCCTTTTTACAGGATATAGCTGTGACTTTGAGAAAGATCTTTGTCTTTGGTCAAATGTCCAGAAAGGAGATGATTTTGATTGGTTGAGATCCAGAGGTAGTACAGGCAGTTCATTCACCGGCCCCAGCGTGGACCACACCAAGTCTTCCACAGCAGGGTACTATATGTTCATAGAAACAAGCGCACCAAGAGTAACAGGGGACACAGCTCGACTTGCAAGTCAAGTCTATCCACCATCTAATACCGTTAAATGTTTCAACTTCTACTACCACATGAATGGACCAGATATTGGCACGCTGAATGGTTATATCTTACTAAATCAGAGCTCAGCATCGGAAGCTTTAGCCTGGACCCTTTCTGGTTCCCAGGGTGACCAATGGTTTATGGGACAGTTCAATATCACTACACAATATACATCACAGCCATATCAGGTAAGTTTAGTGCTTTCTTGTTTTTTCGAATTATTGAATGGTCTAAATCAATGCCGGGAATCATGTGACATAAAGAACAAAAGGAATACACTGTAATCACAGTAGAGCTCTCAAATAGATCACATTTGTAATAACGTCAGAAAAAATATTGAAATGGTCTTAGACCTTTTAAGAACAATTTGATTCTTTAATTATACTCTATATAGGTGAACTGTGATATTTAATAATACAAAATAGACCTTTCTAAATCTTTGTGAAAATTTGCTAATTCCAGGTTATTTTGGAAGGTATAAGAGGTAAAGGTTACCGTGGTGATATTGCGATTGATGACACATCATTAACTGACAGAGGATGCTCAACCAACCCATCTGTTGCAGAACCACAGCAAAGTATGTGATAACCATTTAATATTGTAGATTATATAGTCAGAACCTAATATAAACAAACAAATCTCTATTTAAAAATCCTGCTTGGCCAAAAAGAATTTAGATTCACTTTTAGATATTTTGCAAAGATACTCTTTGTTAATCTCTTGGTTAATTTTTCCCATACTGTTTGTTGAATGTTGCTATAAACAAAGCTTTGACAGCAAGTTTATACTGAGACAAGCCTGCACTATTGTGCAGTCTGTTCTTCGTCTACACTGCATGCTTTCTGCTGAACTTTTATGCTAAAATTTGACCCAAATTGTAAGTAATGTCCAACAAATTGGTAATGTGTTTGATATCATGATAAGGAATAAACTACCTATAACAGAAAGTAAAACTTTTTATGGTTATTTCAGGTACGCCATTAGTTGATTGTAACTTTGACACCGACTACTGTTCTTGGACACAGAGTTTGACGGACAACTTCAACTGGACCCGACAGACAGGCCCCACCCCCAGTAGTGGTACAGGACCCTTAGGGGACCACACAGGGTCCCAGGGACTACAAGGGACACCAGGGTCATACATCTATATCGAGGCATCAGGATCTAAACCATCTGGATCTAAAGCTGATCTTCTCTCACCAACTATTCCAAGTAACCAGGTAGAGTATAATTTTCATTCCTTACACATGGAGCTGGGTCAAGTACCCGGGTATCAGGTAGGGTAATGTTGCTACACGGGTCCTGAAACCTTACATGTTACCAGACTGTTGTATAACCACTATGTACCTTTGTGGATCAACTTCAGAAAAGTTTTAAACAGTCTTCAATTCTTTTCTGAAGTTGATTTGCAGATGGTCCTACAGACTTACATTAGAGAGTTTTGAGAGTCCTGGCAACTTATTTGTGATGTAACACCTGCTCTCCTTACTGAAACCATGCTGTAATTTGTATCCTTTAAAGAAATTATGGATCCACCTTTGAATTTAGTTGATAAAATGATTAAATGGACAGTAATCATCAGGTACTCAAATATCTGTGGGTAACAAGATCTCAGGTACCTGGGTAGAAAATTTCTTCTCATCCCCCCTCTGCTTACACATGAGAGTCATAGTGATATGTTTTATGTTTACTGTATTTCTCCTAGTAAATGCTGTGGATAACGAGATCTCAGGTACCTGGGTAGAAAATTTCTTCTCATCCCCCCTCTGCTTACACATGAGAGTCATAGTGATATGTTTTATGTTTACTGTATTTCTCCTAGTAAATGCTCTGGATAACGAGATCTCGGGTACCTGGGTAGAAAATTTCTTCTCATCCCCCCTCTGCTTACACATGAGAGTCATAGTGATATGTTTTATGTTTACTGTATTTCTCCTAGTAAATGCTGTGGATAACGAGATCTCGGGTACCTGGGTAGAAAATTTCTTCTCATCCCCCCTCTGCTTACACATGAGAGTCATAGTGATATGTTTTATGTTTACTGTATTTCTCCTAGTAAATGCTGTGGATAACGAGATCTCGGGTACCTGGGTAGAAAATTTCTTCTCATCCCCCCTCTGCTTACACATGAGAGTCATAGTGATATGTTTTATGTTTACTGTATTTCTCCTAGTAAATGCTGTGGATAACGAGATCTCGGGTACCTGGGTAGAAAATTTCTTCTCATCCCCCCTCTGCTTACACATGAGAGTCATAGTGATATGTTTTATGTTTACTGTATTTCTCCTAGTAAATGCTGTGGATAACGAGATCTCGGGTACCTGGGTAGAAAATTTCTTCTCATCCCCCCTCTGCTTACACATGAGAGTCATAGTGATATGTTTTATGTTTACTGTATTTCTCCTAGTAAATGCTGTGGATAACAAGATCTCAGGTACCTGGGTAGAAAATTTCTTCTCATCCCCCCTCTGCTTACACATGAGAGTCATAGTGATATGTTTAATGTTTACTGTATTTCTCCTAGTAAATGCTGTGGATAACGAGATCTCGGGTACCTGGGTAGAAAATTTCTTCTCATCCCCCCTCTGCTTACACATGAGAGTCATAGTGATATGTTTTATGTTTACTGTATTTCTCCTAGTAAATGCTGTGGATAACAAGATCTCAGGTACCTGGGTAGAAAATTTCTTCTCATCCCCCCTCTGCTTACACATGAGAGTCATAGTGATATGTTTTATGTTTACTGTATTTCTCCTAGTAAATGCTGTGGATAACGAGATCTCGGGTACCTGGGTAGAAAATTTCTTCTCATCCCCCCTCTGCTTACACATGAGAGTCATAGTGATATGTTTTATGTTTACTGTATTTCTCCTAGTAAATGCTGTGGATAACGAGATCTCGGGTACCTGGGTAGAAAATTTCTTCTCATCCCCCCTCTGCTTACACATGAGAGTCATAGTGATATGTTTTATGTTTACTGTATTTCTCCTAGTAAATGCTGTAGATAACGAGATCTTGGGTACTGGGATATTAAATTTCTTTTCTTCCAAGCACTACTTACACATGAGAGTCATAGTGATATGTTTTATGTTTACTGTATTTCTCCTAGAAAATGCTCTTGGGAGTTAGGCAAGACATGGACAGAGAGATTTTATTCAATACCCATTTCCTCATGTAGTAAATATCTACCAAATTAATATTTTTTACTTTTGACCTACTGATTGAAGCTTTATTTCATCTAAACAATTATTTTAATGCACTTGGCAGATATTCTTTTATCACTGTGTTTCTCTCTAGGCTTCTATATACCTGAGTTACCAATAAATGTGACCTGACAGGCAAATAGGAACCATCTAAATGTCAACCCTAGGCAGACTGTGTGGATTGTGCAGGCTGACTAGGGTCAAATCTTCACACAATGTGCTGATTTTTGAATCCAGAATAATCGATCTACATTCCTGTATAAGAATTTTTGAAATGTGATCAACGGTTGACCTCCACGGGAACAAATGTCTTTTTCATGATTTTATTTCACAGAGCGGTCTCTTTTGGAGTGATTGGTCATAAATATGAAATCAGTAGAAATGTCGTACACAGGCTCTTATTCTAAATCTGTTAAATATCTTTTATTGGATGACCAAAATGTTGTATCTTCAGCTTTATTCAAACTGTAGATACGACATTTTAGCCACCCATCAAGGAAATGTGACCTATCTCGCAAAAAGGGACCATGTGGGAACCCTGTAAAACAAATAATTGAAAAAGTGATGGGACCAGGGTAGGTCAACCAGAGGTCGCAATTCAAAATTCTTTCACAGGAATGTATTTGATCATTTTAGATTCAGAAAATTAGCAAAGTGCGAAAAGTTTTGACCTTAGTCAGTCTGCACATTCAGCACAGTCTGACAAGGGAAGACACTTTACCCACTACCCGGATGGTCCCTTTTTTTGTGATGGGTCACAAATAAAACTAACAGTTCACAAAGTTTCTCTATGACTACAGGGAAGCTGTTTGACTTTCTGGTATCATATGTATGGCTCATCCATCGGCAGTCTGAATATCTACCTTGTGTCAAACGGAGCAAATAATCTAGCCTGGACAAGAAATGGTACCCAGGGTAACAAATGGCAACCAGCAACCGTCAATATCAACAGTAGAACAGACTTTAAGATCATGCTGGAGGGGACAACAGCCGGCGGTTACCGAGGTGATATTGCCGTTGACGATATTCATCTACAAACAGGTTCATGCCAGAACAGCACATTCATCAAACCTTCAAGTAAGTGGGGTTCACAAGATCAATGAATAGTTGAACTTCTATAATGATCTTACAATTATTGATGGATTTCAAGATTACCATCATAAACATTCTTATTGAGGTTTAGAAGTAGTACTGTATTTCTCCAAATAAAGCTCCGGGGAGCTATACATAACATGGTCAGGGAGCTTTTATTTAGTATAGATTTTATGATTGAAAAAATCATTAAATTGGTGTCTTTTAGGCCCTTTTCCCTTTAACTTGAGTCAGAATTTCCTCTGAACAATCATATAAATGATTGTTTAGAGGAAATTTGCCTCAAATTAGAGAAGATGTCTCAATAAAGTCATTTTTGAGCATCAAAGATTCGGAGGTTAAATGTGAGTTGTACAAGGGCAATCCTCTTATCATCATTTTATGCTTTTCAGAAGACTTTGGAGATTTTTTCGGTGGATTATTTCAAGATAATTTCACTGCTAGATATGTTGAATTAAGGACAGATTTGACCTTTGCATCCATTCATTTCATATCAGTGAATGTCTCTAAAGTAAGGGCTATTACAAGCATTTAAAATTCCCTTGTCTGACTTGCCAAATTGGGATTTTTAGCTTGTGGACAGTTTTTTCCTCGTTCCCTTGTGATAAAATACTTTTTGTTGATCACTGAATAAAATATTGATCTAACACCAAAAGTTTGAATATTATCCTATCTATATTTACAGAGGTGTGTACCTTTGAGTCTGGTCTCTGTGGCTGGCAGCAGGATCAAACCGACGACTTTGACTGGAAGCTCAATGGTAACAAGACCACAAGTGCTTTCACAGGTCCAACATCTGATCATACATACGGAACTGGTAGAGGTAAGGTGGACAGTACGCTCATTCTCTTGTCTGAGATATTAAGAGGATTATCAAAATAAGAAAGATTTAAAAGCAGTTTATATTACATCAGATATTTATGGGTCAGTGTGAAACAGTTGTAACTGTCTATAAACATATAGGCAGGCAGTTACAACTGTTTCACACTAGGCCATCGATACAGGTTATGTTGTTGGGTTTTCTTTGAGACATTGACCTAATCTTGACCTAGTCTAGAATAGATATGTTATTGGGGGAATCTTTCCCTTTAAGAGCTAAATATTTGTTCTTTTCAAGATGAGGATAATGGCGGCTTGTCTTACAGGAAATTGTTCAACAAGGGCAACTATGTAAGAGAAAAGAAAATTCAACAAGTTTCCTAATAGGCATTTTAATTGCCATCAGATTTGTAGAGGATATTGAATGAGTGGTCATAAAATAATAAATTTATTAAAGGAGTCAGCTATTTTAGCTGATAAGTTCAATAAATTTGGTATATCATTGACACAAATTTGATATTCTTTTCATAATTTGACCTGAATTTTTGTGATAAATCTACAATTTTTTAAAAATTTTGCCTATGGAACTTTTCCGTGTAACATATAATGCAGTTTAATAAAGAATGTCATCACATGCATTATTAAGTTTTTTTTGGTAACAACAAACAATGCTATACGCCCTCAGGTCATTTACATAGTTATTTTACTAGTGTAATAACACCCTTGTTATATAAAAAATATTCAACTGGGTTGTTTCACTCCAGCTACATAGGTCATATTATCAAATGATATGATTTGTATTAAAAAGAAAAAGATTAAAATTGATGTAAAATAATTTGGCAAGCAGGCATAAATAAGATCTTGAGTTTCATCAATGCCTATATATATAATACGTACTTAGTATATTATATGAAAAAAAATATCTAACGAGGTTGGGAGAATTGAAAATTGTCGAGGCTCTGCCGAGACAATTATCAATTCTCACAACCGAGTTTGATATTTTTTCATATAATACACTTAGTACGTATTATATTTATCTTATAATTTATATTTGTCTTGTTTTCGTCGGCGTTTCTAACTGAAATGCAAGTTTCTAAAAATAACCACATTATATCATGTTCTAAAAATAACTATGTGATATCATAAAAAATATCATACGGGATGTTATCATACGGATATTTGTATAGTTATAAGATAAATTTCTATTCCAGGTCACTATATCTATATTGAATCTTCCTCACCCAGGAAGACAGGAGACATTGCTAGAATCATGACAGAAACATATCCCCCAACGTCCGGCAATTGTGTCCAATTTTACTACCACATGTACGGCACAGCCATGGGTACCCTCAAAGTACATACAATGACCAATGGTCAACTACAGCCAGAGTTACTGACCATATCTGGTAACCAAGGCAACAAGTGGATTCTCGGTCAGGTGACAGTGAAAAGCACCACACCATTCCAGGTATGTACTCTCACGGAATATAAATTTAAACATTTGAGAGATGAAGAGAGTATCTGTTGATTTCATGGAGGTATGAACTTAAAAACTAAACCATGATTTATGAATATGGATTTGATTTGGTTTTTACTTTCAAATCTCCATGAAATAAACAAATACTCTCTTAAATCTTTTGATTCAATGTAGTGGGAAACAAATGTAATGATATCTCAATATTTAGACAGATTTTTCAGGGTACTCTTATTTGCGAAAACTTTCAAAATAGGGGCATATTCAATAATTGTTTTCATGTAGACTAATTTTTCAGTCAATTAGAATGCTGGGAAATTAATAGAATCATCTAGAATTGAATAAATAACGAATCAGCAAAATTAAGTCAAGCTTAAGAAACAATGTAAATTTGTATCAAATTCTAAGAAAGGTAAAATTTCTAGATTCATTATTTGTGAGTCAGTTTTAAATTTTGATAATAAAATTGTTTAGCTTTTCTGGTTTTTAAAGGTTAAAGACAAGACTTTGACCAGACAGCATATATTTGAGGGCAATGACTCCAGCCATAGCGGGAATGTTAAACATGACAATGGTTAAAGTGCTATTTATTTCTTGTTTTTCCAGGTTGTATTTGAAGGTATTCGAGGCACCTCCTACACAAGTGACATCGCTATCGATGATTACAAGGTCGTATCTGGCCAGTGTCCCCTGCCTGGATCGTGTAACTTTGAGACGGGAACGTGTGGATACACTAATCAACAGGGAGATCAATTTGATTGGACAAGAGCCAATGGTGGAACCCCGTCCACTCAGACTGGACCCCGCAATGATCACACAACCAATTCACCACAAGGTATACATTGTCTCTCATACTTTATCTAAGTAGTATTTCTTAAAGTAACAGTGTTTTCACAGTCTCCATCCAGAACATTATACAACTATTGATGCATTTCAAAATGACATGGTACTAGTGTTTTTTTTCAATGATGATGAGATGCCACTGGTTGCAAATTTAGAAAGCTTCAAGGTCAAGGTACCTGATCAAGGTCAAATATGAAAACTCCACTCTTGCAAACATATTGGTTCCACTCTTTAATGCCATGGAAACACAAAACTCTTGTTAGAGAATGACCTTAAGGAGTCATAATATCCTCTTGATCAGACTGTTTTTTCAAATAAGTGCAAAATGATATCAATAACCAATGTGGTACCACATAGCTAAACAGTCTATTCCAAAGAATGACACCAATCATCTTGACAGCTTTCCTTTTGAAATTTAGCCTCTGTGTGACATTTCCAACAATTCCAAATGTGTGCAAAGCAAAGACTCTGGCCAGTCTGTGCATCCGCACAGTCTAGCCAGAGTCTTCACTGTGCGATTTTTAGATAGATATGGTCTCAAAGTATCTGTAAACAGTTAGGCAATCTTCTAATTTACGCTATATACCTGTCTTGTCAACTAAATGTTGACCAGCACATCATGCAGGTGTCAAATCGTTGGAAATGTCGGGCACAGGTTCATTTTTAAGAATCAAGGATCATGATAAAACATATGAAAGTGCACAATTTATTCCTGAACTGAGTTTTGTACTTGAAATATGTTTAGTTACAACTTTACCCTTGTCATGCTGAATAAAAACCCTGATTAAATTGCATTATGATCAAAGTACTGAAAGTACCGGAAACTTATTGCAAGCCAGTTTTATTTATTTAAAAAATACAATCTTGAAACTTTTCTGGTCGTAAAAGTAAAATCAGATGGTAAAGACTAAGATCAGACTGCACATATGTGCAGACTGATACTTGTCTATTCCTCCTGCCAAAGCAGGAATATTCTGAGTTCAGCATGACAAGGATTAATGTTTCACCTAAATAAGTAATAATGCTTCTATTTTGCAGGATACTATGTGTTTATTGAGACCAGTGCACCAAGAAAGGTTGGAGATAAAGCCTGGTTTGCCAGTGAACAACTAACTGCAACAACTGGGTCTTGTCTGACTTTCTGGTACAACATGTATGGAACAGGTAAAACATTTCAAATGACATGGAAAAATGCATGTCCAAAGTTGAAGGCAAAAACAATTGACATAAAAAGAGACTTGTTTGTTTCATTTTCAATGAGTTAAATTTAGGAAAAAAAAATAATCAGAAAAAAAAAACAGAACAAAAGCAACATTTTTAATCTGTAGAAAATGTTGTATTGTATGTTACAAATTATATTTCTTATGATAAGTATGGGATAACTGAGAGTCTAATTAACTTAACAAATGTAACCATGCATTTTTCTATTGAATAGACATTTAAAAGATGATAATGTTGTCAAATCAGTACTTCTGTTTTCAGGAATTGGAGACTTGAACGTATATCTAGTTCCCAAATCTGGATCTAAAACCACTGTGTTTAACCAGACCGGTAATCAAGGAGACAAATGGATCATGGCCCAACTCAATATACAGAACACTCAGTCCTACTATATACAGTTTGAGGGTGTAAGAGGACCCAGTTTTAATGGAGACATAGCCTTGGATGATATATCTGTAACGACAGGAATCTGTACCAACCAGGGTGTAACTACAACACAACAGCCCATCTATACAACAGCTAGTAAGACATTATTGTTACAAATTCATTAATTTCATAGTAACAGCAAGGAAGTCATTGATGCCCTTAATTTCCTCTTTTTCATCCAAATCCCTATTTTGTTGGTACTCTTTGGAATTGTCTCCATGAGTTTGTAATAATTTAAATGCTTTGACTGCCATCTAAATTCAACTTTTTGAATACTCTTTGGAGTTGTTTTGTTAAGAGACAAAGGTCAAAGATAAAAAATATGTATACTGTATTAGATTACGTTTATATTTAGTTTATTTTAGTACCTTAACTGATCTAATTAGAAAATAACTATATAACCAAAAGGATTGTATGTATTGTTATAAGCTTAAATTAAGGTTATTATGTATGTATCAAATCTAATTTTTACAGCTCCAGTTACAAGCTGTACATTTGAGACAGGATTCTGTCAATGGGGTCAAGATAGAACAGATGATTTTGATTGGTCGAGACAGAAAGGCACCACGGCTAGTTCCAATACAGGTCCTTCATTTGATCATACAACACAGAGTACTCAAGGTATTTGTCTATTTATCATTATGGAGTTTTAACACCATTTTCAACAGTATTTTAAGTTAAATCTGGACAATTCGTGTTTATACTAATCATTTCCTGTTGTTTCTAGTACCTTACAACCACAATATTTTATCTGACCCACAAGCTGCTTAGAGCAGTTATTAGTGCATCAGACTACCAATTTTTGATCATGAGGTCATTGGTAAGATCTCTGGAGGCAGCACATATCCATCCAGCTGCCAGGATATGACTGAAAAATTGTTAAAAGCAGCGTTAAACCTCATTCAGAAACACACCATTTGGAGACAAATGATGTGTGTCACGATGACTTAAGTCAAATATGGATAAGAATTGGCTGAGTCTGCATTCAGGATGACGAAATGGTGCAAACCGTTTCCAAATTATACTCCGCTTTGCAAATGTGCACTTAAAAAGCTGGGTAAACCTTGCAAACAGATTGCACCATTTTGTTTTCTTGCACACAGGGCAGGGTTGAGACCCCACTCCTTACACAACTGAGCTTACTACAATATTGTTCTGCTCTCTTTAACAAGATCTTTAAACATGCAATTTGTAAATGATAGGTTCAATGTTTTCTGATTCAAATGTATATTGTATAATTAACAAGAAAAACAGCCTGATAGTGTTTATATATTGATGTCCAGGTGCTAAAAGGTTTTAAGTGCCTATACACTGTAAAGGCACTTACAACTTTTTGGCCCTGGAACATCTTGACCCTTGTCATGCAGAATAAATTTTTTGCTTAAAATTGTCATCAAAATCAAAGGGCAAACAGCACCGAATGTACCAACCGTAGGTCAATTTTTATTTGAAAAAACTAAATCTATTGACAATTCTGGTTTGAAAGTGAGAAACAGGTGGTGTAGACTAACATCAGACTGCACATATGTGCAGGCTGATGTTTGTCTATAGCTCCTGCCAAAGCAGGAATATTCCGGGATCAGCATGAGAAGTGTGATGTCATTGGAAAAATCTTCCTAACATGCAAGAAAAGATGTCTTCATTGTTTGCTTTCAGGCTATTACATCTTCATAGAAACATCTCAACATGCTCCAAACGACTCGGCTAGAGTACTCAGTCCGTCCCTCACTACAAATGGTGCTGCATGTGTCTTGTTCTGGTATCACATGTACGGTTCTGATGTCAACAGGCTGTCTGTGTATGTTAAAACGGGCACCAGTCTTGGAAAGGCCTTCTGGACAAGGAGTGGAACAAAGGGCGATCGCTGGTTACCAGCTCAGATAGAGCTCAACTCTCTGAATAATCAACAGGTAAACTGAATTGATCAATGCAAGATGACTTTTTGACACAACAAAGAAAAAAGCTGTGGAAAAAATTGTGAGAAAAAAAGAAATTGCTTGTAAGAAGCTATTTCTCCCTTTATCACATTTGTTATGGCCTTGAATGGATTTTCATTTCCAAATTAAACTAACTACCATAGTTGTCTTCAGACCTTTTGAGTTTGGTTTAAAAATTTATTGTCTGGAAATGGATTAAATCTGGGGAATAACCAAGACCTTCTTGATTCCGAGGAAGAAAGTTTTGGAATCATTTCATTGTCTCTGAGCTTAAACTAATTTAGCTTTATAAGATTTTGTCCATAGTTATTTACAATCATCTTGTTAACAAGAATGATTTTTTTCACTCCTCTCAATAAACACATATAGAAGTATGTCCCCTAATTTGGGTATTCTCTTTGTTTGTTTCATATATATCAAAAAGAAACCCATCTACTTGCAGATTGTCTTTGAAGCACTGAAAGGTAAAGGATACAGAGGAGATATAGCTCTGGATGACATCACAATTACAAATGGAGCCTGTCCACCAGCAAGTAAGAAATTTTTAATCCTCCTAATACTGTTGATTACATATTCTTGCTGTGTGCAAAGCTTTGGCAGACATTATAGACTAAAATCAGCCTGCACAGATGTGTGCAGTCTAATCTTAGCTTACATTTCTTGTTTTCTGCTTAGACAATTTGGAAAAAACTTAAGCTAGACTGTATTGAATGTCCCAAAACTTTGCTATTTTTATGCCCCCGTATCGAGAGATCGGGGGCATATTGTTTTACTCATGTCTGTCTGTCTGTCTGCCTGTTTGTCCGTCTGTCCGTCCGTCCGTCTGTCCGTCCGTCTGTCCGAAAACTTAACCTGAAAACTTAACCTTGCCAATATCTTCAAGCCTATTCAAGATACAAAGCTAATATTTGGCATGATGATAGATCTCAATGATACGCATCCGCTGGTACCAAAGTCAAGGTCATATGACAAGGTCAAGGTCATCTGTCAAGGTCAAACTTTGAAAAAACTTAACCCGAAAACTTAACCTTGCCAATATCTTTAAGCCTATTCAAGATACAAAGCTAATATTGGTCATGATGATAGATCTAAATGATCCGCATCGGCTGGTACCAAAGTCAAGGTCATGTGACAAGGTCAAGGTCATCTGTCAAGGTCAAACTTTGAAAAAAAATGCCGTGTCGGGGGCATTCGTGTTTCACAAACACATCTTGTTTAAACAAAATCTAAAATCACCAGATTAAGGGCTGAATCTTCACCATGCACAAAAATAATTTATCATTTCCTTGTACTTGTCCAGGATTTTAGGTTCCTGTGATTCTATGATTGAAAAAATATTGAAAAAAAAACCATAAATAAAGAACTATTTCTCGTTTTCCCATATTATTTTCTGCCACATGGAAGAATTCATTTCACATTGACTGTTAATCTCATGTTTTGTTGAAAGAGCTTCATTTGCTTGAAAAAAAAGTACAAGTATCTTCTCCTTATTGCTTATTTCTCACTTAAGGTAGTGGACCCGTAAAAATGCTTTGGAAGTAGTGAACTTTTACAGTGTTAACCAAAGTTTCCTAATGATTTTCATTAGGAAACCTTGGTCAACATTATGAAAGATCATGAGCTCTGAAATGTTTTTGAACTTTTATGATTCCACTACCTTAATCAATGAAATTGAATGTTGTTTCAGGAGTTTGTGATTTTGAGGATCCGCAGATATGCGGGTACCAGCAAGATGTGAATGATGATTTTGATTGGACGAGAAAGAATGGGGCCACAGGAAGTTCAGGAACCGGCCCCTCAAATGATCATACTTATGGAACTTTGGACGGTGAGTTCAGCTTTCAGCCCAGAACATAATTATATTACCCTTCTTGAAAAAAGGGAATGTCTGGGAATTATATGCAACAAATACAGTCAAAGCCAAATAAAGACATTTATTTGGTGCTAGTCAAAAAAACCAACTGAATTCAGGTGGCTTCTAAGTCTACATTCTTGAAATCTACTTCATCTCTATGTACATGTAATATTGTAATAAATGTACCTTTTTTGATTGGCAAGGTTAGACATATTAGATCTTCTAATTGTCTAATTATCAATGTCATTCTAAATAAGAGACAAACCAGCACAAAGAAATGGCCTTTCTGTTTCAGGTCACTACATGTATATTGAGACTTCAGCACCAAGACGTAGCAATGACAAGGCTAGACTAGTCAGTAAACAATACCCGACAGCCAACAATCAATGTCTCAAGTTTTGGTATCACATGTATGGTGCCAACATCGGCAGTTTGAATGTGTATACACAGGTGTACAATAAACTTGGCTCGGCTGTGTGGAATATGTACGGAGACCAGGGTAACCAATGGCAACAGGCACAAGTCACTATACAAACAACAACACCATTCCAGGTATGAATAATATATCTCATAATAGCGGCCCTTTGTTGTAAGGAAACCAAAACATCCTAGAAAGAGTTGAATTTACAAAATGATGGTTATGCTATAATCCCATTATTTATGAGTGATTTGTTTTTGACCATTTTTTCTTGTCTGCTCCTGAAAATAATATGGAAATCATTCATAAGTATATATGGCTCATTTCATTTTTATCAACCCAAATGACACAATCCAGTCTGGGTAGAAATATGTAGACCACTGAGACTTTTTGGAAGTAAAATGAATACATGCATTCTAATTCAATGTGTTTGAAAAAATCTCTTAAAATGTTTTGATTTATTGAATTGATACACAGTTGCCCTTTTGTCCTTTCTGCATAAATTATTAAATAACAGTTGATTCAATTTAAGTATACTTAAATCAATAAACAAAGATAAGATTACCCAATGCATAGACTGAGTGTGGATCCCTTCCTTTTCTTAATTCACAGATTGTGTTTGAGGGTGTAAGAGGATCTAATGGTTACAGAGGTGACATTGCTATTGACGACATCAGTATGGATGTTGGGAAGTGTCAGGGTGTGGCTACATGTGACTTTGAGACTGACCTCTGTGGGTGGAGTGACAGAAGAGACGATGATTTTGATTGGACACTGAACAGAGGGACCACCCCCAGTACTAACACTGGACCCCCTGTAGATCATACACTGGGAACCACTACAGGTTGGTGTGCTGGATTGTATCAATTTGATGGTTCTACAACCCCTCCCATTTTTAAAAATTTTTGAGTCCAATTTGAAAGGGATTTCAGAGGACAAATCCAAGAGGGGTTATTTTTAAAGAAAATATTTTATTTGCTAGAAAATGTTTTGTGAAAAAGAGAAATTGCTTGTAACAAGCAATTTCTTCTTTTTCACAACATTTTGTCAGGTATAAAAGATTAGGGTCTTTATATCAGGTGTCTGTATTCAAAAATTGTTAGATAAGTAGAAATTGAATAAACACCTCTTTTATTCACCTTTTGAAAGATGAAAATGATCTCTCATGGTGTACAGATAGGCCATTGGTATTAAGCTGTAAAAGTGGGTTGCAGTGGTTAGAATCCATTACCTCTTTTTGTTTGTGCATGATAAGATCTGGAATGAGTTGGGACCACAATTGAAATAAGAGTCTCTCAACCCTTTATCATGTTATTCTTGCGTAAAGATAAAAATCCAGATCTTTGTGCGGAGCAGAGCTTTAACATATTACTTCATATTTACTTGAAACATGGCATCACATGCATATTGATTACTGTGAATAAGAGTCATAAGTCTTTCAATTTCACTAGCAAACATTATAGCTTTTGTTAATCACAAATTAAAAGATCACTTTACCAGTTGGTAAAAGCAGCATGAAATAAAACATGGTGAAATCAACCTAAATATGTTTTATGCATTGTTATTATTTCAAAATTTAAATGAATAAGACTATATAAAGCACTATAAGAAGTGAAATCTGTAGAGATGACTAAGACAAATAAACAGGATTTTCTCTTCATATATTTTGCAGGCCAGTATGTGTTTATAGAGACAAGCTCCCCAAGAAAACAAGGAGAGTATGCAGTCCTACAATCACAGACAGTGTATGTTAACTACGCTAACCAGTTCTGCTTCAGTTTCTGGTATTACATGCATGGAACCAGCGTAGGAACTTTGTCAGTCAGCTACAATATCCGTAACGCTAACTACCAATCTAGTTTATTCAGTGTGTCTGGAGACCAGGGAAGCATTTGGAAGAAGCAATCTGTTGATATTTCATATGCATCTGGACCCTTCCAGGTACTGCTCAACGCCACCGTGGGTTCAAGTTATTCTGGTGATATAGCAGTTGACGATGTTAGACTGGATCAGTTCCCATGTAACAAGGTACCAAGCTCTAGTAATGGAACATTTGACTGTACTGACAGTAACCATACTAAACTACCGTCCAGTAAGAGATGTAACTTTATCTACGACTGTCCCAATGATTTAGATGAGGTGAATTGTGGGAATTGCGACTTTGAGCAGAACACATGTGGCTGGGTGGATATCAGTGCTGGTTCTCAACAATGGATGTCCGGTAAAAATGTCTCAACATCGGCTGGAATGGGCAGGGGACCAGCTTTTGATCACACTCGCGGAAACAATCTAGGTCACTATATCTATGTTGATGGAGCCTATGGCTCATTCAGTACTCTAGCAGAAATACAAGGACCACCACTCCAGCCCTGCAGCTCTACATGTCAGTTACAATTCTATTACCATATGCTTGGACTAGGAATTGGATATCTGAGAGTCGCTATCACTGTCAATAATAAAGACACCATAATATGGGAACAAACTCGTGGTCAAGCTAACAAATGGATACAGGCAATAGCTGATATTGGCCGTATCTCCAGGCCATTCACAATCAAATTTCAAGGTCACCGATCCTTCACAGTCCAGGGTGATATAGCCATAGACGATGTCCAGTTGATGAACTGTAATTTCCCACAGGTACAACAATCATGTCCTGCTGGGCAATACCAGTGTACCAGAAAGTCATGCGTTAAGAATGTCAATTTGTGTGACTTTAACGACGACTGCGGAGATAACAGTGATGAATCTCTTGGTCTTTGCAACAGTTATCCGGGCAGATGTAACTTTGAGAAGAGTCTGTGTTCATGGACACAAGATCAGAGTGATGATTTCAACTGGTTACGAGCTACAGACAAGACAGCATCTTCCGGTACGGGACCTACCAGAGATCATACAACAGGCACTGCAAGTGGATACTATCTGTATATAGAAGCCTCGTCCCCCAGACGTAGAGGAGATAGAGCCAGAATCATTAGTCCTCTATTCCAGGCCACAAGCAATTCACAGACAGCATGTACATTTAGGATGTTCTATCACATGTTTGGTACACAGATTGGCTCTCTAAATGTCTATACTAGAAACTCACAATCAGGTAACTTAAAACAGGTCTGGCAGAGGTCTGGGAATGCAGGAGATCACTATGAGAGAGCAGATATACAGCTGTTTGAAAGTCAGCCATTCCAAGTTGTTGTAGAGGGAGTTGTTGGTACTGGTTACCTTGGAGATATAGCTATAGATGATGTATCATTCACCAAGGGCTGTCTGTTGTCCAGTGGTTCAATCCCAACTGGGCTTACAGTGCCTCCAACCACAGCCAACCCATGTGGAGCTAACAGTTTTAAATGTACAAATGGTCAATGTATCCCAATGTTCCAGGTTTGTGATTTCACCCCACAGTGTACAGACTTCTCAGATGAACTAAGCTGTGGTACCTGTACCTTTGAGAAAGGACAATGTGGATGGACTGACATCAGCTCAGGTAAATACAACTTCCATTTGTTTAATGGATCCTCGCCTGGTACTGGGGGACCTACAACTGACCACACAACAAATACAGCTGCTGGTCACTACCTCCTGGTAGAGGGAGCTAATGGTCTCTTCTTCTCTCGAGCCAGAGTCAGTACACCAGTTCTAGGTGCTACAGGACCAAGCTGTCAGGTACAATTCTTCTATCACATGTTTGGATCAACTGCCGGTAATATGAGGCTCCGTATACAGAATGCTAATAAAACAACAGACAGGACATATCTCTGGTCTAAAACTGGTAACCAAGGTAACAGATGGAACAAAGCACTTGTTGATATTGGTCAGCTATCTGCAGGCTACAAGGTACAATTTGAGGCTCAACCAAATCGTAACTTCCTAGCTCGATCTGCCTCCTCTGATATGGCTATTGATGATGTAACCTTTATCAACTGTGGAGCTAACAATATAGACAGAAATACAACAGTCAATTGTACCTTTGAAAATGGTTTCTGTAACTTCCGTCAATTAAGGACAGATGATTTTGATTGGACACTCACAAACATCTCTTCACCGACCTTTGGCACTGGTCCAGATAGAGATCACACAACGAGTACAGGATTCTATGTTTATATTGAGACATCATCACCACGACATATTGGAGAAAGAGCCGTTCTGTCATCAGGTATCCAACAACCAACGCCCGCAGGAGGACAATGTCTGTCATTCTGGTATCATATGTTTGGTGCTCATGTCAATACACTGAATGTCTATCTCAGGACTGTATCAGGTAACAAGACTCTAGTTTGGACACGATCTCATACACAGGGTAACGTCTGGAAGAATGGGCAGAGAACAATCCAGAGTACCTCCCAGTTTGAACTTCTGTTTGAGGGTGTGGTTGGTTACAGTTGGCAAGGAGACATAGCCCTTGATGACATCACACTTGTCTCTGGCCAGTGCCCGCCTCCTTCATCATGTGACTTTGAGGCTGACACTTGTGATTGGGTACAAGACACAACTGATCAATTTGATTGGAAAAGGCACAGAAATGGTACCGCCTCTGCTGGAACTGGTCCTATGTATGATCACACAACCAGAAGTTCTCAAGGTAAACTTTTGAACTATCTCTCCAACATCTTTTTTTACCCTAGACATGCTGAACCCGGCATATTCCTACTTTGGTAGGGGGTGTAGACAAAATAAGCCTGCGCAGTCATATTCACATTAAGTGCATCCATTGATTTCATAACTTTGATTTTAATGTAATTATTTCAATGTTTTCAGCATGACAAGGGTTAAGTGTTTGGCAAAGTAGAAGTTTTTACTTGAAAATGTGATCAAATTTGATAAACTTAACTTTACTTCTCAGCAAAAAAAACCTCAAGTAATTGCAGAAAATAATAAAAGATTAGCTTTAATTTTGATTTTAACAAAAAATACTATATTTAGATCTGTATGAGTAGCTGATTGCCTGTTCTTTTTATTATATAAAATATTTTATACTTTGTAGGATATTACCTCTATATTGAGTCATCAAGACCTCGTAACCAAGGAGATCTTGCCAGAATAATCTCACCCCAGTACCAAAACAAGGGCCCAGCATGTCTGTCCTTCTGGTATCACATGTTTGGTAACAATATTGGTACGCTGAATGTCGTATTAAACGATGGTCCAAGCAGGACAACCATATTCTCACGTACAGGCAACCAAGTGAACCTATGGTTGTACAGATCTGTGACGATAAATCCACAGAATGCTCAGTATAAGGTAAACCTTTCAAATAATACACATTAATACACATACTCAATAACAATATTGCTGAACATGATTAAACAATTGCTTCCCATATTTAAACAGTGTAATTAGGATTTTAGTTTCAATTACTTCCATGAAATCAACAAATAATCTCTCCATCTACTGAATACATTTGAAAACAATTAAAGATATATTTCAAATAATGTCTTTGTTACAGCATATGTGGGAAGAAAAATAATGAAATTTTTCACCCTTGAAAACTATGTTCATTGCAGGTATTCTTTGAGGGTGTTGTAGGAAATGGTTACCAAGGTGATATTGCTATTGACGATGTTAAACTCCTGCCAGGTGCCTGTAAGACCCCTGGTAACTGTGATTTTGAAGTGGATACATGTGGCTGGACTAATACAAATGCAGACAATTTTGATTGGCTGAGAAGTGCTGGTTCCACTCTAACAAGGGGCACTGGACCCTCAGTAGATCACACAACAAACTCAGACGCTGGTGAGTGGGTTAATTTATCTTATTCAATTATTTGATAATTTTGGGGGAAATAAAAGTAGAAAAAAAACTGAAACTATATGAAATTGAATTAGAATGAAATAAGGTTCATTAACCCTTTGCTGTTTAATCCCTGCTTTTTACGTGCCTGTGATTTTATGGTGGAGAAAACATTGTGAAAAAAGAAGAAATTGCTTCTGACAAGCCATTTCTTCTTTTCCCACACTATTTTCTACCCTACTGAATGGTTATTTTTCAAATTAAATCCACTTAAAATTTCGTCTGCAAAACTTTTGAATTTGGACAGGTCCAAAATTTTGTAAAACAGGAAAGGGTTAAAAGGAAAATTATTGAAATGTGTTGAACTGTTTCCGTTTTATAAAACATTGTATTTTGCATAAATTTTTAATCAAGTTTTTCATTATAATGGAGATGCTCATTTAGAATATAAAACACTTTGTTCCATCAAATTTTAATTACTCTTAAAGGAAAGATTTTGAATATAAGTATAGTCAACCAACATTAACAAGGGATAAATCAATTTTCGTCGACGCTCACCATTAGTTGAGTGTCTTAAGAACACATTCACAAGGTGGTGTCATTGTCATTGCATATGCAAAAGTCTCGGGTTGTCTATGATGGACTATGTCTATAGCTCAGTGCAAAACAGTTGTTACTGCCTATATGTTTATAGGCAGTTACAACTGTTTTGTGCTGAGCTATTGATAAATTGTTGCAAGATTTTTAACTTGGGTGTGTTTTTTTTAATAATTTTCAATTAGGTTTATTTGATGTTTTCCCTTCAATTCAATTAAAGAATCAATCTTCTTCTCCTACAGGATTTTACATGTTTGTTGATGCCAGTGGAAGAAATGCCGGCCAGAGGGCGTGGCTATATAGCCAGTATTTCCCTCCCACTGCTGCCACCTGCATGTCATTCTGGTACTTCATGTATGGAACTGGTAAGTGTGAAAAAAGATTTTTATGCCCAAATATGGGGGGCATATTGTTTTTATGATGCCCATGTGGTGTGTCTGTCTATCATATGTCAGCCTGTCAGGTGTTTGTTGGTCTGTCTGTCTATCTTCAAAACTTAAGCAAAAAACTATACATTGCCAATAACTTCAAGGCCATTAAAGATATGATGCTCATATTTGATGGTATGATCATAGATTTCGATAAAGAGCTTCTACAGATGTTATGGTCATGTGACAAGGACAAGCTCAAAGCTTAAAAAAAGGTGTTTGGAGGCATTTTTGTTTAATCTAAAGTAATATTGCTGGATGATGTGTAAATCTTTTCACCTTTTCCTTTACAATCATAAGATTTTATTTTCCATAGATTTTATTCTTGAGAAAGTATTGTGATAAAAGAAGAAATTGCTTGTAACAAGCAATTTCTTCCTTTCTTAAAA
Source organism: Fragum whitleyi (assembly GCA_948146395.1). Classification (NCBI taxonomy): domain Eukaryota; kingdom Metazoa; phylum Mollusca; class Bivalvia; order Cardiida; family Cardiidae; genus Fragum; species Fragum whitleyi. The sequence continues at coordinate 31,841,208 of OX411551.1, read as the reverse complement.
TATTTTCTTCCACATCGGTTGATTTCTTTTCAAATATATTATATCAGCCTTTCATTATTATCTACTCTCAATCTTAATTATTCTGAAATATCGAGAAACCCAGGGATATGGAAATACACCTTTATTCCAATTGGTCTTGGTCATGTAAAATACATTTTCTACTTGTCCAGGATCAAAATGAACTTGTCAAAAAATAAAAAAATATTGTGGACAAATTAAGAAATTAAGAAAAAAAAGACTTTTTTTTAAGAAGAAAATGCAGGAACCTAGCTTTTCTTCTTTAATAACATTGTTTTCTATCCTTTTATACCAAGATAAGGATTGATTATCTCTTAGATCTACTTAATACCATTCCAAGATCCATCCTTGAGTCTCCTCGTCCATGAACAAGTTACCAAGAAAAATGTACTTGTCCACTAGTAGAAAAGCCTGTGTCGAACAAGTCAGGTTTGGGACTTTGACTCTCTTGAAGAAACATGAAAGCTTTAATTACATTCTTTTCACTTACAGATGTTGGAACCCTCAGGGTATATCAACCTACACAGACCAACACTTCATTACTGTTCCAAGTATCTGGTAATCAGGGTAAAATCTGGAAGAATCAACAAATCAATATCAACAGTTCTATAAGCTGGCAGGTAAGTATCTGTTACTAGACATTTTGTTGGCTCAGTGCATAACAGTTGTAACTCCCTATAAACATATAGGGAGTTACAACTGTTTCACGCTGAGCCATTGATTTTTAACATCTTTCTGAAGTAAAGATTAAGGTAAAACATGATACAATGGAATGCAATAAAAAGATATTGATTCCAAATTACCATTACTATTAAATGACCAAATTTTAGAAGTGTCAGAGTTGAAAAAACAAACAACATGTATTTGTAGACTGAAATACTAAAGTTGATAAAATTGAAATTGATTTTGGAAAATACAGAAGTAAATTGATTGTTGCTATCAAAATATGGGATAGAAATCAATTTTTTTCCATCGAATATGTAGAGGATAATGAACGAATGGCCAAAAAATACAGAAATTTTGGACCACATCATTTATAAGGAGATAAAAGATTAAGCTTTGGTGAAATAATCTAGCACCATCTGTGAAATGACCCTATCACATTATGACATCAATTTTGATGTTAGGGGTTAGGCATTACTATACCTTCTAAATTCATATCCATACTTGTAACAATCGTGTTATAACATCCATGTATTATCAAAAATTGTTGCTTGGGTTATTTCAGTCCTGCCCTGTAGTTCATGAAATAAATTCATTTATTACCTGATTTCCTCATATAAATTCATAAAAAACATTTAGAACTATTCCATAGATTATTATTGTGATAGGGCCACAGTATGAACTGTTTCATTCATGTGCATTGTGCAACATACCTCTTTTAAAATGACGTTTTGTTGCAATTGTAATTAACACACAAATTTACAGGATTTTAGGACTTTTTCCTCTTTCTATGTCTCCTTTAGTAATATATTTTTGAATGAAAAACAGTTGACGCCATATTGATCAGGTAACTAAACAAGTATATTTTAGTGATTTGTGTAACAGTGAAACACTATTTCCCTAAGTGTATGGGATCACTTTCTGAACCTTTGCCTTCTGCCTTAAGCAACAGACAAAAGCTCAGAATGTCACCCACCTTCTACCTTGAGATAATGGTTTCACTGTTATATGAAACACCATGAAATAACTTTATAATGTGTATATTCCAGGTAACCTTAGATGCACAGGTTGGCTCAGGTACCCAAGGAGACATTGCTGTAGATGATGTTGTGTTCTACAAAGGAAAATGTACTGGTGTGCCACCTACACCACCTGCTGTCACCGTGGTTACACAACCAACACCAACTTACGGTTAGATAATAAAACTGTTCAAATTATTTTGTCTTATAACTATAAGGCTGTAAAGATTTAGGATAAATCATGATGGCATGAACAAATAACTTTTGCCTAGTCAGTAAATTGAATTTAAAGTTATAGTATAATATTACATGAGTATTTCCTTAATTCTATTGAAATTATGGTGATCTTTTCTTCTTTTCAAGCCAAAAAAAAGATGGCATTAAGAAGTTAAATTGGTCAAGGGATTTTTATCTATGTCTGAAAGCTCCTGTCATGCTGAATCAAGCCCTGTGTTGAGAGTGCAAAAATGTTTACATACAATTAGAAATGGCCCGATATGCCTGTAAGAACACTTGCAAATCAAGGGCGTAGCTCCCATTACGCACATAACGCAAGTGTATAAGAAATTAATCCTTTTTCAAAAAATTCCATTGATGAATGATCATAACATCGAAACTACAGCTTATTTAAGCTGTAGTTACGATGTTTTGATTATTCACCAAGGCTCAAATCATAAAAAAGGGAGCGGACAGATGACAATTCATCTTTTGTCTCAGTCCGAAAATTGCCTTTTTCCGATATATTCTTTGATGGTCGTCCTCTGAGTGCGTAAAAATTTCAAAATCCTAGAAACACCTATTCAAATTCAGAGTACCATTGCTAAAATGTTTTCATGTTGAGCTTTTGGCAATTAGAATCTGTTAAAGCAGAAAGGTTTTCCTTAAGTATAATAAAAGTTATGAATACTTTCAGCTCCATCTCCCTATGACTGCAAGTTTGAGCAATCATCCCAGCCATTCTGTAGCTGGACCCAAGATACAACTGATCAATTTGATTGGACAAGAAAAGCTGGAACTACAGGATCAGCCAATACTGGGCCTCCATTTGACCACTCCTTACAAACATCAAAAGGTGAGATTTATACATACTGTAAACGGCTTTATTTTGGCGGTGTCCACAATTGGCGGTTTTTCGATTACGATTTATTGGCGGTGATTTATTTTGGCGCATCTTTCCTTAACGCCAAAATTAAACGCTTTATCTATATTTTACATTTTTCGTCGTTTAAAACAAAGAAAAGCAATTTCTAGAGTTATGTCAACCTTCTACAAACTTGACAATACTTTGTTTTGACACCTTTTGTTATAGTTACAACATGTGTATAAGTTTTTCACACTTTTTCGTTTTGATTTTCATAACAATGTATCAACCAACTTGGATCTGAAATCTTGAAAGTGAGGGATCAGTTCAATACTATTGTAAATGCCTATAATTTATAGGCACTTACAATAGTATTGTGCTGACCTGTCGATATGTCAATGTTGTCAGCATAATAATAAGTATGGTCTGCATATCTTTGATATAAATTTAATTAACATTGACTAAAATGTATAGATTTCATATCTATCATAATAAAGAAATTTCTTATTTAATAATGACAAATATTGGCGGTGGGTTAATTTTAGCACATTTTAGCTTGACCGCCAATATAGCCAAAATAAAACCACCACCAAAATTACCCCGTTTACAGTACTTTAGAAAGGATGTTTATTGTCATAGTCCTTAATTGACAATGGATAACTTATTTAGCATTGTCTATTCTGATTCTGTCCTAACTACATATATCCAATTAAACTTCTTGTGAACACACTATGCATTGATTTCCCAGAATTTTCATTATTTAACCTTTTGCATTTGAGCAAGACTTGATAATCTGCTGTGTGATAGGAACAGGGGTTTTGTATCTAATTTCTTGTAATCACAACATCTTTTACATTCAGCATTTTGTATTTATGAATTTGCGTCAAACTTTAACAGAATGCTTCTAAGCAACTGGCTTAGGGACTCCCAAGCTTAAAGAAAGGACTCCTAAGATCCTAATAATCGAGTCCTTTGGACCCCATTATGTTGTAGTAAGACTAAAACCCTGTGCTATGCAAACTTATATGTGACATAGAATATGATTGATGTTTCAGGTCACTACATCTACACTGAAGCTTCAGGTCAAAGCCCCAATGCCACTGCCAGGATTGTGAGCCAACAGGTTACCTTGACAACGGCCGGGAAATGTCTGAAGTTCTGGTACCATATGTATGGATCTGATGTCTATCAACTGAATGTGTATGCTAGAAAAGGTGAGGATGAACTCAGCTTCCTTAACCCTTGTCATGCTGTATAAAAACCCTTGGTAAACCTATATGTCAAAGTGCTGAAAGCACAATTACAATAACTATTAGTCAATTTTTCTTTGAAATTCTGAAATAATTTCCAAACATTTCTGAACAAATTCAGGTGGCAAAGACTAAGCTCTTTTACTTTCAATTGTTCAAAAAATATAAACAAAAGGCAATGAAAATGAAAATTTAAAAAGTGTTTTGACATGGTCAAGGTTAAACAATATGTTGAAAAAGTCCTATTTCATAGCTTATGGACTGTCCCATACTGAATTACATATTGAAAGCAAGCTCTATAGATATGAAGTCAAGAATAAGAAATCAAACAAAAGATGGGTATCTTTATTTTTTGCTTGTATTCATAAAGAAATATTCACAACATTTACTTTTATTGATGTTTAATTATTTTTGGTCTTTGTTTTTACATAAATTTAAGATAAAACCTTTCCTGTTTATAATCAATTTGCTTCCCTATGATTTTATACTGTAAAAATGGTATAAAAGAAATTATTCGTAAAAATCGACCTTTCCTTATATGTAATTTCTTTTTTTCCACAATAATTTCAACCACAACAGATAGTCTCTTTTCACATCACACCAACTTTCTATTGTTGTCTGCAATGTCTTACAAATGAACCAGTATAAAGTTTATAATACACAGAATTAGTTTACATACAGAGTTGTTGTATTCTTTAGGTGGAAGTTTGGGATCAGCCCTATGGACAAAGACTGGAACACAAGGAAACAAATGGATTTACTCTAGTGTATATATCACACCACAGACATTAAACCCTCCTGTCACAACATCAGTACTGGTCAATGTAAGTGTAAATAATTAGTACATTTATTGTCAAGGTCACATTCAATGTCTAGGACAAAGACTGGAACACAAGGAAACAAATGGATCTAATCTAGTGTATAAATCACACCACAGACATTGAACCCTCCTGTCACAACATCAGTACTGGTCAATGTAAGTGTAAATAATTAGTACATTTATTGTCAAGGTCAAGGTCACATTCAAAGTCAAGGTCAAAGAACCTGAACACAAGGAAACAAATGAATTTAGTCTAGTGTATATATCACACCACAGATATTGAACCCTCTTGTCACAACATCAGTACTGGTCAATGTAAGTGTAAATAATTATTACTTTTATTGTCAAGGTCAAGGTCACATTCAATGTCAAGGTCAAAGAACCTGAACACAAGGAAACAAATGAATTTAGTCTAGTGTATATATTACACCACAGACATTGAACCCTCCTGTCACGAACCCTCAAGTACTGGTCAATGTAAGTAGGTAAAGTTAGTGCTCTCATCGTCAAGGTCAAGATTAAACTCAAGATCAATCTCTAGTGTGTTTATTACACCTCTGACATTAAAGCCTTTGGTCATAACATCAATACTGGTCAATGTAAGTATGAATAAGTATTTCTATTTTGAATTTCAAATAAAAAAGTGGCTTTTCATTGGTGGAAAAATAGGTAGATTGGTATGTATGAATACTGTAAATAGAGTAATTTTTATGTGGCTTTATTTTCATGGCTTCAGCACAGAAAGAAGTTTTAGCAAGTTCTTATTTTAGCAACAGAGAAGTATTTATTCCTGATTTCTATGTTATCCTGGCATTAAGCAATGTTCATAATTTGGAATACTAAATCAATAAATGAAATTAGCAAAAAATAAACTCTTTCTATTAAAACCCGGTTTACTTGAAACCAATTTATTTTAGTTTGATTACAACAAAGCTGTAGCCTAGAAACATCTTGGAAACTCAATCCCAAAGAGTCAGACAATACCTTAATCTCACTGCTACCCAATTTAATATCATTTGATTTGACATTTTGCGTAGTGATATTAATTATGTTATTTGTTCTACTCTAATTGAAATATTTATGTATTTTACAGTTTATATTTGAGGGTGTAAGAGGAAAGAGTTACCATGGTGATATTGCCCTTGACGATGTGTCTGTCAATGATGGACCATGCCCACCTACTGGTAAGTGGACCTTAAGAGTAGTTGGTCATACTACAGCTTGTTTAACCCTTTCCTGTTTTACAAAATTTTGGACCTGTCCAAATTCAAAGGTTTTGCAGACGAAAATTTAAAGTGGGTTTAATTAGAAAAATAACTATCCAGTAGGGTAGAAAATAGTGTGGAAAATTCTTTTTTCACAATGTTTTCTCAATTATAAAATCACAGGCACGTAAAAAGCAGGGATTAAACAGCAAAGGGTTAATAATAGAATGATTTCTCTTTGTGAATTATAATAAATAAGATACTAATTATTCTAGTTTGGTCAAATGAATTTTTTATCTTGAAGACAATTAAGAATGGAGAATTGTAAAACAATGATGACTTGAATTATAATAATAAAAGAAAAAATTGTATGATGTGTCAAATGTTGTTATTTATTTGTTGATTTATTTGTGGCCACACCATGTACATTTCTTTGTTTTGTTTTTTTCTAGCTGCTACATTGTTAGAGCTATGTTACTGACAATTTTCACTTTTATTTTATAAATTTTATATTTATTGATTTCTTTGAACTCTAATCATTTGCATGTGGCCTACTTTGGGTTGTTGAGCTTTAAACTTAATATCAATTTTCTCTTGTGTTAGTCTATGACTGCATTTTAAGAACATTCCCTTTAGAAAAATGTTATTGCTCTGCTAATTTATTTTGGGATTATAGTTATTACAGAATATTATTGTACTTAAATTCAGATGACTGTGATTTCGAGAGCCCAACAATCTGTGGATACACACAAGATCAGACGGACACATTTGATTGGACGAGAAGTTTCGGATCAACTTCAAGCGCAAATACAGGACCAAAGAATGATCACACATATGGAACTAGCAATGGTATCTCACTATTTAACTCCCAATTCCATGTCTTAGTTCAAAAAGGTTGTAAATACCTCTTTGCACTTGAACAAAAAAAAATGTTTACAAGATACCAAAAGTTAACAATTCCATATCTTTTCAAAAAGGTTTAAAATGCCTATACATGTATAGGTATTTACAACCTCTTTGTACTTGAACAAAAAAAAATGTTTACTAGATAACAAAAGTTAAAAATAGTACAAATTCAGAGAAATTGCAGATGATTTCTTAAAGGATGCAAAGGATAACAAAATTGTGCAAACAGTTTTCCAATTATTCAAATAATTGGAAAACTGTTTGCATCGTTTTGTCATCCTGAACACAGGCCTGGAAAATTGTAGAGAATACATAAAGAGAAAAGCTAGAATATCTTTGAAATTCTCAAAATTCTACTTCAAAAAGCAGGATAGTTTGAAATTTAGTTTTTTAGAGCTTCATTGCCACTTATTTTTCAATTCTTTTTGATTGAGAGCTTTCAGTATATAAGGCCACTTACTTCCTTTCAGGCTACTACATGTACATAGAGACCTCATCACCAAGACGACAAGGTGACAAAGCTCGGCTGATAAGCCCAACATATCCACCAACATCATGGAGATGTATGTCGTTCTACTATCACATGTTTGGTGCTGGCATAGGAACCCTCAACATCTACAAGAAAGCTCAGAACAGACTGGGCCCTGCAATATGGACCAGAGCTGGGAACCAAGGAAACCTGTGGAGCAGAGGCACTGTTACCATAAATAGTAACACTAATTTCCAGGTAAAGCATATTCTTATATTTTAGCAATAGAAATTTTGGACTTCTCATATATATAAGAAAAAAAGATATTTGATTAGTCTAGCACAGTTCTGACTTTGTCTGATTCTTATCTTATCTTAGAAGTATTCTCAGTCCAGATATTGACAGACCTGATTCTGAAACAATAACGAATGATAGAAGCAAAAATCCTATCTCACTCCAACACAATCCCGCTTTTTAATGATTCCTGAGGAGAAAAGTATAGGTTTTTTTTTTTTAAGAATTAAGAAAATCACTTTTGATAGTTTCTTCATTTTCAGCACTATTAGGTATTCATAAAGACAAGAAATAGGGGGAAAGCATCTTATGAAATAGTCTTTTAGACTAATTTAAAATATTGTCCTCTAGTAATGGGTTTTATCTTAGGTCAGTTTTATTGAGCTCTAAATTATACACTCAGTTTTTAGCTCCACTGGCTGAAAGCTACTGGGGCTAATGTCATGGCGTTGTGTCTCGTTGTGCATCCGTCCATACGTGTGTGCGTCTGGTCGTAAACTTTTCTTTAAAAATCTTCTCCTCAGAAACTACTGGATGGATTTCAACCAAACTTCACAGGAATGATCCTTGGGTGACCCTCTTTCAAAGTTGTTCAAGAAATTTTGATCCAATGAAAAACATGGATTTAATGGGCGTGGCTTATTTCCAAATATGGTAAAAAATGAGTTCTCTCAGATTCTTATCAATGGATACCAATTAAATTTTACATGAATGATCCTTGGGTGACCCTTTATCAGTCTACAAAAAATTATTGTGATGGGATGGAAAATGTGCTTTTTATGGGCGGAGGTCATTTCTTTATATGTTATATAGTGGAAACTTTGAAAATCATTTTCTTAGAATGTAACTGATGGATATCAACCAAATTTCACTGGAATGATCCTTGGGTTACCCATTATCAGTCTACAATAAATCATTGTGATCGGTTGGAAAATATGCATTTTATTGGCAGAGGTCATTTCTCTATATGTTATTTAGTGGAAAATTTGCAAATTATTTTCTCAGAATCTAATTTTTGGATATCAACCAAATTTCACTGGAATGATCCTTGAGTGACCCTTAATCAGTGTACCAAAAATTATTTTGATTGGATGAAAAGTATACATTTTATGGGTGGAGGTCATTTCTCAATAAGTTTAATAGTTGAAACTATGAAAATCATTTTCTCAGAATGTAACTGATGGATATTAATCTAAAATTTTTGGTATGATTTTTGGGTGACTCATTATCATGCAGCCAAAAATCATTTTGATTTGATGAAAAATATGTCTTTTATGGGTCAACATCAGTAGAACAATATCTAAAAATCTAGTCAAAACATTTATTTGCTTTTACAAGAATTTCAAGCCTGTTGAGCGACTCAAGCCATTCATGGCTTTCTAGTTATTAATTTATCTTTTGATTTGAAATTTCTACATTATCAATACATTTATTGTGAATATTGTTTTAATCAGAGCAATTTTAACAACATTTCAGATTGTTTTTGAGGGAATTCGAGGCTCCTCCGTGTCAGGAGATATTGCTATCGACGACATTCTCATCACAGATGGCCGCTGTCCTCCACCTGGGTCATGTGACTTTGAAACTGGCTTCTGTTCATGGACTAATGTTGCTGTCGGAGACGACTTTGACTTCTTGAGGGCCAAGGGAAAAACATCAAGTGTTAACACTGGTCCTTCAACTGATCATACCTATGGAACTAATCAAGGTATAAAAATATTTCTGAATTGAATTTAAGTCTGATTTCTAAGTTATGTGGAAACTTTTGGAAGTTTTATCTTTACCTATTTGTAAACCACACGTATTTGGTACCAAGTTTATTTGTATAGTTTGAATGCTAACGTAATGACACCAGTGTAATATCAAAAATATTTAACGAGGTTAGTTTGCTCTGGTGACATGGCCAATGTTATAGACACTTTTGATCATTGAATTTGACCTCTTATAGTTCTGATTTTTACAGCTTTTGTAATCTATTGTTGGTTATATTAAAATGTGACCTGTCATGCAAAAAGGGACCATCTAGGTAGTGAGCTGAATGTCAACCCTAGTCAGACTGCGTAGACTGACTAGTGTCGAAACATTTCGCTTTTTGTTAATTTTTGGAATCTGAAATGGTCAATCTACCTTTCTGTGAAAGAATTTTTGAAATGCAACCTCTGGTTGTCCTGTTCTAGAACCAATCTCTTTTTCAGATATTTATTTTACAGAGTTTCCAGGTGGTCTCTTTTCGAGTGACAGATCAGTAACATATTTTCTTTATATTTTTCAGGTTACTATGTGTACATTGAATCATCTTCACCGAGGAAAGCTGGAGATAAAGCCCGACTTGCCTCTGAGATTTTTGACCCAACTCCGACTTCCTGCATATCCTTCTGGTACAACATGTATGGATCCGACATCGGTGCTCTGCAAGTCTACGTCAAACCATTAGGGGCAACAGCCAATCAGCTCACTTCTATCTTCTCTCTAGCTGGTAACCAAGGCAACAAATGGATTCAATCAAATGCTCCTGTAAGCTCGTCGTCCAAATTCCAGATCATCTTTGAAGGGTCAGTGGGTAATGGTTACCACGGAGATTTAGCCCTAGATGATATCATGCTGACTCCTGGCCCATGTCCCCAAACTACTGCCACGCCCCCAATGTTTACCTGTGGTTTAGCAGGATCACAAACTATCCCAGGAGACAAAGTTTGTGATTTTAATTCAGACTGTCCACATGGAGAAGATGAACAAAATTGTGGTTCCTGTAATTTTGACAACGATGATGGGTATTGGTGCGGTAACAAGGATTTGAGTATTGGATCTTACCGCTGGGACAGGAGTGATACCGGAACAATTTCTAACGTGTCAGGTCCGAATTACGACCATACCACAGGTAAAGGTGGAAGCGGCTTTTTCCTGTATGTGGACCCTAACAATGGAAGATACAACTCTGAAGCCACCCTGCAAACACCAACAGTACACCAGGCTGCAGCATCCTGTCAGTTTACATTCTGGTATTATATGTATGGTCGCATGATAGGTACACTCGAAGTCTACACTAAAATCGGTAACAGGCTTACTAAAGTGTGGTCTAGATTTGGAAACCAAGGTAACCAATGGAGACAAGGTGTCATCGATATTGGACGAATCCCATCCAAGTTTGAAATTCAAGTCAAAGCAAAGAAGAGTTTCTCAACTGTTGGAAATATAGCTATTGACGATTTTAATTTTACAAATTGTGGTTTGCCTACAACAGGAGCAGCCTGTACATCCGACCAGCAGCAATGTTCTAATGGAGGTTGTGTTGATAAGACCAAGTTCTGTGACTTTACTGACGACTGTGGGGACAACAGTGATGAACTCAAGTCTGTCTGTGCCAACTTCACATCATGCTCATTTGAAACATCCCTGTGTTATTGGACACAGGACATGGGCGACAAGTTTGACTGGACCAGAAAACGTGGACCTACTGCCACGGCAAAGACGGGCCCAACTAGAGACCATACTCTGGGTACAAGCACAGGTTATTATATTTATATTGAGACCTCATCTCCAAGGAGAATAGGGGATACTGCCAGAGTTCTCAGTCCTGTATTTAATCCTACACAAGGTAATACCTGCTACTTCACATTCTATTATAACATCTATGGAACTTCTATTGGGGCTTTGAACATTTACACCAGGACCCAAGATCAAACTATCACCAAGATATGGAGTAAGACCACTGCCACTACACTCAATGACTACTGGACAAGGGGTTATCTGCCCCTCTCAGTCCCCTCACAGCCTTTCCAAGTGATCATAGAGGGAGTCAGAGGCATCTCGTACTATGGAGATATTGGTATAGATGATACAGTGTTCTCACCTGGTTGTGTGAAATCTAACACTCAGTTCCCAGGGCAGTTCACCATCCCACCAACCTCAGCTACCACAGTATCACCCTGTGGTGTTGGACAATTCCAGTGTACTTTGTCAAAAACATGCATAAAGTCATCAAATGTTTGTGACTTTAAGAATGATTGTAATGATGGATCAGATGAAAATAACTGTGGACCCTGTACATTTGAGACTAATAGTTGTGGATGGACGGACGGAAGCTATGGAAAGATCAAATGGTTGAGAGACTCTGCTGGTAACAATATTGGACCTGGCCAGGATCACACACTTGGTACTAGTGCTGGTCACTATGAACTTGTGAAAACAAGAAGCTCTGCATTCTCAAACATCAATGCTATTCTAACCAGTCCACCTATGCCACAGTCTTCCTCAAATTGCGAGATGAATTTCTATTATAATGTAATGGCAAATATTGGATCAGTGCAAGTAACTGTCATTCACAATAATACCAAAGATACTGTCTTCATATCAAGAGGGACCTCTGGACAAACATGGAACAAAGGTGTGGCCTATATTGGAAAGAATGTAGGACCACTGGCAAAAGGATTTAGGATAAACATTGAGGTCTCTGATTCATCCCAGAGAAATGCAGCAAACAATGTGGCAATAGATGATATATCATTCAGAAACTGTAACCCAACCTCAAAACCACCCGATGTTACATGCAACTTTGACAAAGATTTCTGTAGCTGGACTAATGATGTCAATGATCAGTTTGATTGGACAAGGAAGAATGGGGCAACCACATCCTCAGGTACAGGCCCTCCTTCTGATCACACAAGTGGTGGGTTGAGAGGTAGCTACATCTATATTGAGACATCATCTCCACGACATAGAGGTGACAGAGCCAGACTTATTTCTCCGACATTATCACCAACAATGACTAAAGGAAACTGCCTCTCATTCTGGTACTACATGTTTGGACCAACAATCGGTAGACTCAACTTATATATGAAAACAAATGTCAACTCTTCAATATTCTGGTCCCTTACAGGGGCTCAAGGGGACATGTGGAAACAAGCAAGAAGAACAGTCCAATCAAATATAGACTACACTCTTGTGTTTGAAGGTATTGTGGGTAATGGTTTCCAAGGAGACATTGCTCTAGATGATGTAACTGTTACATCCGGTCCATGTCCTCCTGACCCAGCCTGTGACTTCCAATCAGGATTCTGCACTTGGACTCAATCCACTAATGATAATTTTGATTGGTCAAGGGCAAGAAATGGCACTGCCTCCAGCAACACAGGTCCGCCATTTGATCACACATTTGGTTCTGATACTGGTTACTACGCCTACATAGAGACTTCAGCACCAAGACAACCTAATGATAAAGCAATACTGTTAAGTCAGGTGTTTAGCACAACTTCACCCCAATGCTTTAACTTCTGGTATCACATGTATGGCACTACCATAGGCAAACTGTTGATTCATCAAACATTTATCAATACTGCAACTGTGAAGACAATTTGGCTAAAAGCTGGAGACCAGGGTAACCAATGGCATCATGGGTATGCAGCAGTTGGCGCCAGTTCTGGTCCATACATCCTGGAAATTGTTGGAGTAAAGGGAACCAGCTACACAGGGGATATTGCTATTGATGACCTTCAGATGATTTCTGGAAATTGTCCATCACAAAATTTCTGTAACTTTGAGCAAGATACATGTTCATGGGGCAATATTCTGACAGGTGATGACTTTGACTGGCAGAGGGACAAGGGTGGCACCCCCAGCTCAACAACTGGACCAAAGGTAGATCATACCCTGGGATCACAGGCTGGCTACTATATGTACATTGAAACATCAGGTTCTGGGAGGAAAGCTGGTGAGAAAGCTTGGCTGGCTAGTGAATACCAGGATCCCATACAGACAGGATGCATCTCATTCTGGTATTTCATGTACGGCGCTGGTATCGGTACACTTAATGTGTATACACAACTAGTAGGAACATCAACTAAAGTATTGAAGTGGAATCTAAGTGGTAACCAGGGACAGCTATGGCAACAAGCCCAGGTCAACATTGGAGCTATGAACACAAAATTCACATACATCTTTGAAGGAGTGAGAGGTTCAAACTACACTGGTGATATTGCTATAGATGATGTCCAGATTGCACTGACAGCTTGTAGCTCTGTCACTCCACCAACAACTCAGTCTCCAACTCTCCCTACTGTATCTTATCCACCATCAGCTCTGGATTGTAACTTTGAAATCAACCTCTGTAACTGGCAACAGGACACTACTGATGACTTTAACTGGGCATCCCACACTGGGTCTACAGCCTCACTGAAAACAGGTCCTAAGACTGACCATACCCTACAGAATAGTGCCGGTCATTACATGTACATAGAAGTTTCTGGTAAAAAGGCTAACAGCACGGCTAGACTTATCAGCGTCCCTCAGAATATCACTAAAACTGGAATTTGTTTCAAATTCTGGTACAATATGTATGGAGCTAATGTAAATGCTTTGAATATCTATGTCAAAAATGGATCTACAAAAACTCTCATTTGGACAAAATCTGGTAACCATGGCATTGGCTGGTATCCTGGAAATGTTTATATTAATACACCTGGTACCTGGCAGTTAGTACTGGAAGGTACAGCTGGGGTAGCATATGATGGTGATATAGCTATTGATGACTTGAGCTCTAATGTTGGACATTGTCCAGCTTCAACTCTGTGTGACTTTGAACAGGATATCTGTGGATACACTCAGGACACATCTGATCAGTTTGATTGGTCAAGACATTCTGGTACAACAGGGACAACTGCAACAGGACCTTCTACTGACCATACAGAGGGGACGGTTAATGGTCACTATATGTACATTGAGTCCTCATCTCCCCAACATCCAGGTGATAGAGCCAGACTGGACAGTCCAACTTACACATCCACAACTGGGTCATGTGTCACATTCTGGTATAGTATGAATGGAGCTCAAATTGGAACATTGAATGTCTACAAAAAGACAGGAGCTGTTAGAGGACAACCATTATGGACAATGTCAGGAAATCAAGGCTTAAAATGGACTAAAGCACAGTTTACTGTAATTAGCCTCCTATCTTATCAACTCACTTTTGAAGGTATTGTGGGCCAGGGTTACAAAGGTGATATTGCTATTGATGACATCAATATAGCAGCAGGAGCATGTTTACCACCAGGATCATGTAATTTTGAAAATGATTTGTGTACATGGGTCAACTCTCGTACTGGAGATACATTTGACTGGGAGAGAGCACAAGGCAGCACCACATCCGCTGGAACAGGACCGAGAACTGACCACACACTGGGGACACAGTATGGAACATATTTATTTATAGAAGCATCAAGTCCTCGTAAACCTGGCGACAAGGCATGGTTGGTCTCTAACACACTGAGAAATAACACCAACTTCTGTCTTACTTTCTGGTATCACATGTACGGAACAGGCATGGGAACATTGAATGTCAACCTCTGGCCTTTCAACACGGGCCTTACTCAAAACAATGTCTGGACAAAGGTTGGAAGTCAAGCTAACCGTTGGATTCAAGATCAAGTTCAAATCACAAGTCCTGGGGCTAATTACAGAATTGTGTTTGAAGCTATTAGAGGAAGCTCATACAACTCGGACATTGCAATTGATGATATTGTTTTAACCCCTGGAAGTTGTTCAGGTGCACCAGTCACCACTCCATCAACATGTGCATTGAGATGTAGAAACAATCAACAATGTATCCCCAGTAACAAAGTTTGTGACTTTAACATGGATTGTTCAGACAACACTGATGAAATGTCATGTGGTTATAACTGCAATTTTGAAAACTCAACTTGTAAGTGGGTCAATAAACAAGGAACATCCTACCTATGGTTACAAGGTCAGGGAGCCACACCCACAGCCAATACTGGACCCAGCAGAGACCACACCACACTTGGCACCAGTGGTCATTATATGTATGTGAGTGCAGTAAAGGGCCAGGCCTTGTCTGTTGCCAGTTATGTCAGTCCATTGCTACAGCAGTCCTTCTCAAGTTGTCAAATGGTGTTTTATTACCACATGTATGGAACAGGTATTGGATCTTTAACTGTTAATCTTGTCCAGAATGGACTATCTACTCGACTGTTCTATCTAAATGGAAATCAACAAAACCGTTGGCGTAAAGGTGTAGCTCATATTGGTAGTGTCCACAATCCCTTTACTATTCAAATTCAAGCCAAACGTATGTATTCCTCTATAGGAGATATTGCCATTGATGACATTTCATTCCAAGGCTGCAGTGTACCCTCTCCCCAGCAGACATGTAGATCTGACCAGTCTCGATGTACTAATGGCGTGTGTATAGATAACTCCAGACTGTGTGATTACACAGATGACTGCGGTGATCAGAGCGATGAACTCAACTCAACATGCTCCTCATTCATGGGCTGTACCTTTGAACAAGGTTTCTGTTTCTTCCAGCAAGATACTGGGGATGACTTTAACTGGAGGAGAGCTGCAGGAAGCACAGCAACCATTGGCACTGGCCCATCACATGACCACACACTCAATACCCAATCAGGTCATTACCTTTACATTGAATCTTCAAGCCCAAGGAGACCTGGACAAAAAGCAAGATTAGTGACTCCCTTTATTCTTGCCAATACCAAATCACCTTACTGTCAGATGAGATTTTATTATGAAATGTACGGAGCTGATGTAGCAACATTGATGGTGTACTACAGGACTGAAGTGAATGGACAGCTGACCAGATTGTGGGGCAGAAAGGGTCCAATTGGGGACTACTGGGAGAGGAATATTGTCAACATATACAACACTAAACCTGTACAAATAGTGTTTGAAGGTACAATTGGCAAGCGTTACCATGGAGATATAGCAATAGATGACATCAGTTTTAGCAAGGCTTGTACCATGTACGCTGGTTCTGTGTCCACTAACATCATCCCTATACACACTACACCAAACCCCTGCAGTGCTGGATCCCAACTCTGTGCCAACAAACAGCAATGTGTTCCCACCAACAAGGTCTGTGATTTCTTACTGTACTGTTCAGATGGCTCAGACGAGGCCAACTGTGGTAATTGTGACTTTGAGAAGAGTCTATGTGGCTGGCAGGATATGAGTGCTGGGCAGTATATCTGGGACAGACACAATGGTTCAACTCCCACTGGACCCAGCACAGACTTCACATATGGAAGTAGCAAGGTTGGCAACTACGCCTTTGTTGATGCAGGAACAGGAACATTCTCGGGACGGGCTGATCTCGTATCACCAGCTTATGGAAATCTAGCATCTACTTGTGAGATGCATTTTGCATTCTTCAAAAAAGGCAGTAACAGTGGATTCCTGAGACTTTACCTCATTCCTCCTGGTATTCAACCTACAGCTCAAATTGGTAGAATTCTCTTATGGTCAGCTCTTAATCAAAGTGATGCCTGGCAACTTGGTACTGTTGGGCTAGGTTCAAGAGCTCCTGGCTTTAGATTGGTATTTGAAGCTATCAAGTACAAAACTGCCACCAATATGGCCATAGATGATGTCACTTTCCAGAACTGTGCTCTATCTGCTACAGCAGTCACATGTGCACCTAACCAACTTCAATGTACACGAGGATCCTGTATAGATAATAGCCTAATCTGTGATTGGTCCAATGATTGTGGGGACGGTTCAGATGAAAGCTCCTGCTCAAAATACGTAGAGCGATGTAACTTTGAGACTGATATCTGCAACTGGATACAAGATGACCAGGACGACTTTAACTGGTCCTGGCATACAGGAGGAACCTCAACAATCGGTACTGGACCACGACTTGATCACACGCTGGGGAGTCTACAGGGACATTATATCTACATTGAAACTTCATCTCCACAGAAATATGGACAGGTCGCCAGAATTTTCAGTCCTGTATTCACTGCTTCTCCATCAGGTAACTGTAGAATAAGATTTTTCTATTACATGTATGGTGTAAATATCAATGCCCTGAATGTCTATATGGAACAGTATGAGCTAGGTCCACTGGTGTTAACATGGAACTTGACTGGTCAACAGGAGGATGCCTGGAAGAGAGCTGATGTACCGCTGGTTAGTAATTCACCTTTCAGAGTGATTGTGGAAGGTGTTGTTGGACACGGTGTTAAAGGTGACATTGGACTTGATGATATATCATTTACACCTGACTGTAGTGTACAGATAGGGGCCACACTCCCTGTTGTCATGACAACACCATCTGCCCAGTGTGGGGCTGGTAAGCTACAATGTAAGACTGATGGACAATGTATTGATGCAAGTCTGGCATGTAACTTCCACAAAGACTGTAGTGATGGAAGTGATGAGAGTCGTTGCCCATCTCTCATCAACTTTGCTGACGGTACCTTACAATACTGGACCAATGATCCCAAGAACAACTTTAACTGGACAGTCGCAGCTAATGGCAATCCTTCGGCCAATACTGGACCTTCAACTGACCACACTGCTGGCACTTCCATTGGAAAGTTTGCTTACACAACTGGACAAGTTACAAATCAACTCAAGATGGTATCTAAACTGGTCAGTCCATATTACAACCAAGCAGGTAAAACATGCAACTTTACATTCTGGTACAATGTCCATGGCAAAGAATTCACCAACCTTAATGTTTATTTGAGACGAGGTAATTCAGAGAGTCAGATATGGACAATTGCAGGCAGTGACTTCTACAGTAGTCTAGATACTTGGAGACAAGCCCAGGTGTCATTACCAGTATGCGCTTCAGTATTCCAGGTTGTCATAGAAACAACATCATTCGGTGCCTATAGTGTACCACAAGGGTTTGTTGCTATAGATGACCTACAGTTTATGAACTGTGAGTATCCAGCACCCAATGGTACCTGCATGCTGGGTAGTTTTACCTGTAATTCTGGTCATTGTGTACCTGAGACACAGAAATGTGACTACCAGACTGATTGTTGTGATGGATCTGATGAATCTCCAACACTTTGTTCTGCCTACAATATGTGTAACTTTGAGTTTGGATTGTGTGGATGGAAGCAGTCAACACAGGATCAGTTTGACTGGACGAGACATCGAGGTCCAACGTCTTCCTATGGTACAGGACCAACACAGGATCACACCAGTGGAACAGCCTCTGGATTCTACCTCTTTGTAGAATCAAAGGCGCCAAGAAAACCAAATGACAAAGCAAGAGTTACCCTTAACCTTCCTGCTCCTAAAGGTTTGTGTGCTATGAGGTTGTGGTATCATATGTATGGAACAAATGTTGGTGCTCTTAATGTTTACATGAACTCTATTGATAATGGAACTCAACAGCTCTCAAACATTGTTGGAACACAATCAAACCAATGGACCAAGTTGACAGTGCCCCTGGCTACAAGCTCACCATTCCAAGTGATCATTGAAGGTGTTATTGGTACTGGTTACCATGGTGATATAGCAATAGATGATATAACCTTCACCCCTGGTTGTGCTATACCTCAAGCCACAAGTGCACCAATAGTCTACACCACTGGTACACGACTTCCAAACTCCACACCCAAACCCTGCCCTACTGGTCAGTATACATGTAACAGTGGTCAGTGTATTGACCACACTAAAGCCTGTAATGGAATCCAGGATTGTACAGACGGGTCAGATGAGTCCAGATGTCCTCAACCTTGTAACTTTGAGAGTGGTCAATGTGGATGGAGTGAAGTGATACTGGATGGATTTGATTGGACAAGGTCTAGTGGTGTACTAACCAATGTATCTTATGCCCCACCAACCGACCACACCAGAGAAACCCAGAATGGATATTTTGTGTATGTGAAAGATCTGACAAATGGTCAAACACAAGGAAAGTTGGCTAGATACTCTAGTCCTATCATCTACTCAGCCAGTCAAGATTGTACAGTAAGGTTTGCATATTACATGAATGGCAGGGACTCTGGACAGCTAATACTGACTGTACAGGAAGCTGGAGCCAATCCAGTAGTGTTATGGAGGGAAATAGGCAGTATTGCTGCAGCCTGGAAATCTGTCAGTGTTGGTCTAGGAAAACATACTGGATCATTCTATCTGTCATTTGAGAAGATTGCTGGTAAATACAGTGGTCAGACAGCCATTGATGATATACAATATCTAGACTGTGTCCCACCTGCTCCGCAACCATCATGTCCACCAGGTACCTTTATATGTGGAACAAAGGCATGTGTTGCCATGAAGACTGTCTGTGATATGAGGAATGACTGCGGTGACAACTCGGATGAGAACAACTGTGCTGCTTATCAACAAATAAACTTTGAGAATGGTCTTGGATTCTTACATCAGGGATTAAATAATCAAGATGATGATTTTGATTGGACAGTTGCATCAGCTACAAGAAATGTAAGCTACTATGCTGGACCACCTTTTGACCACACAACAGAAACAACCAAAGGTGTATATATGTACATTGATGCTACAGCTCATTTATATAACAGCAGGGCCTGGCTTATGGCAGGAACATTCACCAGTACAGCTGGTACTAATTGTGTTTTGAGATTCTATCTGTATATGTATGGACAAAATGTGAACTCATTCTCTGTGTACACTAGAATCTACAGCTCTGGACTACCAACTGCTACACTGTACAAGGCTCAGGGTAAAGAAGGTCCATATTGGCAGCGTGTAGAAATACCACTCAATGTTGCGCAACCTTTCCAACTCATCTTTGAAGGTCTGGCTGGAAATTCAGATAAGGGAGGAATTGCTATCGACGACATCGCATTGACCAAATCATGCCCGAAACCGACAATCGGTATTAATCTACCAGCCCCACCATCAACCACGACAATGCCAACAACAACAACCACCCAGGTGATGGGAAGTAACTGCACTGGTACACAGTTTACATGCAGATCGGACCTCAGCTGTATTGACATCAGTAAAGTGTGTGACTTCAGATCAGACTGTGCTGATGCTAGTGATGAGAAAGGATGTGGTGAGTGCTGCTATTTTACTATTCATAGCATTGTATATTCAGAGAAATTATCTCATTGTGCACAATTATTGACATTTTCTGACACATATATATCTTGTACAGTTTGTACATTCATGTGAACTTATGCGTAAAAACTCTATCAGAAAACAAATGTATATTTGGGTTAAGAATAAAAAATTGTTTGTTTGAATGGGGTTTTACGCTGCTTTCAACAATCTTTTAGTTATATTGCCACTGAAGCACCTAACAATGGATTCCTGGTATTTCTCTTACCAGTACTACCATAACACCCTTTCCTAGCCTCCAGCTGCTATCTCACATACGATTATCAACCCATTGGTGAGAGACAAATAGTCAGAAAGAGTGATTGCCACGGTCAGAACGAACAGAATAAAAATTGTAGAAATAGAATTATAATCAATACTATTTTTTTGTCATTTAACTTATTTTTCAACATTTTTTGACTACCAAATTTTCCAGATTGTTATTTGTTTACTTTACTATCTATTTATTAAAATTTCCTCCTTTGTATTTATAGTACAAGCAATCTGTGGGTTTGAAAACAACAATAAATGTGGCTGGGCCATTAGCGCTGCATTGGCTCCAAGACCTGATGAAGCATTTTCATGGACACTAGGATATGCTCAGTTATTTAGTCAGAACCAATACAGTCCCAGATCAGACACATCACAGGTATGCGATTCTGTGTAAATTTATACTAATGCACAAGTTTTGTTGAGTGTTCAAACGTCAATTTTGTCTATACACAGTATAGACAAAATTGACCTTTGAATACTGACCCTTACATTTTTGTACATCTATGCCTTTATGCAATGAATCTTTATAATGAGTGAAAATTGTAGTGTAATAAGAGAGAAATTCTGATTTAGACATTTTACCAATAACCTTCCTTTCATGTTTTAGACATAAATTAAAAATTATAAGAGTTTTTCATGTGATATTTTCTAGGTCAAAATGCATAAGATATGTAGCTCTATAATCAAAAAGTTCTTTGATCCAGTATATTGCAGGATAACAAAAGTTTTAGCCAAATTGAAAGATGGTGCAGGTAACAGTATAAAGTGCATTCTCAATGAAAATGAGTGCTGTTAAGGTTAGGAAAAGAGAGAAAGCTTTTAACAAGCTATTTCTACTTTTCCAACAATATTGAGTTTATTAACTCTATAGGAATAGGTATTAATCTAACAGATAAAGAGCGTTTATCAAATTTGTTTTTGAAATTCCAGGGTACCCCATCTGGTATCTTTCTGCTAGCTGACAGCAGTGCTGGCTCCTTCCAAGATGTAACCGAACTCTACACGCCAAAAATCAGCCAGACAGGTCCACAGTGTACACTGGCATTTAGCTACTGGTTAGCTGGACCTGACGTAGATGGACTCATTGTACGAATAACCAGCGATGGAGTCACAACACCACTATTTGAGGTCAATGGACCAAGAGGGTTACTATGGAAACCTGGGGAGGTTTTCATTGGTCCAAGGAGAAACTTTGTGGTTGGAATTCAAGCAAGACGTGGTAAAAATTTCCAGGGTGCGATAGCTGTGGACAACATAAAGTTTATTGACTGTCAACCACCAATTTTACAACACAGCTGTACAGCCAACCAGTTTACCTGCAGTAATAAATACTGTATAAACAAACAATACAGATGTGATTATGCTAATGACTGTGGTGACAACAGTGATGAAGTGGTGAGTTTTAAAGCTATAGATAAATGGAACTATTTTTTCATTAAACTGTTAAAAAGATGGGTTTTTTTGTCCTCCAATCTTGAGTTATGGGTACTCATTGGAATTGTCTTGGCCTGACAATTCCAATGAGTACCCATAACTTAGGATTTTAAGATGTATTGACACAATATGATTTCATCACACAAGCCACCTGCAGTAATAAATACTGTATAAACAAACAGTACAGATGTGATTATGCTAATGACTGTGGTGACAACTGTGATGAAGTGGTGAGTTTTGAAGCTATAGATAAATGGAGCTTTTTTTTATTTAACTATTAAAAAAGATGAATTTTTGTCCACCAATCTTGAGTTATGGGTTCTCATTGGAATTGTCTTGGCCTGACAATTCCAATGAGTACCCATAACTTAGGATTTTAAGATGTATTGACATAATGTGATTTTCACCACACAAGCTACTTGCAGTAATAAATACTGTATAGACAAACAATACAGATGTGATTATGCTAATGATTGTGGTAACAATAGTGATGAGTTTAAATGTTTTTTTATGTTAGTTTGCGTGATAATGAATGAACAGTTATATTAAATGGGTTGTCTAAAACCTTAAAACATGAAGATAGAAAAATATGCATAACATAAGTCATCTTTGCCAGTTTATTCAGGCTTGAAGAATAATACTATAGATCAATTGCCCTTATTTCATTCTAAGTGTTTTAAAGATTATTTAGGAAAAAAAATTGTTTAATAAGAGTTAAAGTGGCAGACACAGAAGTGGGGAGGGAAAACCCCCTCTTAGGTCTATTCTTTTTTATTTTTCTTTGAGAAATCTAATTAAAATTGTAAAATTATAGGAAAACGAAGGCTCTCATATTTAAGTTTGAAACCCATTTAAATTCCTAATTCTCCATAGACCAGCACTTGATTCAGAATGCAAAATGGTGCAAACTGTTTGCAGATTATACACCACTTTGCATGTGCACATATGTGCAAAGCAATGTATAATTTGCTAACAATTTGCACCTAGACACAGCCCTGATAGCTGTCTTGTTTAGGAAGAATTTTCTGTCGTATTGCTTGATAATGAATTTTATCTTTTAACTTTACAATTATCCATGAGATAACATTCTGTATAATATTTCTTATGATATCACATAGTAATGTTTAGAACAATGATATAATGCTGTTAATTTTAGAAACTTGTATTTCTGTTAGAAACATCTGTGAAAACAAGGCAAATAGAGGATATAAGATAAATAGAATATTGATAATGATCAATTCTCCCAACCTTGTTAGATATTTTTTCTCATACAAAACACTAAGTACATATTATATATTTATGCATGTATATCAATAATTTCAGGCTGCTTTCTGTGATAACACATACAAGGGTCGATGTGACTTCAGTGATGGTATTTGTAGCTCCTGGAAGAATGATGTCACAGACAATTTTGATTGGACCCTGTCTAAAGCTAATACACCCACACTAGGTACAGGCCCGAGTGTAGATCATACAACACATACACAGTCAGGTATTAGTCTTTTACAGACTTTTTATCATTTTCATGCTATCTTCCCTTATGAAAAGCCTTATAGCGCTGTCATAGCGCAGTTGGTAGCGCGTCAGACTGATAATCTAGAGGTCCGGGGTTCTTTCCGTCTATTTGTCTCCCACCAATGGGTCGATAAGACCTGTGTTGGATAGCAGCTGGAGGCTAGGAAAGGATGTAATGGTGGAACTGGTGTTAGAAATACCAGGAATCTATTGCTAGGTGCTCCAGCCCCTGCAATATAACTGAAAATTGTTGAAAGCGGCGTAAAACCTGATTCAAACAAAAAATCAAATCCCTTATGAAAAGAATACAAAAGATATTATATCTTTTTACAAAACAAAATGAATAACTGTATTCATCTTCAAGTTTTATCAAATTTTAAAATGTAATGGCAGTATAATATACAATTGAGTCTACGCAAGACAATTCCAATAATTTCATATTTGCACAATGTTAAGACATTGGGGCCCAATTTTGCTAAACTTCTTACATAGAAATTAATGGTAAGTCAAAGTCAAAAAAGTAGCTCATGTTTCATTCATTGTTAGATTCTGCCTTGCAATATCTCTTTGTAATTGTCTTTGGAAGACGATTCAAATGAGATAATGCGTGGCAGAATTCAATATTGAGTTACTACTATAGAAGCAACTTTAATTTTTGACTTGTGCAAAAAATGATTTTAAGATGTTTAGAACAGGTCCCAGATTAGCCTCTGCAGGCTTACAGTCTGATCAGAGTATTCACTGTGCACTCAATAGATGACTATAGACCTAAAGACACTGCTCAAAATCCAATATGTCTATCAAATTTAATGCTCTGTGTGGTAGTCCAGGCTGCTCAACATCTGAACATCACGCACATATGAAATTGTTTGAAATGTCATGCACATGCTCAATTTTGAATTAATTCCAATATCAGTTTACTTGTGTGTCATAGTAACCTTTTTTTAACCCGAATTTGTCAAACCAGGAAAAAGGCAATATTCTGCTTTACCAAAGTTATTATATCTTACTGAAGGATTTTTTTGCAATGGACATAAGTTTGAACTTTTATAGCCTTTAAAAACGGTATATCATGATAATTTAATTAACACTATGAATTCTTTTTCCTTCAGGAGGCTACTTGTACATAAAGAGTAGTCCACCCAGAAAGAAGGGAGATATTGCTCAACTAGCATCCACATTTATCATTAAGGGAATATCTACTGGCTGTGAGGTAAGCAATTCTATAGATAATAACAGAAAATTTTTAAAACTATTCCCAAATACAAATCTAAAATTATGGAATTCATCGTGAAGTTATGATTGAGGTGAAATATCAATAAACTTTTTAAGTTGTTGGAACATGTTTAACCCTTTGCTGTTTAATCCCTGCTTTTTACGTGCCTGTGATTTTATGATTGAGAAAACATTGTGAAAAAAGAAGAAATTGCTTCTGACAAGCAATTTCTTCTTTTTCCACACTATTTTCTATCCTACTGAATTGTTATTTTTCAACTTAAATACACTTTTCATTTTCGTCTGCAAAACCTTTGAATTTGGACAGGTCCAAAATTTTGTAAAACAGGAAAGGGTTAAAAATTAACCTAGGAATAATTCTTCTCCTGTTTATCCTGCCTCACACAAGGCTTTGGTAGACAGTTTACTTGAAACTTAGTCTGCAAAAAAAAGCTGTTTGATCTTAGCTGACAATGCCTGCTTTTGTCTTAACTCTTTCCGGTTTTACAAAATTTTGGACCTGTCCAAATTCAAAGGTTTTGCAGACGAAAATTTAAAGTGGATTTAATTTGAAAAATAACCATTCAGTGAGGTAAAAAATGGTGTGGAAAAAGAAGAAATTGCTTGTCAGAAGCAATTTCTTCTTTTTTCACAATGTTTTCTCAATCATAAAATCACAGGCACATACAAAGCAGGGATTAAACAGCAAAGGGTTAACTTATGTTAGAAAAATCTGAGCCAGACTGTCTGAAATTTCCCAAAAATAGACAATTTGTTTGAAACATGATTTGAATTCTACAGGACTAGGGTTAAGAGGTTTAAACCAAACTTGTATTCCATATAGCAGAATGATTCAAAACATAAAAGGAGTATTTGTTGAATTCATGAAAGTATGAAACTAAAAGCAGATTCAAACATAAGCATGATCTAGTTTGTTGTTTCATAATTCCATGAATTAAAAATTTATTCTCTTCATATCCCGTAATTAAATATCCATAATCATTTTTTGCAAGTTTCAATTAGGGAACTTTGTAAAATTGTTGTGCCTAGAATTGAATTATGATTAAGGGGGTTGACTAAAAAAATGTCCAATTTGAACGCTCGATATTCGTTGATGAAATTTAAAATAGATTTATTTAAAGACAAAGACCTTCTATTTTAGCTTCATTTCTGGTATCACATGTGGGGCGCAGAGATTGGTTATCTGACGATATCTAAACGTTACAACTACAACGGAATATCGGGGCTTGATCCGATCGCTAACATGCAGGGTGACCATGGTGATGTCTGGATGAGAGGAGCCTTTGCTCTAGATGGAAATGGAGATCAGAGAGATTATCAGGTCTGTTTGTTAAAGCTGCTCTTTCACAGATCGGGAAAATGTGATTTTGAAAATTTTCATAAAATCAATTAGAAGTAATTACCTCATTATGTTGAAGCCTTTAAAATATTAAGATTCAATCTGGTAATGCATGGAAAGAGAGACTAATATTCCTGAATTTAGCAAAAATCAGTCTGAAAAAATAAAGCATCTACCAAAGCCTTAAAAATTAGTCTTCAATTTCAAGCCAACTGTTTATGCATCTAAATTCTGCATGTTTGTCATATTCAATCAAATATAAAGGTAAATGTATTTGACAGCTGGAAACTTCATATCATTACGAGCAAAAATTAAAGATTATTTACGGAATATAACAATTTTGTAATTCATAGACTGGAAATAAATAGACTCTGATCTTGCCACTTTGAAAAAATAAGTTACAAAATTATTGGAATATGTTGTCTTTAGTGCAAATGCCCTTCAGTCATTCTTAATCGTCTAAAAATACACACATTTCCAAATCTAAGAACAAGTTTTGTATTTTTTCTATGAAAAACTGTGAAAGAGCAGCTTTAATATGTTTGCTATACCTTACAGCTGAGATGGAAATTTCACTTAATAATTTTAATTTGAACGAAACAAATATGTGTATTTCAGTTTGTTTAGCTTCTCTACTTTTGCAAATGCTCATTTAAGCACCCTTCACCCCATAAGACAGTTCTTACAGGGGATTGTGCAAGGATATATGAAGAAACTACTGCTGATGTGTGTCATGTTTCTTTAAAGTACTCGATGTAAAGAACCCTCACATGGGACCTCGGTTTATTATCTTATCCAAAAGACAATTAGTTTGTTAATGGCATGGGTATTGAACCCACAATATCAAGCTTTAATTGCTCAGAAGTCAGGTGACTGAAATTTTGGATATATATGTTTGTGATGTTAGGTGTCAGGTGACATTAAAAAAAGATGTATACAACAGGGGACAAAAGACACCTTTTGAGGGGATTATGATGAAAAAAGAGTTTCAATAACTTATAACTTTGTTATTCTAGATTGTAATACAAGGAATGGTTGGAAATGGTATCCATAGCAACATAGCCATAGATGACATCTCATTAACCCCAGGATGTGAAACAGGAGGTAAGGAAAATAATTAAATACTCCATATAAGGGGATTGGAGCTCTTTTGAATCATTTTTGTAGCTTGACAGTTTTAATAGAAAAGCCTCTGCATATTGAAATTGTTGCAATTGATTGAAAAATCAAATTATGCCAAATCACAATTTTCATTAGGGCCCCTTATGTTTATTAAAATATGGTTTAATATTGAGTATTTTAATATGAGCCAGTGCTTGAAATTTGCAATGATTTCAATTATGTGCCAAGCAAAAAATCTGGCCAGTCTGCATATGCACAGTCTGGCCAGAGTCTTTTTTTGCTACCTGTGGATAGATAAGGTTTCAAGGTATCTGTAGATTTACAGGCAACTTAATAATTATGCCCCCCTTCATAGAAGAGGGCTACATGGTTTTGCACTTGTCAATAGGTCCTTCCGTCTGTCCATCTGTAGATCTTTTTATGTCGGGAGCATATCTCAGAAGTATGCAAGCTAGAATCATGAAACTTGGATTGATCTCAAGTAGAAGAAGTGCAGTACTCAAGAACTTTAACTCTACACATCATAATTTTTGAGTTATTGCCCTTTGTTAATTGAAAAAAAATAGGCCATCGACCTGCTCGTAGGGGGGGGGGGCATAAATGTATTACAAACATCTCTTGTTACATTGTGTGACTGTGTAGATTGCTCAATGTTCGCACTTCATACACATGTCAAATTGAAAAAGTCACACACAAGCTCATATTTATGTCTTTTACTTGAACTTTGTTTTATTGTGTAGGATAGGACTAGGTCTGAGCTTACCAAGTGGTAACTGTCAAAGACAGTTTAAGGTAAACCACAGTGTAATATCATTTTCTCAAGAATTTACCGTGCAGTTCAAAAAGACAACTTAAATTGAGTAAGATATATTGTTCAATTCAGGATTTATAGCTGGCTTACCCACTCCCCCATCAACAACCCCTGGACAATGTGGACCGGGTAAGATGTTGTGTTCTGTCACCAAGAAATGTTTCGGACCCAAACAGATGTGTGACTTTATTGATGCATGCGGCGACAACACAGATGAAGCTACTTGTGGTATGCTATTGTTTACTATAAAAATTTAGACTTGTCAGATTTGAAAGAGTTTGCAGACAATAATGAATAGTTTGGGAAAATTGAAATAAAATCATTCTAGGTGGTAGAAAGTATAGTTAGAAAAAAAAAGCAATGGCTTGTCATATAGTTGGAAATGAATATTTGTAGATGAAGAAATGTTTCATTAGAAGTAATTTCTCTATTATTCACAATACTTTCACAAGGTTTATCTCTTAATAGTCATAAAAATGTGATTGTGTGGGATTGGTTAGATCCTGAACAAAATATAAATTTTTAGACTTTCATTAAGATAAAATTTGCATTCTACAGGTAAAAAAGGATTTTTTCTTTCTTAGAATTACAACAAGAGTATTTAAGTTTGGGGGATAATATGTAGTCTATGCTTTGCAATTCTTCTTTATTTATAATTCCTATCTTTCTAACAATAACAGGAACAGCATGTGATTTTGAGCAAGGTTCATCATGTGGATGGAGTAACTCAATTTTCCAATTGACAACAGCCTCAGGATCTAGTGGACCTCGAGTCGATCACACTATCAATAATGCTAATGGTGAGTCTATAGATATAAAAAGTGTTTCTTATTTTCAACCAATAGTAAAATTTTTTGAAAAGTTAATCTTCAAAATGATGCAGACAACATTTCGAAGTTGTTTAAATTGAAAAATATATTACATGTACAAAATGAAATACTGTGACAAATTCCTTTTAACTGGCAAATTTACCCTATTAGCATAATACTTTTTTGGGTAATCTTTAAGGGCTTATGAAGCCTGACTTGGATGAGTAAAGGGCTAAGGTTCTATTTTTGAAATATGTTTTCTTAAAGTTATACCAGATATTTTTTCTGTCTATTTGATTATTAATTAGGGTTTGACACTAAGGAGTGTTTAATAGTCTAAGATTCCTTATTTTTTTGGCAATTATTCCATTTGAGAGTTAGGAGTCTGTCCTTTTGATTTCAATAAGAATATTTTGACTTACGAATGAGCAGGACAGTATTCTTTTCAATTCTTCTGTAAAAATTTTAGATCTCTCTAATGCTGAAGCTTTTTCAGATAACATTTGCTTGCGTCTATTTCTTATTTTGAAACAAAACTATCTTATAATTGGTAAAGAACTATAGTGGAAATGTAACAATCAATTTTTAGTTCCCCACAAAAATTCCTTCCCAGTACAAAATTATGAATCTCTACATATAGCTTGGTTTCTGGACTCACAAAATTAGTGTTAAACCCTTTTATTACTTAGAAATTCATGATAAATACCATATTTCTCCTATTTATAGCGCCCTCCCTAATAGTAGCACCCCTACAATTTATTACCAAGAAATTATAAGAACTTTCTGAGACTTCTCTAGTTTGATGTGCATTTCCTTTAAACAATCATTTATGTGATTATTTAGAAGAAACTTACATCAAATTAAAGGGAAAAGGGCCTTAAAGACAACAATATAATGATTTTTTAAATCAGACTAAAAAAAGCCCCCTGACCATGCAATGTATAGCTCCCGGGAGTGTTTATAAGGAGAAATACTATAGTCAGTATGAGTATCATTCACTTTTGTTATTCCTTCTTAACACAGGTCACTATGCTATAGCTAAGAACAAAGATTTTAACTCGGGCAGTTTTGCAAGTCTCACCACCAGTTTATACTTCAAATCCAGTGCTACTTGTTCAGTCAACTTCTGGTACAATACATACGGTTCTGTCGGAACTAAGATACGATTCACTGTACATCCATCCATCGGAAAATCGGTGATTGTCTATGAAAAGATAGCTGATGCAAATACACAGTGGCAGAAAGCTACAGTAACCATCGGATCTTTTGTGAATTTCAACATGGCAATTGAGGCAATATTCCCACCACACACGTCAACAGGAACAGTGGGAATAGATGATATATCCTTCAACAGATGTGCTCCAAGTATGTAACTTCATTAAAAATGTTAAGCATATGACCAGGCACTCAAAAAAGGACCATATGTAAACTCCATAAAATCAACATTTGAAAAAGTGATTTGGTCCAGCATGGGCCAACCACAGGTCACATTTCAAAAAAGTTTTTGGAAAGAAGAATGATCATTGTAGATTTTGAAATCAGCAACGTGTAAAAAAAATTCTGATCCTAATGAGCCTGCGCAGTCTACACAGTTTTAGTAGCGTCGATGCTTTAAGCATTATCCAGGTCGTCCCTTTTGTTATGATGTGTCAAATAATTATAATAATGATTATATTTATAACAATGAAATGAAGGCTCATTGGAAGTACAGTTGATACTGTTAGAGCGACCACCTCCATTAAGCAACAAATTGTATTAAGAGACCACCAAAAAAGGTCCCTTCAACATAAGCATATTTATACAATGTGATTAGGTTTTTAGTTTCATGCATCTATGAAATTAAAAATACTCTCTTCATCTCTTAAATGATTTCTATTGTAGCCTCGGAGGTAGCATCCTGTCCAGCCAATAAATTCCTATGTGCCAACCATATGGACTGTATAGACAGACAATATAGATGTGACAGAAATGCTGACTGCTCTGATAGCTCTGATGAGGACAACTGTAGTATGTTGAATATGATTACGCTTTTTTATCCTCCACCATTTGACGAAGAGGATGTATTTGTCCATCATTCTGTCACTTAACTTGTCTGGAGCATATCTCCTAAAATGTAAAAGCTATCAACTTGAAACTTTAAAGGTGAAAAGATCTCATGGAGAAGTGCAATGCAAAATATCTCCAACTCTTGCTTGCATAATTTTGGAGTAATAGCCCTTTGATTAGGCTTCAGTTTACTATCAAGCTTTGATGGGGGGGGGGGCATGGCCATGTCTGACACGGCTCTTGTTAATCATAATCATACAAAAGCTTTAACACTAAAGAATTAGGATTCTAAAACAATTTCAAACTCTTGTTCTCCACTATTTGTAAATGTTATGTGAAAGAAAAGTTTACAATATCCATGGTCACAGGTCACAATAAGATATTTATATGGAACTTTTCAGGCCAAACAAAAGTCCTACGACAGAAGTTCTCATATTTCCAAGATATTTTTATGGTCATCCAGTGTCTTAAGTCTTATTATTTAAATCCAGTTCTAATAAAGGACTTTGCTCAGCTTGACAAGGATGAATATGAAATGCTCTCATTACCTTTTTACCTGTTTTTTCTAAATAATCAAATATTTTTCAGTTCCCAATATTGGTGATTGTAACTTTGATCAGAGCAACTGGCTGACCACATGTGGCTGGACCCAGCGTACTGATGATGATGCAGACTGGTTTGCTTCTGCTTCAAGACTCAATCAGGGAACCGGAGCAGACTTTGACCATGGTGGAACTCTAAATGGTATATTTGAATTCTGTACTTATTCGTTAATCTGACTTGTGGTATGTTGATGGCTCTGTGCAAAACAGTTGTAACTGCCTATAAATATATAGGCAGTTACAACTGTTTCCTGCTGAGCCAATGCTGTGTGAATGAATGTCTAAGTCAGCACAAAGATCAAGGTCACATTTAAAGGTCAAAATTTGGGTTCTATGTGATCCAAGGGGGAGAGTCATGTGACATGGGAATTTCAGAAAATTGTCAATAATTCTGTTTATACATGAACAATTTGCATTCAATTGAAGCAGAGAAGAAAGGGAAAATGTTAGAAATTTGCTTAATATGGCAGACATTTCAAAAGTTTGCTGATAAAAATGTTGTTAATGACCAAGTAAAAATTTTGGTCATCAATAACTTTTTTTATCTGTAGATTTTTAATATGTCTTTCACGTCCAGTAAATCACTGGCACTTTTCTGCCTTCCATGCTTCAAACCGTTTTTCAAATCGGCTAAGTATTTGCAGAATTATCGAAAAATATCAAAACATTTTTGTCATGTGATTCCCTACCGTGGATTAGTCTATGACCATTGTAACTTTTTAAGGTATCTTTGTTAGAAATCAAGGTAAAATATCATAGTTTTATGTCAGGAATGTTTTGAAAGAAATATTGTGTTTAAGGAAATTTGCAGACGCCACTTTTCTTGTTGTTTTGGAACACTTTTTGTTATTTAACTTATACTATGAATATAATCAGAAAAAAAAAGAAATTTAACCCGATATTGAATTATTGCACAAAAATACCCCTTCTTATGGTGTTAACAGCATTTTCGTGCTGTACACAAAGCTTTTGCAGACAGTATAGACTTAAGATTAGTCTGCACAGATGTGAAATTACTAAGTACCTTTCTATAATTACTGTGGGGAAAACTTGATTTTGTTGAAATGTCCCCAAAATTGGCAAATTGTTTGAAACAGAATTTAGATTCAGCAGTTTAAAAGTTATAGGTGATTTGAAACCTAAGTCTGTCGTACTCGAGAGACCATCTCTATTAAGTGACCGATTACAAAATCCCCTTCTTTAAATTAAAATATCTTAAAAAGTAGATATTATTGTTAAGAAAATGATTCTAAATAAGTCCTATGTTGTAAAAACTCATCAGAATCGTCTCAATGAGACAAGTGCATCGAGTTTTAAAACTCATTAGAATTGTCTCAATGAGACAATTGTTTTGACTTTTAATACTCATTAGAATCATTTCAAAGAGACAATTGTATCGAACACGTGAAAGAATCGTCTCAATGAGATAATTGTAGAGAGTTTGAACAACTGAGGACTTTTGAGAATTTTGCAATAACATACATATTCAATCCAAATTATGATTTTAATTTTGAGGAGTCAATGCAAAACTATTGTAAGTGCCTATAACTATATAGGCTTTTACAATAGTTTTACGCTGACCACTCATTTTGTAAACAAAACATGTACTTAGTGATCGCTCTCATTTTAACTACTGCTTTTTGGTGGTCTGTTCAGTGTTCGCTTTTACAATTTTCAACTGTACTGCTATTGGTAGAAAAACATTTTTTTTTAGCATAACTATTTATAAATGGTATATTTCTCTATCCTTTCAGGTCAATTTATGAGTTTCGACACATCTCAACTAAAACCTGGCAATGTGGCTGATCTACAATCTCCTGTATTCCCTGCCAGTCAAAGTGTCTGCTTTGTACGCTTTTATTACTACATGTATGGTGTGTCTAACATGGGACCTCTCAGAGTAAGTCATTGTTGTGTATACAAGTCAAGGGGTCAGTGCAAAACTATTGTAAGTGCCTATAGATATATAGGCACTTAAAATAGTTTTATGCTGACTTCTGAAATTGTTAAGTAATTTATCTCAGATGTCATAGAAAATATTGACTTTGAACATGAATTCAATTTCAAAGAACATTATTTGGGTTTTGATAGGTTAGGGGAGTATTTTAGTTTTATTTACATGTATACTAATAGCAATTTTCAACCCTGCTGTTTTGGAAAACAAATTTGAGTTGCAAGCTATCAGTGTATGTGGCATAATAGCTTCTTGAGGCCTCTTGTTACAAAGGTCCTGAGTTTGATTCCCAGAAGCGACTATCGATCTTAGTTCTTTCATTGGCCCGCACATTCAGGGCGAGTATTGGTGATTTTTTTCCAGGAAGCAGAATCGAGAGGGGTTATTCTAAGTTGTAAAATCTTGTTTTCCAATCAATGTAAAATAAATAGGTTTAAACCAATAGCTTCTCTGTCAATCTCTTTTATTATAGTAGATATTTTCTTGAAACTTTGCACATGTGTTCTTTACCATACGAGCAATAGCAATATTGTGAACAGAAGTAATTGACATTGTAGAAATTTTTTCCACTTTGATATTTTATCCTATTTCTCAAAATTAATACTAATGTTGCTTCTTCTGTCTAGGTTTACACAATAAATACCAACAATGAGAAGTCATTGATGTGGTCCACAACAGGAAGTATAGACCAGAAATGGCATTATGCCAATGTTCTTGTTGGCGACAACCAGAACTTCAGTGTTTTGTTTGAAGCGGTAGGCGGAACTCCAGGACAGTCCGATATCGCCATTGATGATGTCAGCTTTACACCGGAATGTGCCACAGGATGTGAGTTTGGATTTGTTATTGAATGACCTGAAAAACCCTTGATTTTAGTCTTATATAGAGTTCTAAAAGATGAAAATGAGCCTTACAAATATCTTTCCCTATTGTTTCCGACATTCTAAAATGGTTGATTTCAATTTTACATTAACTTTAATATGTTATCTGTTAATCTGAAAAGGTTTTCTATTTGGAGTTTTCTTAATTTTTTTTTTGTATAATCTATTATTCAAAATTTAACTTATACCTTTGATTTTTATGATGGCCAGAGCGCAGTGTGTAGCATTTTGTTTTTCTGATCATGAGTTCCTCACCAGTCAGCTGCTATCATAGCACAGTGGTAGGACATTGGACTATCATTCTAAAGATCACAGATTTAATTCCCAATGGTGGCACTCATCCTTTCCGAATTTTTGTCTTCCACCAATGGGTTGATAATTGTAGACCTATATGGGATAGCAGCTGAAGGCTAGGAATTGATGTCATGGTAGTACTGGTGTGAGAAATACCAGGAAACCATTGTTAGGTGCTCGAGTTTCCGCAATATTACTGAAAAAAAATGTTGAAAGCAGCATAAAACCCCATTCAAACTAATAAACATAATCCATCCCCAGTCATAGCATAATCCTTCTGACAATTGTCCCAGCTAATTTGGTGGATTATCACAGATTTAGTGAAATGAGTGGCTTGAGAATTAGAAAGAGTATAGTGGCAATATTGGTGTTAGAAATACAAGAATTCCATGTTTAACTGCTCAAGGTGCCATATGACAAAAACACTGTTAAAATTGTCTGTAACACCATTCAAACAAACAACTCTCTGTTTTCAGTGCCCCCAGTTGTACCAACAGGACTAATCTGTAACCCACAAACGTCATTCTTCTGTAAACCTCAAAATCAATGTCTACCAAAGGCTTGGATGTGTGACGGTGTACAAGACTGTCCCGACGGCACAGACGAGGCTTGGCCAACTTGTCCAACAACAACACCCATTAGTAAGACAGATTACATCCCTATGATTTGATACTTGAGAAAATGATGTGGAAAAGGAGAAATTGCTTGTGACAAGCAATTTCTCATTTTCCCATGATAATGTCTACCTCATAGGATATGTCTGCAACCTTCAAAATGATGTGCCTCCAAAAGTAGCAGAAATAAAATCCCTAATTGAATTGGTGTAAACAGTGAAGAAATAATGTCTGTAGAAATATTAGACCCCCTAGAATTTTAAAAAGTCATGAAATTAAGACCCAACAGAAAAAAGTGCTATTGTGGAAAAATTAGAAAATGCATTTGTACAAATATAAATAAATAAATAAATAGATAATTAAACAAAATTAGGGATCCAAGGTTGGGCCAAATTTTGAATAATCATTGTTATTTCTTGTATTTCCAAGAAAGCCTTAATGAATTTTTTTAACACATACCTTAGAACTTAACTAATAGCACTCCTACTTTTATTTTTATCCATCAGCATAAAAAGATCAGGGGCATATTTGACTGTTGTCCATCTGTCTGTCTGCAAATCTTATAAAAAAAAAGTGAACATTGCCAATTACTTCAAATCTATTCAAGATACAATGCTCATATTTGGTATGATGATAGATCTCGGTAATAAGCATCTACAGATACCAAGGTCACATGACAAGGTCAAGATCATCTGTCAAGGTCAAAACTGAAAAAAAAAATGCCTTTTTTGGGGGGGCATTTGTGTTTCACACAGTTTTGTATTTTTTTGAAAAAGTTTTTGTTTCATTATTACCAAGTTTTGGGTTATATTCAATTTTTTCTGAAAACAGACCATAGGTGGAGTCATTCCTCCCTAACAATACCATCTTGTCTTTTAATTACAGCAAGGCCTTCTTTAGCATCTGGACACACATATCCAAGTACAGCCAGCACACCGACACCAACACCAAAGCATCTGTCTTCAACCAAACCCCCTGTAATAGTGACCCCAAGCAAGACGAACAACTGTCCCCCTGGTCAATTCATGTGTAACAATCAACAGTGTATAGCTGGTGTTCTGCAGTGTGATACTATCAAAGATTGTCAAGATGGTTCAGATGAACTGCAGTGTCGTAAGTATATAGAGTTCTTTTGTCATTCGGAACACCACTCGGCCAATCTCACGATCAACCTCGGATGTACATAGACAGACTATTTTTAAAAATACGGGAAAATCTTGGAAAAACTTGATGACGTCAGTTAAAATGGCGTTTGCCCTCGAAACTATGAGTGAAAACATTCGCAGCGCTACTCATTTAAGTCACTGACGCAAACCATTGTATCCTTATTAAAAAAAATCTTAAGATTCCTAATTAACGGCTGAAAAATCTTAATTTTTGAGAATGGTTCGTCATTCTCAAAAATTAAGATTTTTCAGCCGTTATTTACTGTAAAAGATAAAATCTACAGTGCTAGTTTTTCTTACACTGTTTCCGCCTAACAAAATGCATGATTTGGTTACAAACCCATCCGCCTTACATACATCCGAGGTCTGTTACAGTTTACGGAAATGGCAGAGTGATGCTCCGAATGGTTCGTTTGTGTGTAGCAACCATCAGTGTATAGCCAGTGTACTACAGTGTTCTACTTTTAAAGATAGTAGATGAGCCAATAATCTAAAATCTTGTGTTGTGGGTACTCCTTTGAATTATCTTGATGAGTCAATTCTATTTAGTTCACACACTACAGTGTTTGGTGCAAAAATTAAAAAAAAAATCATCTTAGCCCTTGTCATGCTGAATAAATTTTGGCTAATAATGTTCATAAAAATCAAAGGGCGAAAAGCATTGAAAGTACCAAAGTCAATTTTTTTTTTGAAAAATAAACTTATCGACAATTCTGGTTGGAAAGAAGACAAACAGGTGGTTTAGGCTAACATCAGACTGCACGTATGTGCAGGCTGATGTTTGTCTCTAGCTCCTACAAAAGCAGGAATATTCCGGGTTCAGCGTGACAAGGGTTATCTTGAAATTTTGATTAAAATTTTTATGTTATTTAAGTTTGATAGTGAAGTAATTAATTTTTGTTACAGCTACCTGCCGTGCCAATTTTGTATACTGTCGCAAGCGACGCCTGTGTATTAATAATTCTACACGATGTGACGGTAACGATGACTGCGGTGACGGATCTGACGAGAGTCTCTGTACTCCAGGATGTCCGCCAAACTTCTGTGCCAATGGGGGAACGTGTATGCTGGATGTAAGCCCACCATATTGCAGCTGTCCCTCGGGATATATGGGTACCCGATGTCAGCTGGTTAATCTTGCAGCTCCGCCTCAGAAATCTACTCAATCTAATTGTAAGTTCCTAAATACCTGTGCTTAACAAATTTTCGTGGCACGTATTTGAAAATAAAGTAATTTCCAAATATAGTGATGCATTTTAGACTAGATTAAATACATCATTAATTCCAACTTTCAAATTAGATAATGAATTTTCCTACAGAATATTTTGTTAATTTGTTTTAATTATGATATCTTATTAAACAATAATGTTAAAGCAGAATCAACTCTTAGTCTCTCTGTTAACACTAAGTATTAAGTTCAATCAAAATATCAAGACATTAAAATGTATTCTACACTTTTTTCTACATTCATGATATGTGTGATTTATTCAATGTAATGTTCACACAATGAATTTCTATTTTACAACTCGGATATAACCATATATCAAAATATCACATGCAGTAGATATTATTGATCTTAAAATATTGTATAATAATCCTATGTTACTAAAACTCAATGGAATCATCTCATTGAGATAATTGTAATGAGTTTGTGCAATATAGGATTATTGAGAAATTCGCAAAAATAAACATATTTAATCAAAATAATATTTCTCATTTGTAAAAAAAAATTGTACTTAGCAACCATTATGTTTAACAACTGCTTTTTGGTGGTCCTGTAAGAGGTTGCTTTATACAAATTTTACTGTATTTGGAAATGATATGGTTTGGTTTGTAACTAATATTTCATTCGAGTCATTATATTTTACTCTATTTTATAACAGCTAGTTGGAAGGTTGGTGTCGGTGTGACCATACCTCTGGTGTTTGTTATAGCCATTGTGGTATTGTTTGTGGTGTTCAAGGTTAAAGGCAGAAGGTAGGTGTGATGTATCTTGCTCTTTAAGGTAGTGGACCTGTAATAGTTCCACAACATTTCGGAAGTAATTAACTTTCATAGTGTTAACTGCGGTTTCCTAATGATTTTTATTAGGAAACCTCTGTTAATATTGTGAAAGATGATGAGTTCAAAATTGTAGACCAGTCCAAATAAACAAGAATAACAAATGATATGGAAAAATGTGTTCAATTTGAAATATGAGCAACCTATGTTCAGTAAAATACTGATGTTTAATTTTCCTCTCTATTCAGTTAGGGCACGAAATAATAGGGATGTAAAGTTTATTATAGATTACAAATGATAATTAGAATTCGATGAAATTTATAGGGAAAATTACTTCTTTTCCTATATAATTTTTCAAAGTTTTTTTCTTGACAGTTATAAAAAAGTTAGATTAATCTAATTGTGTTAATTGAATCAGTTAAATAAATCTATAATTGACATTACAGTTTACCAAGTTTACCCAATTTTTGACATTACAGTTTACCAAGTTTACCCAATATACCGCGGTTTTCCACTTGGAGAAGATCCAGAGCAGCTGATGAAGGTCTCACCAATCCTGTTTATGAAGGGGAAGATGGTTATGGGGCGGACAAAATGACAGAGGTAATCTAGTCTTATTATAAAAGGGAAAAAAATCTTTAACCCTTATCATTGTAAACCCTTAATATTTCTGCTATGCCAGGAGGTATAGACATAGATCAGACTGCACTTATGTGCAGTCTGTTCATAGTCTTCCCCCGATTTTCTCTTTTAAACCGGAATAGTTTAGAAATTGTATTTTAGAAATAAATACCGACTCACTATGAGTTAATCAAGAGCTTTCAGTGCTTTGAGACTCTAGTTTTTCATTAATTGTTAATAATATAGTCAAACTGTTTAGATTAATGATAAGTTTTCATTACCACTTTCATTTTGCATGTAACAATATATTTCTGTGAAGCTTGCCTGGTCAATACAAGACATAGAACTTGCTACAAATTCACCTTGATGTATGCACTTAAAGTGGGTGATTGTGTGTGTGTGTGCAGGTCTGATTTTGTCAGGAATATAACTTCTTCAAATCAAACACTCAAAAATGCTTTATGGTTTGAAATTCTGCTACCACCATTTTTATACACTTAATTTTTACTCAATTTCAGTTCCAAATGAGTTCAATTGAAGGAGGTGGATTTGGAATGGTGAGTTGATTTATGAAAATTAGCTTTTCCTAACCTATATTGTTATATATATGTGTAATTTCAGTTTATTTCAATGCAATCCATCCACAAGTATTCCTTATAACCCTTTTACGGTTGACACTAACTTTATTTTACCAATGGTCTTCAGGACTTGTTGATTCAAACTTTCACCAGTCCTCTTCTCTGAGGTCCTCCAGATCTTTCTTATATCTAGAGGAATTTGAAATTAATAAATTAC
The DNA here is from genome assembly GCA_948146395.1 of Fragum whitleyi. Lineage (NCBI taxonomy): Eukaryota > Metazoa > Mollusca > Bivalvia > Cardiida > Cardiidae > Fragum > Fragum whitleyi. The sequence continues at coordinate 31,801,115 of OX411551.1, read as the reverse complement.
TCAAGTAAAAAGTTTAGTATTGTTCAAAAGGTAATTTATGACATGAGGAAGAAAAAAGTTTGGAAAAAGAAGAAATTGCTTGATACTAGAAATTTCTTCTTTTCCCAGAGTTTTCCCTACATCTTATGTGGTTAATACTCACATCTTAAGATGCAACTTTCCATGGGTTTCAACAACTCAAGTCACTGCCTGATATAATTTTTGGAAAGTAAAATTGATCAATCTGTAGCTATGATGTTGATGTTCTTTAATGCTTTTCGATGGATTATGGAAAAATGATGGAAGTTTATCATATGACAAACTAACCGCCGAACCAGTGAAATTATCAAAAATTATATCCGCTTTCATTCATTTCACCCTTTCTGAGGATATCTATGCAGAGAACAACTAGAACTGTCGCAGAGCGGACTAATACCCCCCACAAGCGCTTTGTCAGAATACAAGTGCTATTAGTGCATGATGTGTTTGTACCTTAAATTGAGGTCATATGAAGCATTTGCATGAAGTTTCATGATTCTAGGTTGCTTGGTTATTGAGTTAGAGTCCAGAAATGAAAATTGAACAAAAATTGACTGACCTTGACCTTTGACCTATATGACCCAAAAACCATAGGGCACTTCCTTGGACCATAAGCAACATTTGCATAAAGTTTCATGCTTGTAGGTCACTTGGTTCTCGAGTTAGAGTCCGGAAACGAAAATTGAACAAAAATTTACCTTGACCTTTGACCTATGTAACCCAAAAACAATAGGGCACTTCCTTGGGTCATAAGGAACATTTGTATAAAGTTTCATGATTGTAGGCCACTTGGTTCTTGAGTTAGAGCCCTGAAACGAAAATTGAACAAAGGCTGACAGTGACCTTGACCTTTGACCTATGTGACCCAAAAACAATAGGGCACTTTCTTGGGTTATAAGAAACATTTGTATAAAGTTTCATGATTGTAGGTCAATTGGTTCTTGAGTTAGAGTCCGGAAACGAAAAGGTCTACGGACGGAAGGACAGATGGATAGACAGACAGACATGGTGAAACCAATATACCCCCCCTCTTCTTCGTAGGTGGGGGGTATAATAAGTGACCTCATCATGAATGATGCATAGCAATCACATGCAAAATGATGCGCTTAAAGAAAATTTTCACATTTGGTCTCATTTTGGCTTTAGAGAAATAGAATTATCATTTGTTTTTCAAGTAAGTTCTATTGTTACCAGTTTTTCATTTTGTGAACAACAAAAGCTATATTTTCACTCGTGGCTCTGACATTTGTGAAAATATATCTTTTTTGTTCATTCAGTTCTATATAACTTTATCTTAGACTGAAACGAATGATAATCCTCTATATATCATTTTCATTTTCTATTTTCAGTCGTCAGCTTCCATAGAAAACCCTTTGTACAGTGATGCCTGAAGAAAATAGCCAAGAAATGACAATAACTCTTAACCAGACTTTATTATTCACAAAACAAATGACAGTTAACTACACTGAAAAAAGGACTTTGAAATATTCTGTGATATTATGCATAAATCATATTAAGATTTATTTTTCATGTCATTTACTATTATAAAATGCTCAATCAAATACTTTCATCTTTAATGATAACAAGTGCAATATTCTGTTACATATATATATATATTTTCTTCTTTTCTAAATTTATGCTCAATGTTAATTTATATTTCTTGTTATTCTTTTTTGTTAATTATGAAGTGCAATACTTTGTATTCAGTGAAAAGGTGTCTAAAATAAATTGCTATTTACTTAATGAATTGTGCCAAAACTATTCTAGTAAAAAATCTTATGTCGGTCAGTTAAATACATAAATGGCAAATATCTTTTGTTCTGTTTGATTAAACTTGTTGAATACCTTAAAGTGATTATTGTTATGAATTTTGATTAAAAGGTTATTGTTATACAATTAACTCTTTATTCCTATATTTGTTACTAGCAGCGGCCAGATCAAGGGTTTCTATAAAGGGGATTCGGTGTTGGCCTAAAATTCGAGTAATTAGTCCCATAGTATCCCTATATAGATATGGATACTATGGGACTAATTTCTCAAACTCTGTACATCAGATATCTTTTATTTGTAAAATTTCAAGCTCCTGTGATTCAAACACTACAGAAAGGGTGATGTTTTCTCTTGTGTTGCAAAATTTTGATATAATTGTAATTTGGATACAAGGGGGTTCATACGAGCCCCTCTGGATCTGCCACTGACTAGCAAACAAAAACTCATTTGCTCCAAGTTGAATGAAGTTGCCAAAGACAATTTGGTTGGTGGGATTTGAAATATGATAAGAAACTTGTGCAAATTGAAGAAATTGCTTGAAAAGAGTAATTTATGCATTTTACACTTTGTATTCTAAAACCTTTTCTTGAATCATAATAATTAGTGGGATTTTTAGGGATTACATTAATTTCTCAATGAAGAATTTCCTTGATGAAAGACTCTATCCTTGATTTATTAGCTTGCAATCCCCATTATAACAAAATGTAGCGTGCATATGTTATAATGGTCCCCACCTATTTCTCCAAGACTGAAAATGTTATCATGATTGAATCTACAGCTTGACCATCATCCTTCCATGTAGGTTCCGAGTCTTTGTGATGACCACCAGACAAATCTGTAGTTCTGATCATATCAATATCATTACAGGGGTGTGGAATTCCCATGCCCGACTTGTCCTACATGGGCTTTTCTACCTGCTGACAAGTACATTTAATGAGGCCACTTGTACATTGACAAGTTTATACCAGGGTTTACATTGGAATGGCAATCACCAGATCTTATTGATTAATTAGACTAATGTATATATCCAATAGTAGAATACAATGGTCTCCAGCATTTTCTTTTTTAAAAACAATTTTTTATGCCCCAGTATCGAGAGATCGGGGGCATATTGTTTTACTCATGTCCGTCCGTTTGTCCGAAAACTTAACCCGAAAACTTAACCTTTGCCTTTTCTCCAAAGGTATTTGACATACAAAGCTGTACACCAAAGTCAAGGTAATGTGACAAGATCAAGGTCATCTGACAAGGTCAAAGTCATCTGTCAAGGTCAAACAAAAAAATGCTGTTCCAGGGGCATTCGTGTTTCACAAACACATCTTGTTTATAAAAATTTGATAGCAGTTGGAGGCTAGGCAAGGATGTGATGGTAGTACTGGTGAGAGAAATACAAGGAACCCATTGTTAGTTGCCACGATATAACTGGAAATATGTTGGAAGTGGTGTAAGACTCCATTCAATCAATCATTTATCAAAATTTATGTGTTTTCATTCTTATGGACAAAGTCATTTTAATCCTTGACAAGTAAGAAATAATATTTTACTTGTCCGGGGGCAAGTGGAAAAAGCCATATTTCCACACTATTGCATAAGAAACATCTCTTGTTTGATTTATTGTTGTCTGTGTCCAAGTTATTGGATTTAAAAAGTCTAAATAATTTTGAGATGAATCTTTTGATCTAATTAGAGATTTTATCCTTTTGACCCAATTCTTTTGACTTTCTAATTTGAATGAAATATTTGATAGTGTTTGTGATTAATTCAGGGACTTGTCATTTGCTCTGTAATAAATTTTTAAGTTTAGAATAGTGATGATACATATATAATACATACTAAGTGTTCTAACGAGATTGGGGGAATTGATAATTGTCGAGGCTCTGCCTAGATAATGAACAATTCCCACAACTGAGTTAGATACCGGTATTTTTTCAAACAGTACACTAAGTATGTAATATATATTTATCTTATAACCTCTTTGTGCCTTGTTTCTGTTGATGTTTCTAACAGAAATTCAAGCTTCTAAAAGAAATCATATAATGTCATTGTTCTAAAAATATCCATTTGATATCATAAAAAATATCATATGGGATATTATCACATTGATATTTGTATAGTTATAAGATAAATTCTAAAGAACTCAATGTAAGGTTACTATGAAGGAAATAACACAACATGGGCATTGGTCTGAATTACTTTGGCAAATTGTCACCCACGAGAGTCAGAAATACAGTAATAGATCGGAGCACTCTTGTTACAAATGAAACTCTCTAATTCGATTCTACTGGTATACAAAATACTAGAATATTGAGACACATGAATATGATGGGTAACACAACATTAAGGTAGTTGACCTGTAATAGATCTGCAACATTTCAGAACTCATGATCTTTCACAATGTTAACCAAGCCTCCTAATGAAAATCATTAGGAAACCTTGGTTAACACTGTTAAAGTTCATGACTGCCAAAATGTTGCCGAACGATTACAGGACCACTACCTTACTAACCACAAACTGTGGCCGTATTTCGATAACAAGTTTTACAATTTGAGAGGAAAAGGAATAGGTCTACATGTACAAAATTTCCTTGCGTACTTGAGGTCCAGGGTTCGATCCCCGATGACGGTGGCTCTCATCCTTTCCGCCTATTTGTCTACCACCAATGGGTTGATAATCGTAGACCTATGTGGGATAGCAGCTTGAGGATAAGAAAGGATGTGATGGTAGTACTGGTGTGAGAAATACCAGGAATCCATTGTTAGGTGCTCCAGCTGCCAAGATATCATATCCCCAAGGTACAAAATACAACTCACTATGTTAAATATCAAAGAGAAGGGAGGTTACACCAATGCTGCAGGTTAAGTGTAAAATATCGGCTGTCATGAACATAGCTGACCCATCATATCTGTATTGTACATGCATCCAAGAAGCCAGATTTTGTCCAAGGCTTTAAACTTATTATAAGGATTAGCTAAAACAAGATTTGGTTACCATTCATTGTTTACACCCATATCGAACCGCAAGTTATAATTGTAGTCACTTAGATTCCATTTCATTCTGGATTCATACCATGTCATCGATAGCAAACAATTGACAGACAATTCAGTAGATATTTCTTCTTAAACTTGAAAAATTTAAATCATAGGTTATGTTAACTTTGACAGCAACACTTGATTGTATGAGTTTAAGCCAGTTAATTTTGATACTTTGATGGGTTAGTTTGTATTTGACATTTGCAACAACAACAAAAAAAATAAATAAACCAAGACCTTCACAGTTCAAAAAGGGTAAAAAATCTGTTAAAATAAGTTTGAACATATAAATGATGATAAAGAATCTTTTTAAAGAAGCAGATATTAATTATAAAAGCATGTTCAAAATTTAAGAGCATGAATAATAACAGAGATGTTACTGATAAATGTCCTTTAACAGAGAATTTTCAAGTCTGTGCAGGGTAAATAATCTTCCAAAACAAATGTCAAAACAATGCATCCTGGCTGAATGGATGACTTATAATTGTCACAAAAGCATGATGATGGTTCATCACGAAACTGTTGTAACTACCTATATGTTAATAAGCAGTTACAACTTTTTTGCACTGAGCCATTAATGTGCTTTATTTCAAAGAAATAGCATTAGTACAGAGTGATAGCACACATATATATGTTGTAAATAAAATCTTGACCAAAAATGTCAAAGTTGAAAAGTGTTAGAATTCTATAAAAATAAATGTCTGAGTAATGAATCTTCCCCTATGCATCTGATATTATAGTAAAAAAAAAATGCAAAGATTCAGGGGAACAGCATTAGTAGAATCACCTGTCACAGGTAAAACTTTAAACAAAGCTATACACCAATACCCAGGTGATTAGAAAGATGAGACAAATATATTTTATTACAGGAGTTTAAACAGTGTCAAATATGCAGTCTTGTTAATAACAGTAGCTCCTGTTTGACCCTTAAAACTAGAAAGCCATGAATGGCTTGAGTCGCTCCACAGGCTTGAAATTCTTGTAAAAGCAAATAAAAATTTTGACTAGATTTTTATATATTTTGGGTTCTACTGATGTTGAAAATGATTTTCAAAGTTTCAACAGTTACTATAAAACAGATAGAGAAATGACCTCTGCTCTTAAAAGACATATTTTTCTTCAAATCAAAATAATTTTTGGCTGCATGATAATGGGTCACCCAAAGATCATACCAAAATGTTTGATTGATATCCATCAGTTACATTCTTAGAAAATGATTTTCATAGTTTCCACTATTTAACATAATGAATGAGACATGACCTCCGCCCATGCAGGGCTTTTTTTCTGAAAATTTGGAAGAGGCCCTAGCCTTTCATTTTGGGAAATTTCACACGTACTTTGGCGAAATTGGGAAATTTTCAAAACCTAACAAGTTTCGGGAATAAAAACATCTAAGCCATTATCATGGGGACAACAAAGGTATTTAAAAGAATGTTTTATTAAAAAGGCTCATTATGTTTCTAACAATTATATGAATAAAGAGGTACAGCTTAATTTGTGGCTGAATTGGATGAAATAGGGTATGGCAGTGCTACTAATGGTAGAAGAAATTATCATGGCAACTTGGTTTTGCTCTGTTGGTGGATTAAGTTCATTACAGTGACAATACTGTTAATCAACTACCAAAGGGCCTCTAGCCCCAAGCTGGGTAGATTTATCAACTATGAGCGGTTTGGTGACTGTAGCAGACGATTCAGATTTGCAAACCTTTTCACCTTGCAAACATTTTTTTTTCACCAAGACCATAAAAAGACTGTGAATAGCCGCTTTACAGTCAAACCGGCCCCTCGTCAAACCGGCCCCCGGTCAAACCGGCCCCAAAACGGTCAAACCGGCCCCAATATCCATTTTCCATCGGTCAAACCGGCCCCTAAAACCGGCCCCAATATGAAAAAGAAAAAATGGGTGATAATGATATAGAAACGTAATGCTCTGTTTATATTTTTTTTGAAGGTTGTGTTGAGTGTCGTCTAAGAAAAAAAGAAACACCGCGAAAAATTTATTAGTTTTTTTAAATTGCTTATATCTCGAAATCTTTACCAAAAATAATCAACAAAAGAATCAAGAAATAACAAACAAAAGATCACTTAAATCAATCGCTAGAAATATCATTTGAATGAGGCTATTTTCACTCCCCCTTTTTTTCTTTTTGCAAACTATGACTTTATATAGTAATTATTTTTTTTTAAAAAAAACCTTTGAGTACAAATATTTCTTTGAAGTGTGAATGTATAATAAGTCAAACAATAGAAGTGATCAGATTGTAACATACAGTCGCCACGCAAAAATCATTGTTCTGATTGTTATAGCTTTTCCACTTTGCAATACACTGATTATTAATGGTAAAGAAGCTTATGAAAAAGGACTTAATACACACAAACTTTGTCTAAACAATTAAAAAATGCAAAAAATCAGACTACAAAATATAAAGGGTTGAATACCGGATGATAAAATGGTGCTATATGGTTAGAAAATATTATGCGAAAAGGAGAACTAGGTATACAAAAGGTTCCCTTTTTTCATAATGTTTATAAAGTATACAAGCATTTCACATGAGACCCATAGACTTCTATTAATTTTCAATAGCGGTCTTGTTGCTCCCCTTTAAATGAAAACAATATTTCTGTAAAGAAAAAACAACATCAGACATGTGATATCTCCCGATCTCGGCGTATTCTCCCGATATTTTAACCTTCCTCCCGCTCTCCCGATCGGGAGACCATTTCTCCCGACCTGAGGAAATTCGAGTCGGGAAAAAATTCGGGAGCCAAAAATGCAAAAAATCGCCGGTCTAAAGGGTCGAATGACGAGTGAGAAATTCAATATCGGGTAAAGCGTTGTTTATCTGTCTGGAAGTGTCATCGTTTATCGTCGTCGGGTAGATCAACTATTGCCGACAAACGGGTGCTACTGTACCTATCACCCTTCACACTGTATACGGAATGAATTATGACGATCAGGGGCCAGTTTCATCAAAAAATTTAAAACGCATTTTCGTCTTACAGATGACTTACCACATATTTAGGACAAAAATCACACATCGCCTATCTATCAATGCCTATGTAAAGTTATTGATGCTATTACTGTTGCGAAAATCATCGGTCAGACAAAAATATGTCTTAAATGTTTTGGTGAAACTGGCCCCTGCAATATTGACCTTTCTTAGAAACAAGCTCTAAACGGGGTGAAACGTTGTTACCCGATTTTACTTGAAAAAAATAAAAATGCAGTGGGCACAAGTTAAGCTGGGTTTGGAGATTTTTTTCACCTATTTTGAAAAAATTACAATGACTGTAAACACAGTAAATTTCCGTCGTATTTTAATATCCTATTCCAAAAAGCCGCCAAAAATTTCCACTTTCCTCGATTTGCGTCATGAAGGAAAAGGTCGAACATAATATGCAAAGCGACGCGTCACACGACCTTGGTAACCGCGGCATCGCAGAAAAAACCCACTCGCGTAACGCGTGATTGATTAAAACAAGCTTTCATTCCAACGCAGATATTTATTAAGTAGATCTACGTATGTTTTACGGTCAAAATATGAAAATATAAAAAATTAAAAACTGTCTCATGCGTTCTCAAATTGTCATTCAAATTTAATATTTGATATTGAAATTAAAGAAACATCGGATCAACATTCGCTTTTTAATGCCACGGCGATTTCACCGGATCCTCGCTGGCCGGTCGTTTGAGAGTTTACACGAAATTTATAAAACTGCGACAGTTTTTCTCGAAATTGGAATCGAATAGTCTAATCGAGTTATTTATCAACACAAATGTTACAGATTTGAGAATAGAAAATTGTGGACTGGATTTTACTGAGCTTCTCATAAAGCTATTCAACATGAATTAATTTGCCGAGAGGTAGCTCTTTCACTTTCCAAATTCTACCATGTTCGTCTTTAACGTCCGCGAAGTCGGAATATGCTGTCCGTAATTTCATCTTATATATTATATCCATTTTGATATCAAAACCATTTAATTTTTAGCGTAGTTCGGTAGCAGTTAGTGCCAGTTACGAGGGGTTACGATTTATTGGTCTGTCTCTTCGTCCGTCCATCCATGCATCCTTTACGTGAACAGACTTATCAAAATCACATAATCAAGTCATCCGAAATCAAACACAAACTACACAGGGATGATCCTTAGGACAAGTCCTTTCAAAATATTTCACAGAAAAGTGTATATCATGAAGAACTCTGGTTGCCATGGCAACAGAGTTGGAAAAAAAGCGTCTCCAATTACAAGGCCTAGAATTCCATACTTTACATAAAGCAGTATTGCATAAATGCAGTATTAGCTATTTCTTTACTACCTAACCACTTGAAAGAAACTCTTCAATGAAAAAAGGCCTGTGTTTGTGCTTTCTAGGTAACTCAAAGAAATAAAGAAAAACTTAAACAATCTCCTCCTTAATTGCAAGGGTTACATCTTATAAATTTGGTAAGATATCACTTTCTACTGATTATCTACTTTAAAAAAACTTATATTGTGGGATCCTGAATTTTGCAAAAAAATTAAAAAAACGAATTTGTAACATCTATTTCTATTAAAATATAATACGAAATTCTGTAGCATTGCAATACTTTCCTCATTCAAATTACTTTAAGTGATAACCTTTTTTAGTAAAAAAAAGAGGGTATTACCAGGTTACCATCAATTTTTGGTCTGGGCATGCATTACGAAAACCCCCTTTTTTAGCCACAACGCGCGTTGCGCAAAATCTCCCTATTTGAGACCCAATCTCCCTACGAAAAGGTCTAAATCTCCCTATAGGTGCCCATGGAAATATCACATGTATGCAACATTATTTTTCATTTCTAGATACTACTTAGGTATTTCTAGTTGGTATTAAAAGCATTTACATAATGACTCCTCACCTAAGAAATTCTGGGGGTCAAATCTGAATTTAAAGGGGTCAAAAAGACAGAAAAAAGCAAATCATCAGTAGAATTTTACATATTTAAGAGTCAGTTTAACTGTTTCTTGTAATGATATGAAACAAGTAATTAATATGTAAAACTTTAAAAAGAAACCTGTGACAAAAAACATGTTTTGACCCTTAGTAATTCCTCTCAAGGGAGTCAAAATGACCCCCTTGGGAGAAATTTCAAGGGGTCAAATTATGATATTTTCAGATTTATGGGGGTCAAAACCCTGGTTTAAGGGTCAAACACGAGCCCTGCAATAGAGCCGATTTCTTTTTATTCAAATGATTTTACGATATATTTCTTTTTTACATATAACGCACAAAATAACATAATTAAACTAAAGTTTCTTTTTATGCGGGGACTCTAAAATTTGTATATCTTGTACCAAGATTTTTAATAGTTCGTAAGTTTAAAATATTAAAAGAAAATTCACGTTTAAAACAAAAGGGGCCGCTTTGACTCTTGCTTGGGGCCGGTATGACCGATTTGGGGCCGGTTTGACCGTTTTCTGTGTTGAGGGGCCGGTTTGACTATTTTTGGGGGCCGGTTTGACCGTTTTGGGGCCGGTTTGACCGGGGGCCGGTTTGACGAGGGGCCGGTTTGACTGGTTCCCGAATAGCCTTATCAAAAGCATTTTTTTTTAATGATTTACTGTTATAATTACCATTTTAAGGCACTGTAGACTTATAAATTCAGATCATTTCGGCTAGATCCTAAGCAACTTTGTTTATGTGTATTTGGTTGTGTAAAATGCATACATCAAAAACTGAAAGGAATATGTTCCTTGTTTATGAGTCGATGCCCTTTTAGTGCTCTATTTGATTTCCCAAATTCTAATTTTAACTAGAAATAAAAGGTTTAAAGATAATGTCTGAATAGTTTATTACAACAAACACAAGATTTTTTTCTCGTGAATTATTGAACAATAATAAAGATCGATTAATTTACAATTTATTAAAAACGGATCGATTTAGCTTTCCACATTTCTTATTAATCGAGTAAGGAAAACAAAGCCTGGTTACCCTCCATTTTCTATGCAAGGCTTCGTAATGGGAATCAATGGGATACCAGCCCAATCAAAGTGTAAACTTTCGTATAAATTTTACCCTTTACCTTTTCACAGATCTTACTCTTCCACATTGTAAATCTCTATCGGCATGCTCCAGGTGGATTTAATTTTGAAATTGGGAATTTTACTCTGATTTAGGGGAAATTTTCTTGCCACAGTTGGGAAAAAAGGAGGCTTTTTGTGATTGGGAAGTCACCGAAGATCGGCCTCAAGTAAAGAAGGAAAAAAAGCCCTGCCATGAAATGCATTTTTTTCATCCAATCAAAATATTTTTGGTACACTGATAAAGGGTCACTCAAGGATGATTCCAGTGAAATTTGGTTGATATCCAAACATTAGATTCTGAGAAAATGATTTGCAAAGTTCCCACTATATAACATATAGAGAAATGACCTCCGCCCATAAAATGCATATTTTTCATCCGATCACAATGATCTTTTGTAGACTGATAATGGGTCACTCAAGGATCATTCCAGTGAAATTTGGTTGATATTCATCTATTACATTCTGAGAAAATGATTTTCAAAGTTTCCACTATATAAAATATAGAGAAATGACCTCCGCCCATAAAATGCATATTTTCCATCCAATCACAATGATTTTTTGTAGACTGATAAAGGGTCACTCAAGGAACATTCCAGTGAAATTTGGTTGATATCCATCAGTTATATTCTGAGAAAATGATTTTCAAAGTTTCCACTATATAACATATAGAGAAATGACCTCTGCACATAAAATGCATATTTTTCATCCAATCACAATAATTTTTTGTAGATTGATAAAGGGTCACTCAAGGATCATTCATGTAAAATTTAATTGGTATCCATTGATTAGAATCTGAGAAAACTCACTTTTTACCATATTTGGAAATTAGCCACGCCCATTAAATCCATGTTTTTCATTGGATCAAAATTTCTTGAACAACTTTGAAAGAGGGTCACCCAAGGATCATTCCTGTGAAGTTTGGTTGAAATCCATCCAGTAGTTTCTGAGGAGAAGATTTTTAAAGAAAAGTTTACGACCGGACGCACGCACGTACGGACGGACGGACGGACGCACGACGGACACAACGCCATGACAATAGCCCCAGTGGCTTTCAGCCAGTGGAGCTAACCAGAGTTTTGACCCTGGTAAAAGCTGAAAATATCCTATTTTGACCCTTAGAAATTTCTTCAAAGGGGGTTACTCACTGGAGCTAGAGTTATTGGGTGTAAAACTTTAGTTGATCATTATAACAGTAATAATTCATATTCTGACAATTCACCCATATAACCTAGCGCTCTGCTAAACCTCTGCCCAGGTTATATCACTTAAATTGTCAGAAATGAACTAAAACTATTCTATAACTGTATTTATTAAACTCAACTTTTCCTACCTTGTAAAGGTTTTCCAAAGCAGATGACATACAGACAAATAAATTGACTGACAGGAAAGAAAAGATACAAGATATATCTACTCCTGCACTCTGTAATAAGCTTTTTAAAGGATTCATTGAAGAAAGGGGACTGTGCTAGTTCCAAGGACATGATCTCAATATATAGAAAGTAAATAAGGTGGCAAATTGTCACTAGGTAAAGCTCACTGCTGGATGTCCACTGGGGGAGGTGCTGTAAATTGAAGTTTAACCCTTTCCTGTTTTACAAAATTTTGGACCTGTCCAAATTCAAAGGTTTTGCAGACGAAAATTAAAAGTGGATTTAATTTGAAAAATAACCATTCAGTAGGGTAGAAAATAGTGTGGAAAAAGAAGAAATTGCTTGTCAATAGCAATTTCTTCCTTTTTCACAATGTTTTCTCAATCATAAAATCACATGCACGTTAGAAGCAGGGATTAAACAGCAAAGGGTTAAGGGCCAACTTATTTCTGACCCCGGGTGGGTATTGTTGCTCGCTATATCGGAGTATCTCTCAGACAGCGGGCTACCAGCTATAGACTAGTCCAACTATCAACTATAAGAATAGCCTAGAATAGGCTATTCTGATAGTTGAAAGAAGGACCAGTCTACACCGGGGTAGGATTCGAGTCAGAAATAAGTTGGCCCTAAAATTCAACAAAGGGCAATAACTAAAATAACAGCTCCCCTTGAGCACTTTGTGCTTAGGTGAGCTAACAAGAGCACTGCCTACGGTCGCCTACGCTTGGCTGTCGAGTGCTGGATTCTGGGAAAAAATCTAAGATGAAAAAGGGGCATAATTTGCACAAAATGCATCTAGAGTTATCCCCCTTGATAGTATAGGTTGCTCTTTTGATGGTGAACATGTGTGCCAAGTTTCAAGTGAATGCCTTCAGTAGAACCAGAGATATAACAAAATGTCAAAGTTTTCGCACAACGACAATGACGACAACACGGAGGCTATAGCAATACCTCGAGTTTTCTCCGAAAACAGCCGAGCTAAAAATAAACTAGATAAAGTTATTGTTATTTAGCACTGCACTCCATAATCAGGAGAGGAATATAACTGCCAAGTTCCAAGTCAATCGAACTTAAGGTGACAGAGTTATTCTCCAAGCAAAGAAGTGGACAACCACCAGACACCACGGATGATCACATAGGATGATCACATAATACGTCCCATCTTTCAACATGTATATTAGATTGATGATTTCATATAAACAATGAATGTTTGTTAAACAGCCATGCCAGTTATTGGCACAATAATACAGTAAGTTTGAGAAGTTAATAAACATCAAATGGCAAGATTTGTTATTGAAACATGAATGCCTTGAAGAAGAAAATAATTATATAAGTTTGGTCTTTCATGATAAACTTGACTTCGGATGAACATCAATGATATGTATCAATGAGAAGTACCATATTTCTCCTAATAAACGCTCCCTGGAGTTATACATAACATGGTCAGAGGGCTATTATTCAGTATGCATTTTCTGATTTAAAAATCATTAAAACTGGTGTTTTTTTAATCCCTTTTCCCTTTAATTTTGGGTAAATTTCCTCTAAACAATCCTATAAATAATTGATTAGAGGAAATTCATCTCAAATTAAAGAGGAAGTTTTAACAAGAGCTGTCGGAGGACAGCGAAGCTCGACTATTCCTAGTGCTGGATAGTAACAGCAAATCAATATCGACATTGGAAATTCAATAAAATGAAAGTCAAGAGAAAAGAATCTTTGTCTAGAGGCTGATATTATGGTCACAGAAGCATGTGCAGAGTTTCAAAGCAATAGCTTTAGTAGGAACAGATATACAACTAACATAAAACATTTGCACGTAAAAACTTAACCAAGATTTTCTTAGGCCAAAAAGGGTTAAAATTCCACTAAATTAAATATCAGAGTAATGAATCTTTTTCTGTGGGCTAATATTATGGTCAAAGAAGCATGTGTAAAGATTCCAAGCAACAGCTGTAGTAGAAATAGAGATATTACACAAATACAACATTTGCATGTAAAAACTTAACAAAGAATTTCTAAGTCCATAAAGGGTTATAAATCAACTAAATTCTATACCAGAGAATTGAATCTTTATTAAGAGGCTGTTGTTATGAACATTGAAGCATGTGCAAAGTTTGAAAGCAATAGCTTAAGTAGAATTAGAGATATAACTGATGTACAACATTTGCACGTAAAAACTTAACCAAGAATTTCTGAGTCTGAAAAAGGGTTAAAATTCCATTAAATTCAATATCAGAGTAATGAATCTTTGTCAAGAGGCTGATATTATGGTCACAGAAGCATGTGTAAAGTTGCAAATCAATTGCTTTAATAGAAACAGAAATATTACAGATAAACAACATTTGCACGTAAAAACTTAACCAAGATTTCTAAGTCCGAAAAGGGTTAAAATTCCACTAAATTCAATATCAGAGTAATGAATATTTGTCTAGATGCTGATATTATGGTCACAGAAGCATGTGCAAAGTTTCAAAGCAATAGCTTTAATAGAAACAGAGATCTTAAACACTTGCACGTAAAAACTTAACCAAAGCATTACGCTGACGCCGATGCCGACGCCCGGGTGTCTGGAATAGCCCTCCTATTCTTCGAATAGTCAAGCTAAAAAGTTCTTAAAATTTAGGCATTCGAAGAGTGTTTTCTAAGTAAAAAATGTAGGGGTGCTACTATTAGGGAGGGCACTATTATTAGAGGAAATATGGTATCTTCATAACAAATATGAACAGTAACCCTTTCCTTTGCAGTCTAGGAGTTTTAAGTCTCTGAGATTATATATACTCTACGCAAAACAGTTGTAACTGCTTACAAATATATAGGCAGTTACAACTACTTTGCACTGAGCCATCCATATGCTTGAAAAATATTGTGGTCAAAATTGAAATAATTTATCGCCTTTCCCAACAATCCTTTTTTCCTCTTGGGAAGTTAATTTTGTTGTTTCTTTTTTTCCCCTCTCTACTTCTATGCATTTGGACAAGTCTAAAATTTGATGAAACAGGAAATGTTTACTGGTAACTTGAACTCTTTTGCAGACTAAGACAGAATTTATGGTCATATTGTTTTCAACTAATACAAGGACAACGGAAAAACATCATAACAGATCCAATTACACTAGTCTTAATTGTACAACTAAACATGCAATTTTAACCTTTGACCCTGAGCTGTAACCTTCACCTTAGAGCTATCTGAATATTTAATTCAAATGGCACATCAACTGATGGTGGAGAATAATAGTGCAAAGTTATTTTGAAATTGATCCATAAATCAAGGATTAGTATTCCATCAAATCTGAACAGACACATGCACTTACTCTCATACACCACAAGAGCGTCACCACCATTATGCACATTACAATTAAATCCTCTTTTCGAAAAATATTGTTTATAAATGATCATAACATTGAAGCTGTAGTTACAATGTTTTGATTATTCACTAATGCTCAAATCATTAAAAGGGGTGGGTGGGTGGAGGTCATTCATCTAATATTCCACAGTCCACATGTCGCCTTTATCTGATATATTCTTTGGCTGTCGCCTCTGAGTGAGTACAAATGCCAAAATCCTAGGTACTTCTACGCACTACACTGGGTAACAAATGCGCTAATGAATCATTTACAATTAATTAAAAATCTGGTACATTATTTATCAACTGATTAACATTTCTTTGTGAAAATCTGAACCATAATATTTTTTTCAATAAGTTAGAAAAAACTTGTAAATTAACAAAAAATGAAAATAAATTATGCAACTCTGTTGCAGGACAATAAAATATACACAAACAAGCGGACTTTTGGTCCTGGGTTGTTCAACAAAGACTTATTCCTTATTTAGGTTGGCTGGTTTCTTAAATCTAGGTGTAGGTACAAACAAGAGCACCACCCACAGGTGCCAACACTTGGCTACAGGGGCTGGATAGAGCAAAAAATATGAGTCAAACAAGATGTGTTTGTGAAACACGAATGCCCCCGTAACGGCATTTTTTTTCAAAGTTTGACCTTGACAGATGACCTTGACCTTGTCACATGACCTTGACTAATGTACCAGCCGATGCGGATCATTGAGATCTATCATCATGCCAAATATTAGCTTTGTATCTTGAATAGGCTTGAAGATATTGGCAAGGTTAAGTTTTCGGGTTAAGTTTTCGGACAGACAGATGAACAGACAGACAGACAGACATGAGTAAAAAAATATGCCCCCGATCTCTCGATACGGGGGCATAAAAAAGGGACATAACTCTTACTTTCAGAATTATCCTTTGATAGTTTGGTTATAGAAGTACAAGTTAAAGTGAGTGATCAAGGGCCAGTTTTGTCTATACCTGTATGGACAAATTGACCTTTGATCACTCATATTAACTTGTACATCTATAGCTATTGTGATGATGAACATACATGTCAAGTTTCATGAAGATATCTTCAGTAACAACAGAGATATGATCAAGGTTAAAGTTATCCATGCCACCAACAACACCAATGCTGCCAAGATGATGACAATACCGCAGGGTACCAAGTTTGACCAGGTGTTTCTACTTACAAATAATTTAATTTTAGTTGTTTAGTTGTTTTGATTATGCACCAACGCTCAAATCATAACTAGAAAGCCATGAATGGCTTGAGTTGCTCCACAGGCTTGAAATTCTTGTAAAAGCAAATAACAGTTTTGACTAGATTTTTTAGATATTTTGGGTTCTACTGATGTTGAAAATGATTTTCAAAGTTTCATCTATATAACATATAGAGAAATGACCTCCGCCCATAAAAGACATGTTTTTCATCCAATCAAAATAATTTTTGGCTGCATGATAATGGGTCACCCAAAGACCATTCCAAAAATGTTTGATTGATATCCATCACTTTCATTCTGAGAAAATGATTTTCAAAGTTTCATCTATATAACATATAAAGAAATGACCTCCGCCCATAAAAAACATATTTTCCATCCAATCATTATAATTTTTGGTAGACTGATAAAGGGTCACTCAGGGATCATTCAAGTGAAAATTGGTTGTTATCAAACAATTAGATTCTGAGAAAATGATTTTTCAAAGTTTCCACTATATAACATATAGAGAAATGACCTCCGCAAATAAAATACATATTTTTCATCCGATCACAATCATTTTTGGTAGACTGATAAAGTGTCACTCAAGGATCATTCTAGTGAAATTTGATTGATATCCGTCACTTACATTCTGAGAAAATGAATTTCAAAGTTTCCACTATATAACATATTGAGAAATGACCTCTGCCCATAAAATGCATATTTTCCATCCGATCACAATCATTTTTGGTAAACTAATAAAGGGTCACCCAAGGATCATTCATGTAAAATTTTATTGGTATCCATCAATTAGAATCTGAGAAAAGTAACTTTTTACCATATTTGGAAATAAGCCACACCCATTAGATCCTTGTTTTTCATTGGATCAAAATTTCTTGAACAACTTTGAAAGAGGGTCACCCAAGGATCATTCCTGTGAAGTTTTGTTGAAATTCATCCAGTAGTTTCTGTGGAGAAGATTTTTAAAGAAAAAGTTTATGAACAGACTCACTAAAGCACGAACGGACCCACGACAGACACAACACCATGACAATAGCCCCAGTGGCTTTCAGCCAGTGGAGCTAAAAAGGGGAGCAGACGTATGACATTCATCTTTTATCACGGTCCAAAAATCACTTTTCTACTATATATTCTATGTTGGTTGCCTTCTGAGTGTGTGTAAATTTCAAGCTAGTTCACCTATGCAAGATTCAAGCATTCAGATTCGGCAATCGGTACTTCTTAAATGTTTTATTATAGATACAGCTTTACATTTGAGCATTTTAATATTTAATGAGATAAAATCATCAAATATGAGGAGAGTATTTTTTCATTTCATGGAGGTATGAAACTAAAGCCCTAATCACGCTGATATATGAATCCGCTTTGCATATTCATGCAGTGTGATTATGCTTTTTGGTTTCATACCTTCATGAAAAAAACTTTTTCATCTCCTAAATATGGACAGTCACAGCGAACAAATGACCCACAAAATATAGGTTGACAAAAAGTGCTCAGCTAAAGAGACATAAAGCAATAATTGCATCACAGAGTAATGTAGGCAGAGTAAGGGAATCTTGATTCAACAAGATATATCAAAATGCTTCAACAATATTTATCAAAATGCTTTAACAAGATTTTTCAAAAAGCTATTACAAAAATCCATGGTTAGAGAGGCAGGAAATCTTAATTCAACAAGATTTGTCAAAATGTCATAACAAAAATTCATAGATAGAGGCTAGGAATCTTGATTCAACAAGATTAGTCAAAATGTTATAACAAATATTCATAGAGGCTTGGAATCTTGATTCGAGATTTGTAAAAAGGTTATTACAATATTCATAGATAGAGGGATAATCTCATTTGAACATGATAAATCTATATAAAATATAAACAAAAATATTGATCCATCATATGTAAATGGACCTTCTGCAAAATTGTCTACCTGGTCAAAATGTGAGATTGGCTTGGATCATCAATTTGTGCACTTAGCATATTTTCTGAATCTAGAATGATCATTTGGATGGCCAAATGCAAAAAAGGATGTAACTGTCAGTAAACATACTGAGCCATCAATTTTTACCTTTGTATATTTTTTTTACTTCTGTGTGCACCATCTGTTTGACCTCTGCTTGATCTATTTGTTTTCTGAAATATTTATTTTATAGTTTCAAGATGGTCCTCTTTTATGTGACAAGTCACTCATCAACTCAATAAATACTGACCCATATAATGATATACATTTATAAATTAGTTTAAAGTAGGGGACCTGTAATAGTTCCCCAACATTTCAGAAGTAATGCACTTTCACCCTTTGCTGTTTAATCCCTGCTTTTTACGTGCCTGTGATTTTATGATTGAGAAATCATTGTGAAAAAAGAAGAAATTGCTTCTGACAAGCAATTTCTTCTTTTTCCACACTTTTTTCTACCCTACAGAATGGTTATTTTTCAAATTAAATCCACTTTAAATTTCCGTATGCAAAACCTTTGAATTTGGACAGGTCCAAAATTTTGTAAAACAGGATAGGGTTAACAGTGTTAACTGAGGTTACCTAATGATTTTCACTAGGAAATCTCTGTCAACATTGTGAGAGTTCATGAAATCAGAAACTTTGTGGAACTATTACAGGTCCACTACCTTAATAATATGAAAAAAAAATGAAATCCTCTAAATTGAAACCATGATATTGGCAACTCTCTGCCTTGATGCTCACAACAAGCATGTTTTGCTTTCCACACTATGTCTTCTTCCCTAAAAACAAAGATTTTGAAAATTACTCACAATTGTGGTCTGCAACTCATTTGAAAATGAGCAAGTCTGAAATGATGTTGTATGGTTATGGGATATAACACTGTACTGCATGTCCTTAACTGTGATAACATACTACTTGGCCCTCATAATTTGAACATAATTGGTAGTTCTACCAAGGAACTTTGTTAATTTCCTCAATGCAAAAATGTAATGATTGTCCTAAATCACTGTCATGAGGGTGTCATTCATACTTCATTTTCTTGGCTAATTGTTTCTCTTCAATTCCCCCTATTTTCTCCTCATATAATCTAAATCCTCCATCTAACCTATCTTGGCACTTCCTGAGACAATAAAATCTCAACACTTTTCCATTTTTCAAAATTACAGACAGGTTTGAATTGTTATACCCCTATCAGTATGTACTTGTTGTCCTCAAAGACTTCTATAAAGGGTGTCATCTATATTTCAATTTTTTGGCTAATTGTTTCTCTTCAATTCCCCCTATTTTCTCCACATATAATCTAAATCCTCCAGTGCTCTAAATAAGGGCCAAAATCAGGAATTTTTGTAATTCCATGTTGGGATTTCAGGATTTTTTTTTACAAAGTAAGGAATTTTTAACCCCTCCCCCTGCTATCCCCCCCTCCCCCTGCACACACACCTTCTTTTTTCTGTACACTTTGTAAATGCTCATTTCCTTGTTAAATGTAAATTTTTTTGCTCTTAAAGTCCATTATTCTGGTTGGTTCTCTAAGAATAAACAACTTCCAGGCCTTAAAACTTGTAGCTTTGACTTTAAGCTGTAGGGACGAGCTTTGGTTTCACAATCCCCTTTTATTACTTTCATGGAATAAATTATGGAAACTAATATGAAAAAAAAAGGAGTTTCTATTTGGAATCAGTCCTTAGCTGTATCTTGCCTGGTGGGACTAGGAAAAGCGGCTTACCCAAATTTTAGTTACGATGTTTTGGTATCCGGCGATATTACGGAAATTAATGCAGCTTTAATTTTCCTCGGCCTGTCGTTCCAAATGGGCCGAACGTTCTAGGTGTGCCATTCAAACTTAAAGTTCTAAGCCTATTTAAACTTATGCAGACTTATCCAAATAGCAGAAGTCAGGAAAAATTCGTCATTTCAAATCTCTCGTCAGACATGTTGTAGACAACTTAAATGACGTCATTGGGATTTCCCCACGTTCTCCGAAGATGCCGATTCTACACGTATTTAAACGAGGACAGTCGAATGACCTTTCGTAAATGTTTTCCAGTAGCATCTTTTTCACTTCGGTTAAATTACCAGTAGACCTATTCTAAGAGTTTTAGGAAGCGATATTTCGAAATTTTATCGGTCTTGGCTGCATGAACTACGTTTGATATAACGAATTTTCCCCTGATTTGAATTTTGTTTGTTTCAATAGTCCTATCAAAGGACCCTCGCGATCTGTATCCGACTAAGAAAGATAATGACAGATGCGGTAATGACGCGTTGCTAACCCGACAAGATTGCGTAATCAGAGACTGGTTGTTATAGCGACAGTTTAATACCCCGCACGTTACACATTGCTTGTTTTGGTCAGCTATATGTGTATGCTTGCGTTGATTATCGATCTTTTGTACGTGTAGACTTACGTTGAATCTGTTATTGGGTAAATTCGTAAAACGTCCGGGGCCAAATTACAGGACGTTTTCCTCGAATCCCGGACGTTTTTTTAGGTCCGGGTTTGATTTTCCGGACGTTATTTCTGAAATTCTGGACGTATATTACGTCGACGTCCGCTTATTGAGAGCACTGATCCTCCATCTAACGTATCTTGGCACTTTCTGAGACAACAAAATCTCAACACTCTTCCATTTTTCAAAATTATAGACAGGTTTGTATTGTTATACCACTATGCAAGGTATGACACTTACTTTTGTGTGCTCACCATAAGAAATCATGGAGTCCAAACACAAAGTTAGAAGTCTCAATTTTCATATTTGGAAGAACATTGTGAAAAAGAAAAAAATTGCTTGCTAAAAGCAATTTCTTCTTTTCCACATGTTCCTTCTGAAATGTTATCTGCAACATCTCTAATTGTTAACACAGCCAAATAATTGAAAGTTTATTTGCTTGTTAAATCATTCTCCTATGACCAATTGTGTCCATTGGACTTCCTACTTTCAAAATGAAGGAGTCCCACCTGGAAAATAATGGACTCAGACTCTTGGACTCCCCTTAGTATCAAACCCTGCTATGTTCTTGTTGTCCTCAATTTTTTCTATATTTCAATTTTTTGCTTGTTGTTTTCTCTTCAGTTCCTTCTTTTTTCTACTCATATCATCTAAATTCTCCATCTAACCTATTTAGACACTTTCAGAGACAACAAAATCTCATCACTTTTCCATTTTTCAATATATAGACAGGTTTTTATTGTTATACCACTATGTACTTGTTGTCCTCAATGTCTGCTATCCTTTTACTTTTTTGCTTGTTGTTTTCTCTTCAGTTCCCCTCCTCTTCTCTCCTCATATCCTCTAAATCTTCCATCTAACCTATCTTGGCACTGTCTGAGACAACAAAATCTCATCACTTTTCCATTTTTCAAATTTATAGATAGGTTTTTGTTGAAAAACTATGTACTAGTTTTCCTCAATGACTTCTATAAAGGGTGTCATCTATACTTCAATTTTTTAGTTTGTTGTTTTCTCTTCAGTTCCTTCTCTTCTCGCCTCATATCCTCTAAATCTTCCATCTAACCTATCTTGGCACTTTCTGAGACAACAAAATCTCAACACTTTTCCTTTTTTCAAAATTATAGACTGGTTTGAATTGTTATACCACTAGTATGTACTTGTTGTCCTCAATGTCTTCTATAAAGGGTGTCATCTATATTTCAATTTTTTGGCTTGTTGTTTTCTCTTCAGTTCCTCCTCTTCTCTCCTCATATCCTCTAAATCCTCCATCTTACCTATCTTGGCACTGGAAAAGGAAAAGAAATTATTCACTACAAGACAAACAAGAGCCGTCAGAGACGGATTATGTTCCCCGAATAAGGCATTGTCACGAAAAAAAAGAGCCATGTTGAACATGGCCATCCCCCGCCGCGAAAGCTTGATAGTAAACTGAAGCTTAATAGATTAAGGATTCTTTTCTACTGTTATAGATTTACCTCCTATAAAATCGAAGTATTAAAAATAACAAAGGGCAATAACTCCAAAATTATGCAAGCAAGAGTTGTAGTTCTTAAGCACTGCACTTCTCCTCTGTGAGATCTATCCACCCTAAAAAGTTTCAAGTTGATAGCTATTATACTTTAGGAGATATACTCCAGACAAAATCTAAGTATCAAAAATAACAAAGGTCTGCTAATAATTCCAAAATTATGCAAGCAAGATTTGTAGTTCTTAAGCACTGCACTTCTCCTCCAAGAGATTCATCCACCTATAAAGTTTCAAGATGATAGCTTTAACAATTCATGAGATATGCTCCAGACATAATCTTAGTATTAACAAGATGTGTTTGTGAAATACGAATGCCCCTGGAACAGCATTTTTTTTAAAGTTTGACCTTGACAGATGACCTTGACCTTGTCACATGACCTTGACTTTGGTGTACAGCTTTGTATGTCAAATACTTTTGGAGAAAAGGCAAAGGTTAGGTTTTCGGGTTAAGTTTTCGGACAGACGGACAGACAGACAGACAGACAGACAGACAGACAGACAGACGGACATGAGTAAAACAATATGCCCCCTATCTCTAGATACGGGGGCATAAAAATAACAAAGGGCAATAACTCCAAAATTATGCAAGCAAGAGTTGTTGTTCTTCTGCATGGCACTTTTCCTCCATTAGATCTATCCGCCCATAAAGTTTCAAGTTGATAGCTATTATACTTTAGGAGATATGCTCCAGACAAAATCTAAGTATCAAAAATAACAAAGGGCAATAACTCCAAAATTATGCAAGCAAGAGTTGTTGTTCTTCTGCATGGCACTTTTCCTCCATTAGATCTATCCACCCATAAGGTTTCAAGTTGATAGCTATTATAATTTAGGAGATATGCTCTGTGGTCTGATTGCAAGGACTCAAATAAGGTGTTATCTTATACAGCTAACATAAAGGTAACAAACATTAAACCCCCTTTTTGCATGACATATTTTAAGACACAAATTTCAAATAGTTTTTGGTAAAAGGCATCTGATTTGCTACTCAAATCTGAAATTTCATCAAATTCTGAACATAAGACTAGGAGAAATGAAAGAATAACTGTATTTTACAAGCTAAAGTATAGGTAACAAACATAAAGCCCCCTTTTCCATGATATATTTTTTGTATGAAAATTTCAAATAGTTTATAGTAAAGGACATCTGATTTGCTACTTAAATATGAAATTTCATTAAATTCTGACCATTAGCCTAGGGGAAATTTGAGAAAAACTGTATTTTACCCCAAGTCCCCTTTTCCAGTGACAAGGCCTCAAATGAAAAAACCGTCACAGATGCATCAACACTATATCATAGGAAGTTCACATGGTAAGTTTCAATTGATTTGGCCCAAGGGTTATGGAGAAATCACAGGGAATGGATGGACGGACGGAATTATGGACAGATGGACAGACAAAGCGGCGGCTATATGCTCTCCCTTTGGGAGCATAAAAAAATCTGACCACTTTTCCACATCCTTTTCTAAAGTCATAGACTGGTCCAAAATAAAAGAGAATACGGAGGACAAAGAAAAGTGGGTACAGTTTGAACGGAAACCAACGTATGTGATCTTAAATATTTTATGGAAAGGAGAAAATCGATGGCTCAGTGCAAAACAGTTGTAACTGCCTATAAATATATAGGCAGTTACAACTGTTTGGTGCTGAGTCATCCAAATGTTTATCTAAAGATTTTCTTGTTGTAATGCAGAAATTCTACATTTTTATAGAAGCTATAATTTATCAACATATCAAGATACCGGTATAGCATTATAAGATTAAGATAATACAGACATTTTTTTTTTCATTTTGTAAGAATAATCATCAAATATAAAATATTGTACCCCTTACAATGCCATATTACAAACCAATGGCCAAACAACAGGACATTTCAACAAGTTTGTGTCAAGTTATTCTCACATTAATGAAGTAGACAGCATGCAGTGTAATTAGTTACCTTCTAGCCTCCTCTCTCATCACTGTAGCAAAGTTGGCCTCCATATTGTCGACATCATCATCATCATCTTTGTACCTGAAAGACAGAACACAGAACAAATGAGCTTGTGGAAGAGACTTCCAACAATTTCAAATATGCACAAAGCTAAGACTCTGACCAGCCTGTGCATCCGCACAGTCTGACCAGAGTCTTCACTATTCTTTTTGTAGATAGATAAGGTCT
This sequence comes from Fragum whitleyi, assembly GCA_948146395.1. Classification (NCBI taxonomy): domain Eukaryota; kingdom Metazoa; phylum Mollusca; class Bivalvia; order Cardiida; family Cardiidae; genus Fragum; species Fragum whitleyi. The sequence goes on along the minus strand of OX411551.1, from coordinate 31,776,224 downwards.
CAAAGTACATGTAGACCATCAGGTAACTTTATATCTACAGTAATTGGCTGTCTACACTACCCAATGTTTGCACCTCACTAACATTTCAAATTTGGATATGTCACACACTAGCTCAAATGATATGACGATCAGGGTTTTAGACTGGAACCAACAAGACGGATCCAATGGACTCCAGAACTGGGATCCCAGGGGTCCCTTCTTTAGGTTGTGGGATCTCTGCTTTTGATGTATATTATTTCTTTTAAACAACAATTTCTCTTTTATGTGAATTTGCAATATTCCCTTGTTAAAGGTGAAGGAAGTGTTGGATATATATATATATATGTTTATATGTTTATATATATAAACATTTTGGGCTCAACTACAGGAAAGAATTGTAGACTGTTCTTTTCTTAGGTTGATCCCCTGGGGGTCTATGGAATTCACATCAGAGGTCCTGGCTTACTATTTGTGAGGCTCAGACTTGCAAAATCATGCCCATAAACCCTTGCAACAATATAATCTTTAAAAAAAAGCAGGAGCAGGTAAATTTTACTGGATAACAAGAGTGCCATCTTCACAAAATACGCCGCCACTTTGCTGCTGTTTCACGAAAAAAATTGTAGACACTATTTATTTTGACAGAACCAAATTGAAAATTACCAAGTTTTATTTAAATCAAGACAAAAAAGTTAGGAGGAGTTGCCTTCACAAGGCTGAAATTTCAATAAGCCCCAGGCACTAAGTTTTAAGGGGGCATAATTCAGGGAAATAAATGAGCCATAAAATCCTTGATCCATGTACATCTACAAATTATGGTGATGACATTGACCAATTTTCATTTAAACAAAGACAAAAAGTAAGGAGGAGTTGTGTTCAAAAGGCTGCAATTTCAATAAGCCCTAGATACTAAGTTTTAAGGGGGCATAACTTAGGGTAAAATTAATGAACCATAAAATCCTTACTTCATGCTCATCTACCAATTTTGGTTATAGCATCCACCAAGTTTCATTTAGATCCAGCCAGAAACTTAGGAAGAGTTGCATTCACAAGGCTGCAATTTCAATAAGCCCCAGAGACTAAATTTTAAGGGGGCATTACTGATACAATAAGCCCCAGAGACTAAGTTTTTAAGGGCCATATCTCAGGCAAAAATCAACGGACCATAAAATCCTTCCTTCATGCACATCTACCAATTGAGGTGATAACATTGACCAAGTTTCAAGAAGATCCAGCCAGAAACTTAGGAGGAGTTGCGTTGACAAGAAAAGTGGACGGAAGGACGGACGGATGGACGGACGGACGGATGGACAGACGGAGAAGATGACGCCAATATACGTCCGCCTCCGGCGGCGTATAAAAAAAATATCTTGGTCCAAAATATCAGAGTTTAGAGAATTTGATCTTATATGTTATTTAATGCAGCTATCAAAAATCTTTTCCATCACATCAGAGTGTATTTCATCCATTCATATGCTTGCAAAATGCTTTACCCAAGGACATACCCATATGACCAGTGGTACAGTTGGGATACAAACTAAAGATCTTTATAATATGATCTACATCGCGGGAGTGAAATATTCTGTTGAATATTTTCGATATTACACGTGTAATTACAATAGTGGAATAACTATGCAAATGAGCTATGAACGGATAGCAGCGGTAAAGTTACTTGTGAAAATGACATCATAATGCATTTACTGATATCATTTCGCAAACAGTCTTATATGTGTCATGGACTAGCTTGAAACAATAATTTTCTGGAAATTTCCGATTCATTGTAAAAGTTTAGGTCATATTATAAATAGAATATCTAATTTGTTAGTGTTCCCACTGTTTTTTCAATCTTGGGGTAAAATGGGTATTTTACAGCATCATGTACCCCCTATATAACACAAAGAAGGCTGGTTGCAAAAATTGGGGGTACAAGCTTCAATTTAGGGGTAAATCACTCCCATTTGGGGATTTGGGGGAACACTGATTTGTGCTCATGAAATACAGAATTAATTAAACTCATCCTCTTAAACAGACAAAACTCAGCAAAGCCTTGTCTTTTATCTGTTTAAGATGACTCGTTTAATGAATACTGTATTCAATGACCACTCATTCAATATCCTCTATTTGTTTCTCTTGGATTTCTGTTGCCCTTACCAGTGGAGGAGTATTTATGAGCTGATTGTATGAATTTCCCTTCCAATACAAAAGATGCTTGGGGAAAATAACTTCCTTCACAGAGATATGACTTAGAACTAAACTGACAACAACATAGCTATCACTCTTACTTTTAAGAACTTCTCAAGAATAAAATATGAATCTATATGTGACATTTCCAACAATTTCATATTAGAGCAAAGCAACACCTCTGGCCAGCCCGTGCAGCTGCACAGTCTGACCTGAGTCTTTGCTTTGCCCTTTATAGCTTGATACGATCTTAAACCCTCTTCAGACAATCAGTTAGTATTCATAATTGCATTGCGTGATTGACAAAGCTTAATAGTGCATGTCCATCACGCACAGGTCTATGAAATTGTTGGAAATGTCATGCGCAGGCTCATATATGTCCTTGCCAAAAGTAGGTGGCTTCAGACAGATTAGTTACATTAGACATACTTTTAATAAGCTAAGTAACTCTTTATTTCTTTGTATAAGAATAAGATTGAATGACGACTATCATAATCCATTATTTCTATAGAAATTAGTAAATATAACAAACTGTTCAATGAACAAATATTGAATACTGGTACTTGCAATTTGAAATCTTAATCACTTGCTCGGTCTGAAACTCAAACCTACCTGGATTTATCGTAACCAAAGATATTTCTGATATGTGAAGATATGTCCATTCCGTCATCGCCATCGTCAATGAAGTCATCATCAAGATCGTAATCACTTTCTTCTTCATCCGAACTCTCAATGGCTTGACGTTTTCTTTTTTCTGTAGTATGTAGAACACATTTTGTTACAATAAGGAAATAACTTTCTGATGTATATTTGTATAGGGCACTCTATTTTAAATTTGTACTTCAACTTATCTAAAATTCCACAAGTCAAAATTTGGGTGACAATTGACAAAAGCAATCTAGTGAACAAATCTTGTTCATTTTAACAAAATTAGAATAAGATTAATCATCATTCCTGCTTTAAAAGTCGTGGATCAAAAAGCACTCAGAACCAACAAAAAGCACTCAGAATCAATACCATGACTATTTTTAATATTTTTCCACAATTGAAATCTGAATTACATCTGTTTACATTAAACTGTTAAACTTCTAGCCAGAAGGATTCAAATAGCTTGTCCTTTTCAGTAAACACTCTTTTGGATAACTAGGTAGCATAATCAGGATCTTAAAGCCCCAGATAAAAAAAAGTAGAACAATTTTGAATTGTTGCATTTTCATGAAGGGTGCTCTAACAATTGATGTCTGATTGCTAACAAGACCGAATTAATGGTACTTACCCATTTTTGGGTTATTTTTCTGAATTTGACCATAAATTCTGTCCCATGGATTGGTTGACTCTGGTTGAGGCCTGGTAGATTTTGAAGATGGTTTACAGTTTAACACATTTTCATTCACTGTGTCATATTTGTCTTTTTGTTTGACACCTGAATTAGCTGACGGTTTTGTTTGTTGATCACTTGTTAACTTTGTCATTTTATTTACTGAGTTATTTGTTTGAGATGAGCTTGCAGGACTGTGGCCTTCTGCTTCCAGTTTCTTTCTCTCTCTACTCTCTTTCTCCCTTCTCCTTCTGTCTATTTCCTCCTGTGTTTGAGGTCTATCCTCTGGTTTCTTGGGTTGTATTTTTGGTATTGGAGCAGTTTCTTTACATTTTTGTTCAGCAAGTTTCATCAAGTCCTCAAAGTTCATTGGTGGAGGAGCATTCTGATGTCGCCGAACTATCACAGGCTTCTTTACCATAGGCTTTGCTTCCGAGAAATTATTCTGATAGTCACTTCTCATCATTTCTTTAATCTTTTCCCGTTTATCTTTAATCCTTTTTATTTGATCTTTATGCTTGTCTCTAATATCTTTAGAACAGTCTTTAATTTTATCTCTTCCTTTTTCTTTTAACTTTTTGGCTTTTTCTAAATATTTCTTTTTCAGTTCCTTCTCCTTTACTGGTCTGTCAGGGAAGTTATAATTTCCTAATTTTTCATCAATTTTTTTCTTGATGTCTTTAAGAAGTTCTCCAGCTTCAGGTCTGACCAAGTTTTCCATGAGTGGATTTTCAAAGGAAACATTAAGTTCATCTTCATCTGAAGAGTCAGAGATCTCATCTTTAATTACACTTTTAGATTTAATCACTTTGTCTGATGAAGTACCATGGCCCTTGTCATCTGGAAGAGAAAACATTGTCAGCTCTTAAGTACAAACCTTGTCCTCATGTGTATGGGTTGTAGTCTATCAAAAACAAAATAGGTCATTAGGACTCTATAAATAGGATTGAAGGGTTATTACCTATGGTTTTGGAGCCTCTTCCTTAAAATGTAGCCAACCTTTGTTCCTTGTACAAACTGTCCTATTTTCTGATTAAAAGTAAAAGTCAACTGTACCTTTTGGGCTCAAATTCAGACAACATGGACGACTGCTAAGATTATTTGATAAGACTAGATATCAAAAATATTTCATATTATCTAATAACTATACAAATATCTGTGTGATAACATCCCATATGATATTTTCTATGATATCACACAGTTATTTTAAGAACAATGATATAATGCGGTTATTTTTAGAAACCTGCATTTCAGTTAGAAACATCAACGAAAACAAGACAAATAGAGGTTATAAGATAAACATGATACGTACTTAGTGTATTGTACAAAAAAATATCTAACTCGGTCGTGGGAATTGACAATTGTCACGGCAGAGCCTCGACAATGATCAATTCTCCCAACCTTGTTAGATATTTTTTTCTCATACAAAACACTAAGTACATATAATACATATCTCATGTCCAGCCCTGCTCTCAGGATGCAAAAAATCATTTGTAAACATTTAAATATGGTACCATATCTTAAACATTTGAGGAACGTTTTCAGCTTGATTGCTGGGCATACTTGATTGTTTAAAATAACACACCTGTATGTCTTTTACCCAGTCTTTTTTTAGGCTGTTTTTCATTTTCTTTAGCCTGAGCCAGTTTTGCTTTGGTCCTCTCCAAGATCATCTGCGTTCTTGATAAAATCTGGGTTTTCTTCTGCTCAGCATCCAACTCTACACCTGTTTCAAAAACATACAGAATAGATTATAATAATCAGATTACTACACTACAGTAGTACTATCAATCAAAGAATTGATTCAGAGCTTCAAAAAGCGGAGGTTATTCCTTACTGAAATCCTATGTTGTTCATACTCATTTGAAATGCCTCATCTAGATGATTCAAATGAGTAAACACAGCATAGGGTTTGATTGTGAAAGTAAGATTTTAGACTGGCTTTACCCTCTCTTATCTGGACCCCTGATTGATTGACCCATTAAATCAATCATTTATACCTCTATGACTGTTAACCTCTTTCATATACTTCCAAATTAGAGATTATACCCCCATTTGTTACAAGCAGCCTTCTTTGTCTAACATTTACGGTGCATATGCATGCTGTAAAATAACCATTATTACCCTTTGATTGAAATAGCAGAGGGAAAATTGAAATTAACTTAAAAATATTTCTATTTGCTTTACTTTCAGACAAAATATACATAATTATTTACAGCATTTTGAAACACTCAGCCACATGAAAAAATAAACATAGAAAAGTCATTTATTGTATGCCATTGTTACTATAAAATATCCAAAATATGTTCAAACAATTCAAGCTTAAGAATTTCGACTAAAGTTATTGAATACATTATACTGGTAGCAATCAAGAGTGCACCCAAAGTGCAAAAATACAAACATAAATACAGACCCTGTCTGCTCTTAGCTGGAACACTTGGCTTATCAGTTTGTACTTTCTCTCCAGTTGCTGATTTCCCATCACTGGATTCTATCTGTGCTTCCATAGCCTTCATTCTCTGGACCTGATCTCTTAACTCATCTAAACTTAAATCTTTAGACTTTGACTTGTCTTTACTAGAACTACTATGTTTAGAACTCTTTTCTGAATGACTTGAGTGTTTCTGACTGGAAGAACTTTTACTGTGTGAATCACTATTACTGGATTTAGAGTGGCTACCACTAGATCTGGATTCTGATTGTTTGGATGAAGACTGGTGTTTACTTGATGAATGTTTATCCGATCCTTGTGAGCTGTGACTAGACTTATGCTTCTCTGATTTATGATCTGAATGTTTACTTGATGAACTGTGTTTGTGTGAATTACTTGAACTGGAACTGTGTGAAGAGGATTTAGTACCAGATCCGTGTGATGATGACCTGGATTTTTCTGATTTAGCACTAGAACTATCTGCCCTAGCACTAGAACTATCTGCTTTAGCACTAGAACTTTCTGATTTAGCTCTAGAACTGTTAGCTTTGTCACTATAACCATTGTTTGACAGTGTGTCATCTACCTTTTTAGTCCTTTCTCTGTCATGTGTGTTTTGTTTTTTACTAGAACTGCTGGAATGTTCATGTCTGCTTTTGTCAGTCTTGTCATGTCTGTCTCTATCTTTATATTTACTTTCTGAGTGTCTATGCTTATCACTTGATGACTCACTCCGATGTTTATCACCATCCCGATGTTTGTCTGTTTTATCTCTATGACTATCACTAGACTTGTGTTTTGAACTAGAATGATCACTATCATATTTATCTTTATGATTGTACTTATCTCTGTCTTTTTTATCACTGTGATGGTTCTTTCTTGAATCTCTCTCCCTCTCAGAGTGTTTATGCTTGTGTGAACTAGAAGAGTGTTTGGATCCATTTTCTGTCACAATTGGGTCAGAATTCATGTCTGAGTCACTATCGCTTTCAAGATCTTTCAAAACTGATTTGATTTTGTCTTGTGATTTTTTGGGGATAACAAATTTCTTTCCACTGAACTGATCCATCTTTGTCATTGGACTGCAATGTAGATGAAAAAAATAAAGAAAGCTTATCAGCAAGAGTGAAGAGGTGTGGAAATACTGATTTTCTGTAATTGACTCTTGAGAATGACATTTAAAAGATAATTGAACCTGTGCCTGACATTTCCAACAATTTGAAATGTTTGTGAGGTGCAAACACTCAGTAGCGTAGCCAGCCACTCAGTGTGAATTTAAAGTAACCTGATGGTCTAGGAATACTTTGAGACCTTATCTATCTACTTAACGCATAGTAAAGACTCTGGTCAGACTGTGCGGATGCAAAGGCTGATCAGAGTATTTGCTTTATGTACTTTCGAAATTGTTGGAAATCTCACGCACAGGCTCAATTATTAACTTGTCCAGGAACAAAATGAACTTGTCTGTGAACCAAGAATTAATCAATCTTGATAAATCATTGCTCTTTAAGAAGTAATTGTTGGATCCAGGGAAAACGGGAATAAAAGCGAACTTGAGTAAACAGACCTCATACTGATCATGATAAGTTCGGCTAAATTAAGGCACCTACCATCTAAAATCAAATCAAAATCACACTGGTTGGAAACCAATTCTCGCCATGTACCAGTTTCCTAGTAAAGACGCAATATTCATTTACAACAAAATATTTTCTGAATAAAAGAAGTTGTTGTCAACATAACTTGTAATTTAGAAGGGTTTCCTTTCTGTCTTTACCATGATTCAGGTTGGTTGGCGAGTACTGGTACTCAGCGAGAATTGGTCTCTAACAAGTAGGGCTTAATTTAAGGTCACCTGTCAACTTGACCTGTAAAAAACTTGGCCTGTTGAAAATTCTGCCTCTGTATAACTCGTCCTGCCAACTCAGCGTGCATAGATTATATAGTCAATATGTTAAAGATGTGTGCCTGTGTGGGTACACTTACTAAAGAGCCTAACCAAGGTGTTATACATACTTAACGGAGGTGTGATAATTGCAAACAATCAATGACGAAATAATGTATACGAAATTGTTTCAACCTCAGGTATCTTAAACTTTTATATATTTCCGAATTTCTTGATAGTTATATTCGTTTTTGCAAAAGAAATCAATTTACAAAAGAATTGTTGACTTAATAATTCAGGGTTTGACATTTACTATTTTTTTGCCATCAACCCGAAGGACCTGTTAACCAAATTATAACAGGTCCTCCCTGATAACAACAGGTCCTGCATGAAAACCACGTTTGACTTTTTAGCAATCTAAGGGATAAATTACAGGAAAAAATTGTTGGAAATGAAAAATTTGCTTTTGAAAAGCATTTTCTTGATTTTCTTCTTTTCTAAATTGTTTTCCATATGGCAATACAATTTTTTGTACTAGAAAGGCAATTATTTTTCAAGACTGGACCGATTTGATAAACTTAGTTCTGCCATTTACAATGGGCCTGAAGGACCTGTAGTCTGGTAACATCTACCAGTCCTCCCTAAAATCAACAGGTCTCGGGCCGAGGATTGGTGTTAGTGTCTATCCCTGTTTTTTAAGTTAAACTTAGTTGAGCATTTTCATTAACAACATGATCTTTTTAACTAAACGCAGCAAGTTCAGTAGAAGAACACAAGGTTCCTAAAGCCCAAGAAATGAAAAAAGAATGTAGAATTAGGTAAAACATGTAAGTATATCACAAATATCAACATATATTCCCGAATAAGATGTATACATTCATTTCCAGTATCCTGTTTCGTAATTTGTGTAAACTTATAAGGGTTGCATAATTAGTGGTTCCTTTTGCAATCGATCATCGAAATACGTCCTATAAGCAAAAAATTACATTTCCTTTGCACTTTTATATAAATATGAACCTAAATTATCTAAACAGGCCTGTTAGCCCAATTAGCTCAGTTGGAAGAGCACCGGACTTCAAAACCACTGAAGTTTGACGGCGTGAGTTCAATTACCGGGCTGGCACACTAACAAACTTATACACACCATGCAGGCCTAGTTTCCAGGACAAGTTAAATTTAAAATGCCCTTGAAGAACTGATGATTATTTATTTTCTTTTGAAATATGATTATCTTATATTATTTACTGTAGCTCTAAAGGGACGAGCGGGTAGCTGTCATCCTAACTTGAAGGCATCTTTACTTTTTCTTAAAATGAAGGCATAGTAGCCCATGAAATTTGGGGGTGTCCTGTCAACTCGACCTGTTTAAAACCCGGCCCACATAAATCTCGGCCCGTCAACTCGGCCTGTATGTAAGTTATATAATGTTTAGCTTAGTAAATGGATGTATCAGCACACTAATTAATCAGATAGTTTATCAATGTGTGAAGTGTACTTAAAGGAGGTGGGAATTTGATAACTAAAACCTATCTTAATATTTAATACGTATATAATTTGTCATCTTCTTAGATGCTTAGAAAAAAATAATTGAAAAATAAATTTGAATAAAAGATGAATTAAGAATTTAATTACATGTATATCTATTTTTTCTAATATTTACATAAATGCCCCTATTAGTAAAATAAGATAATTTACTTATAAGATTATCATAATTAAAAAAAACTTTTTAATGAGTGATTAATAATAAGAAAAAAGGGAGATATAAGGGCCCATAAATAGTTACATTGCATCCTCATACAGAAACCTATATTAATTATACATAAACATGCCGAGTTGACGGTCCGAGTTTTTCACAGGCCGAGTTGACTGTGAACCAATCTGGGTCTGTATCTTTATCACAAAGAGTCTTTCTGTCAGAAACCTAATAGAAATGGGAAAATGTCATGTTTAACCAAATACATTACCATTACTCAAAGCCTATTTTAAACTAAGAAAAATATTCGGTCAACTGCAATATAAAATTGATACAATTATACACCTGTTTGATCACACAATAAAGCCCATTCTTTTGTATGGCAGTGAAATATGGGGAACTGCAAGTCTGAATAATGCAGTATTTAAAAAACCAAATTACACATTACTGAAATCATTCAGTAACCTGCAATGTGACAAATTACACAATAAATTACTTAAATACCTTTTAGGGGTTCACAAAAAATCGTCTAATGCAGCAGTCGCAGGAGATCTTGGCAGATACCCAATTTGTATTGATGTTATCTGCAATACAGTCAAATTCTATCAGAGGTTAGCAAATGAAAATGTCAGCTCCTTACTGACCGCTGCCTTTCGTGAAAGTACTTCTTATACATAAGCAATAGACCAAGCTGGGCTGCTAGTGTACAACATGTATTTAAACAGGTGGGCGCATCTGAGAAAGACTGTTATAAAAAAGACTTTGTTAGTAATATCAAAAGCAAACTGATTCAGCTTTATAAGAATGACTGGTATGCATGTATTGAAAATGTTAATGGTAAGTTAAGGACATATTCGTTATTCAAAAAACGATTTTGCAGAGAACCATACTTATCATTGATAAAAAATAGTGATATTAGAGCTTTTTTCACCAAATTCCGTATAAGTGCTCATAGGTTAAATATTGAAACTGGTAGGTATAAGAAAATTCCATCTGATCAACGTTTCTGTGATCTATGTTCCTCAAAATCGGTAGAGGATGAAATACACTTTTCAATGTGTTGCACATTATTCGATACCCAAAGAAAATGCTTTTTTAACGATATCGAAAAGAATAATAAAAATTTCAAAACTCTATCGAACCATCAGAAATTCATTTGGCTGATGTCATCAGAAGACTCTAATGTCTTATTACGTTTCTCTGACTTCCTGTTTGACATATATAATCAAAGAGCATCTGTAATACACTCTACATAATTGGAGTACTTTAGACCTAGCTGCTTTATTTGTTAGACCTTGATGAATTGTTGAATGTAGAGAACACTTAATTGTTATGTATAGAATTGTATTTTCTTGCTCTAAATTGCCACTATTGGATCACAACGTCATCCTTCTGAAATATATTCCAAGATAAAAACGTATTATCAATTGATGGGTTGGTCAGGTTTTGATGATTCACCCTTCTATGAAAACTCGTGATGTAAATCATTCCCATAGAAGACACCTAAAAGAAGAAAATGCTGATCATCAGCATTTTCTCATTTAGAAACAATAACTTATGTTATATATAATGCACAATTCTCTAATTTTGACGTTTGGGAAGTTTTGAAGTTATGATGACAAATTCTCGTTGTGAGGCAATAGGGCATTATCGAATTTTGTTACATTTTCATTTGTGGTTATTATTCCTAATTTCATGTTTTGAAGATGAACCGAATGAAGCCTTATTTACTTTAATGTCCTCTTTTATCCTTTGATTTTGTTAAACAGTTGTTGTTATGTTTTTATGCTGTGATTATCATGTCATGTAAATGACCCTTGATTGGAAAATAAAACATATTCTTACCATATAAAGGCAAAGTAAGCAATTTTTGGGTACCCTAAAGCTCGAGTTACAATGTCGTAAACTTGAAATGGGATTAGCATGATCATGAGAGTAAAATGTTACCAAGCATTAAATTTGATGTTCTTTTTACAACAGTATTTGTGTACATTAAAGGAATTAATTATGCTCGGATTTAGTATACTTACTAGAAAAAATACGTAAGAGTCGTAAAATGAAATTTGTTCCCGGCTTTGATCTTATTTGAAGCCGCCTTTTGATCAGTAACGCAGTACCAGCAAATAAGAACACTTTCTGGTGCCATAGTTCGCCCGCACGTTTCTAAAAAAAATCTGAAAGTTAAATTAAAAAATTATCCTCAAGATCGAGGCACACGCTCTTCTACAAAAAGCTATACTGTGTTTGCAGACGCGCAACTTTTTGAACGGTAATGGGTCATAACAGTTGGTTCACTGTCAACTCGGCCTGTGAATAACTCGGCATGTTAACTCGGCCCGTCAACTCGGCCTGTTTATATAATATAATAATAGGTTTATCCCACAGGTAGCCAACACGGGTGAGGATAGTGTAATTTTACCAAAAATTAACCACAAAAAATTGTCATACTATTTTTTTTTTATCACAATGTATAGTATAGACAAGGTCCCGAACTACCCTCTTTTATGCAGAAAATCTGGTCTGCCGAGATCGCGCAATTTCAATTTACACCTATATTAGGTTATTTTTAGAATTGTTGACAGATGGATGCATAGATGAACGGACGGACAAAGAAACAGGCCAATAAATTGTAACTTGCACTAACTGCTACTGACCTACGCTAAAAATGAATGGTTTTGATAGCAAAATGACGATAAAAGATGAAATTACAGACGGCATGTTCTGAGTTCTTGGACGTTAAAGAGGAACACAGTAGAATACGGAAAGTGAAAGAACTACCTCTTGGCAAATAAATCCATGTTGATTAGCTTTATGAGAAGCTGTGTTAGCAGTAGGAGTAGGAGCCAGTCCACAATTTTCTATTTTCAAATTTGTAACATTTGTGTCGACAAATAACTTGATTAGACCATTCGATGCCCATTTCGAGAAAGACGGTCTCAGATTTATAAATTGTGTAAAAAGTCCCAAACTACCCAAACGAAGATCCGGTGGGATCGCCGTGGCATTAAAAAGTGAAAGTCTGGTGTTAGTTTCTTTATTTTTAATATCAAATATCAAATTTGAATGACAATTTGAGAACACTTGAGACAATTTTTACTTTTTTACTTTAATAATTGACCGTAAAACATACATAGATCCACTCAATAAATATCCGCCTCAAAATTGAAATTTTTGAAAATCAAAATTTTGACGCGGATATTTATTGAGTGGATCTATGTATGTTTTACGGTCAATTATTAAAGTAAAAAAGTAAAAACTGTCTCAAGTGTTCTCAAATTGTCATTCAAATTTGATATTTGATAAATAAAGAAACTAACACTGGACTTTCACTTCTTATTTTACTCAATCACGCCTTACGACACAAATATTTTTTTTATAATCAAAGATCATATCGTGTATAAATTGACCACTTGAATAAAAAGATTAAAATTATTAATTACATTTCATGATCTTACTATTTGTGTTCATCAGTTAAAAATAAAATTCAGACATGGAGCAATTATTGCCGATAACACATATTCCCCTTTTGGGCCTCAATAAATTTAACTTTTGACTGCGGAGCTGGATGACCTCATTTTGGTTAAAGGTGCCCTAACCAATATTGACACCTAGTTTTAAATTTGAATGAATGATAGAAAATGGATTTCTAGCACAGAGGTAAAAATGGAATAGTGATAAACTTATAGTACAGGGATAGTTGTTGAAATGAGCAGTATTGTCATTCATTCATTGCATACTTTTTGTCCACAAAAGACCAGTTCAGATGGGATAAATGCAGTTGGCACATTTATGTTGATATCCTGGCTGGTGATGTCAAAACTTTGCAGAAATCTCGCATGAAAATAAACTATCCTAAACATATATTTTTTTGTAGCACTAGTTCCATTGCGTCAGCGGAGAAATCCTGGACCATCATGTCCCTCTTGTCATGAGTAGTGATATCAGTAGGGCATCTCAGATCTGCATGTTTTTTTTGTCTTTCAGTTCAAAAATATAACAGACATCATACAATATGTTGAGAAAGACCTCAAAGCGACCCCACAGCTCCGGTGGTCTGCCTGAAGACAGCAGTCCGGTTGTTAAAGAGGAGAAGGCAGATGGCAAGAAGCCAACTATGGCTGCACTGGGTGACAAAAAGGTGAAAAGTGACAAACTCAAATACCTGGAGGAGCAAGTGTTTGGAGGAGAATCAGAAGTCATGGAAGAAGTTGAGAAATTATTAAAGGTAAGAAGGCTTGGACAGGGGTGTGAAAAAAAACCTTTTTTCTACTTGTCCATGGACATGTAAAATCAATTTTCTTCTTGTCCAGGATCAAAATGAACTTGTCCTCAAAAAAATGAAGTGATATTATTGAGAAAAGCATTGTTTTTAATGAAGAAAATGTTGTAACCCAGCATTTTCTTCATTAAAGACAATGTTTTCTCCCCTTTCATGCAAATAAAAGGATGTCTTTCCTCCTAGATCTTTTTATACCCCCCACCTACGAAGTAGAGGGGGGTATATTTGTTTCACTATGTCTGTCTGTCCATCTGTCCGTTCGTCCATAGACCTTTTCATTTCAGGACTCTAACTCAAAAACCAAGTTACCTAAAATCATGAAACTTTATACAAATATTTCTTATGACCTGAGGAAGTGCCCTATAGTTTTTGGGTCAAATAGGTCAAAGGTCAAGGTCGCAGTCAGCATTTGTTCAATTTTCGTTTCTGAACTCTTAACTCGGGAACCAAGTGACCTACATTCATGAAACTTTATGCAAATGTTGCTTATGATCCATGGAAGAGCCCTATTGTATCTGGGTCACATAGGTTAAAGGTCAAAGTCACAGTGGGCCTTTTTTCAATTTTCGTTTCTGGACTCTTACTCAAGAACCAAGCAACCCACAATCACAAAACTTTAAACAAATGTTCCTTATGACCCAAGGAAGTGCCCTATTGTTAATGGGTCACATAGGTCAAAGGTCAAGGTCACAGTCAGCCTTTGTTCAATTTTTGTTTCGGGACTCTAACTCGAGAACCAAGTGACCTACTTTCAAGTTTTTTTTTTCAAATGTTGCTTATGAACAAAGGAAGTGCCCTATTGTTCTTGGGTCACATAGGTCAAAGGTCAAGGTCACTGTCAGCATTTGTTCAATTTTTTTTTTGACTCTTACTCAAGAACCAAGCGACCTAGAATCATGAAACTTCATGCAAATGTTGCTTAAGACCCAAGGAAGTGCCCTATTGTTAATGGGTTACATAGGTCGAAGGGCTAGGTCATGGTCAATTCTTGTTCAAATTTCGTTTCCTGACTCTAACTCAAGAACCAAGCGACTTAGAATCATGAATCTTCATGCAAATGCTGCACATGACCTCAATATTTGTTACAAACACATCCTGCACTAATAGCACTTGCATTCTGACAAAGTGCTAGTGAGGGGTATAAGTCTGCTCTGCAACAGTTCTAGTTAGTACTGTATCAAGATTTACTTCTCTATAGACAAGTGGCATAGAAAAATGTACTTGCGCACAAGTGTAAATGCCCTTGTTGGACAAGTCTGGCATGGTAATTCCACACCCCTGCTTGGAGCATCCTATAGATCAAGGATGATTGTTTGTTTATATAGGTTTTGTGGTAAGATTGATTAATCTTTCAAAGAGTGAATAAAGAGTGAACAACAAAACCTAATTTCATGAGATGTGGAGTCACGAGTGAAAATCTAATTACTTGACAACTATATGACATCAATGGCCATTCAAGGCTTAGATGAGATTTATAGGTCTTACATCAAGAACAAAGGATCATGTCAATCCTATGGAGGTAACAGCCAAAACAAAAAAAGTTAGATAGTGTGCAAAATTTTTGGATAAATTTGATTAAAGTGCAACAAATCTCATGTGATTGCCTGGCAACTTAATGATGTCATGTATATAAAGGGGCTCACTACGATGGCATCAATTATGGTGAAATTATTTAAAGTGCAGTTATCCAGTGATAATGCATTGTTAATTATATCAGTCCTATATGTTCCCCGCAGGATTTTAAACTTGGGTCAATTGTTATGGGAGACCACTCTCACTACTGTCCTGCAAAGCTTCATTGGTTTAAATACAATGTCTGACACCTGCGTCAGGGAAGATCTTCTTTGGCTCAGTGGTTAGCGCATTGCTCTTGTAAACCAATAATTTGAATATTTCTTGTCTGCTTGGGTTTGACACTGGCTTTCTTCAGTAATTTTATTTCATTCGTTTTACTTACTTATTTTACTATACAATAGGGATTCCACTCTATGTTTACATTCGGACTCGCTTAGACGCTTAAACTAAAAATAATGATCACTGATCACCAACAAGGAAACACATGGTAATCAGTTTTTTACTTTAGCGTTGAAACGTTCGGACGTGTTTTTGAATTATTTTTTCTATCTTAGTTTATTATTTGGATTATGGCTGAAGCAGCGGTGAAGGCTTCACGCGAGGAACAGCCGAATTCTCCCTCGTCGGTTCGCTCGGAACCTGTTGACAAGGTGAAACGCACGACAGTTCGTGAGTTAGAGGCTAGAATGTGTCAAATGCAGTCGGCGACGGATGCAAAATTTGATGCAATTATGAAATTGTTGCAGGACGGGCCTTCGGGGCAGGGTCAATCAACAAATTCCCAAGACAAAGACGAGACTCGGGCTCGTCGGTCTTCCGCGAAAACCGATGACAATTTGAATGTCGGCAGTTTTGCGCCGGACATAGATGCAATTTCTATCCATCCGAGGATGTCGGAATATGGAAATATTTTTTCAGAGGAGGAAAGAGATGATGATAGTTCATCTGTTTTGAGCTCCGTTTCTAATTCAAGAGAAAATAAAAAGAAACGTGACTTGGTCAGTTCTTATATCATTGAACAGCCTAGTGGGTGTAACCTAGCTAGCATTTTCAATACAAATGAAAAAGAAGAAGAGAAAAAAGGGATTGTTTTAGACAATTTACAGACTTCTATTCTAAAAAAATCTTGGAGATCTGAAAATCCAAGCAAATTGAGTGCCTACAGTGACGAATATAGACTTAACTTTCCGGTTAGTGAATCGTCTTCAGATTTTTTACAAGTCCCAGGGCTTGATGATTTGGTGGAACCCATGCTTAGAAAACGTCATGGTTCCAAGGCGGTTAAGACTTGGACCAAAGGCAAGCAATTAGTTTCGCAGCCCTTAAAATCAATTGAGTCTCTTGGCTATCAAGGACAAATGGCTAGTCGCTTTGGTATCTTAGCCTTGTCTTACCTTCAACAAGGGCTTGGTTCACTCATGAGTTCATTAAGTGGCCCAGATTCAAACATTGACCGATCTATACAGACTGTCAGGGATTTATTTGACATGTCATCCAAAGCTTTGGATCAGGTTGGTAGATCAGGAGCATACCATCATATTATTAGACGGAAGGCTGCAGTTGCAGACACAGGTCTAGACACTTTGAAAGATATTCACGTCAAAGTACTTGATCTCCCACTTAATAGCAAGGGTGTCTTTGGGCAAGGCCTAGAGGAAAAACTCAAAGATAGGAAAGAGAAAAAGGATCAATTGAGTGATCTTGTGCCAGGATTGTTCGACAGCAAGAAAAGAAGCTGGTCAGGCAGTTATGATAAGCAAGATACGAAGAGGCAAAAGACTTCTTTTGGAAATAAGCCATCAGCCACTGTCACCTCTAATTCGAAACCTAGCTACAACAGGGTGGGCACTTCGAATTTTCAATCTGACAAATCTTACGGAAAGGAGAAAACCGAACAGACAGTTCCGCCTTTTCGTATTCCAAAGAAAAAATGACTTCATGGTAAGAAATGTTCAAAACTCTATTCTGGCAACTTTTCCTCAGGTACCTGTTGGGGGTCGTCTGAGTTTGTTCCTGGACAATTGGAAAAAGATAACTTCAGATCAATGGGTTCTGTCAGTCATACAGCATGGCTACAAACTAGAATTTCTGAGCATTCCACAACCATCAGGGATTCGTCCCACGGTTGTACCTGTAAAAGATCAGGAATTAATTTCAGAAGAAATCGATACTTTACTAAAAAAAGACTGTATAGAAAAAGTGCCTGTACAATATGCTCAGGACGGTTTTTACAGTACATTTTTCCTAGTTCCGAAGAAAAATGGGAAAATGCGTCCAGTTATCAATCTCAGACCCCTCAACAAGTATCTAGCAAAGAAACATTTCAAGATGGATACTTTATCAAAAGTAATAAATCTATTGAGACCACAAGATTGGGCCATAACAATAGATCTTTCAGATGCTTACTTACACATTCCAATATTTCACAGCCACAGAAAATACCTGAGATTTTGTTTCAAAGGCCAGTGTTATCAGTGGAAAGTGATGTGCTTCGGTCCCACATCAGCGCCCAGAGTCTTTACAAAGCTAGTGTCAGTAGTGGCAGCATATCTCAGGATTCAAAATGTCAGACTGGCAGTCTATCTGGACGACTGGTTAAGTCTAAATCAAACAAGAGACAATTTGATGCAAGATCGCAGGTTATGTCTGAATCTTCTGGTCTCCCTAGGTTTCATGATCAATTTAGAAAAATCAAACCTATACCCAAGTCAGAACCTAGTTTATCTGGGTGCTCTTCTCAGCCTGAGCAGAGGGCTGATTTTTCCAACAGAGGAAAGGTTTTTGAAAATTCAATTAGCACTGAAACCATTTTGTCTTCAGTCTGTCAAAGCCCGAGACTATCTACATCTATTGGGTCTAATGGCGTCCTGTATAGAACTGGTCCCAAATGCACGTCTGTACATGAGACCAATTCAGCTTCACCTACTGCATTTCTGGAAACCTTCCAAAGACCCTCTGGAAAAGTTGGTTCCTTGCACTCACCACCTCAGATCTCATCTAACTTGGTGGGAACAGAGAGCAAACATTTTCAAGGGTCGGTCCTTTCAAAAACCTCTGTCAGAAGTGACAATCACTACGGATGCTTCCAAAATCATGTACGGGGGTCATATGGACAACCAGATTGTACAGGGCAAATGGAGTATACAGCAACAAAGTTGGCATATAAACCTCTTGGAAATGGAAGCTATTCTTCAGACAATTACACATTTTCTGCCCCAGATAACTCAGAAATCTGTCTTGGTCAAAACGGACAATATGACTTGTGTCCAATATATCAATCGCCAAGGGGGCACTCGGTCGAGCAAACTGTGCATGAAAACTTGGGAAATATGGAATCTTGCCATTCAAAACCAAATGGCCTTAAGGGCAGTCCATGTTTTAGGAAAACAGAACATTCTCGCGGACCAGCTCAGTCGCCAGAAAATTTTGGCAACGGAATGGTCACTGAAGAGGGAAATAGTTCAGAATATTTTTGCACGTTGGGGTCACCCCCTGATGGATCTGTTTGCTTCGGAACAGAACAAACAGACGGAAGTATTTTGCACATGGTTTCACTCTCATCTAGCTTTTGCAACAGATGCTTTATCTATTACCTGGGAGAACGTGTTTGCGTACGCTTTTCCCCCAATTTGTCTCATTCCGAAGATACTGAATCACATGTCTCAGTTTCAGTGCGAGATAATTTTGATAGCCCCGTGTTGGCCACGCAGACATTGGTACACGGAGTTACTTCAGTTTCTCATTGCAACACCATTAAAACTACCAATTATTCCAGATCTGTTGGTTCAACCAAGGTCACAGATCTATCACCCAAATCCCCAGATTTTTCAGTTAGTGGCATGGAAACTGTCGACAGACTTTTCCAAGATAGAGGCTTTTCGGAACAGTCTAGAAAGCTTCTCAGAGCCTCCTGGCGTAAAGGGACACAAAAAGACTATAATGCCAAATATAGAAGGTTCTGTAGCTGGTGTTGTCAACGGGAAATTGATACCAATAATGTGTCTTTGACAGTAATTTCAGACTTTCTCACAGATTTATTCAATGAAGGTCTGCAATATCGCACAATTGCGGGATATAGGTCAATGTTATCAAATGTTCTTCCACCTATAGATGGTTTTAAAGTAGGTCAACATCCTGACTTAATCAGACTGATCAAGGGAGTCTTCAATTCTAGACCTCCACAAAAACGTTTGGTACCAGAGTGGAATTTACAAGATGTTTTGGTTTCATTGCAAAAGAGTCCTTTTGAACCAATGAAAAAAGCATCATTAAAAGATACTACATATAAAACAGTATTCTTAGTCGCTATTTCTTGTTTCAGAAGATGCAGCGATATTCAGTCTCTGCAGCTGGGCGAGGGTTCAGTGAATGTGCAGCAAAAAGGACTAACTTTTGTAAGACATGGTTTATCAAAACAAGACAGAGAAGGTCATTATGGTACTTCCATCTTCATTCCTACTTTCAAGGAGGACAAAAGACTTGATCCTAAAAGAAGCATGTATTATTATCTGAAGAAAACAGAAAGTTTCAGGAAAAAACCTGATGGAACAGAGGAGCTAAGTGTTTTTCTTAGTATAAATGAGCCTCATAAGCCTGTTAGTTCTCATACTATTTCAAATTGGATTGTACAGACTATAAAAATGTCACTTAAGGACAAATCAATTGAAATTAAAGGTCACAGTACAAGAGCTATTGGATCCTCCTATGCACTTTTCAAGGGTGCTTCTTTAAGTTCGATTATGGCTGCTGCAGATTGGAGTCGTGAATCTACATTCATAAAGTTTTATTTGAGGGATATGTCCTCTCAGAGCTAGGCAAGCTCTGAAACGGGTGTTGTTTTAGACTTTAGCGAGTCGCGATTTGAAACCTGTGTTTTGTTCATTACAAGTAGTAATATTAACATGTTGTATATAGTGTTCTGTACAGAAGGGATATAATGTGATATATTGGTGAAATGTACAGTTGGGATGTTGATGTATTTTACTCTGCCAAGAAATATACAAGCATCTCCTCCAGGATAGAAGGTAAGCATTGCTTTGAAATCTATCCCTATTGTATAGTAAAATAAGTAAGTAAAACGAATGAAATAAAATTATTAAATTTTATTTCAAGTTTGAATTTTTTGAAAGAGTTTTACTTACTTATTTTACTTGTTTCCCACCACCACCCCTACTTGTATTTTCTTGGATGGGAAACGTTTCAACTTAAATACAAAACTGATTACCATGTGTTTCCTTGTTGGTGATCAGGATCACGCAGACGCTTTATTTTTAGTTTAAGCGTCTAAGCGAGTCCGAATGTAAACATAGAGTGGAATCCCTATTGTATAGTAAAAAAAGTAAGTAAAACTCTTTCATAAAATTCAAACTTGAAATAAAATTTAATAATTTTCAGCTATGCTTCAGTTGCAGACAGTTTGTTTGTAGGACAGTATTGTGGAGAAATCAGAAATCGCATGTAACAATTTCTCCTTTCCCTCAATATTTTCTGCCGTCCTTACAAACTGTACCAACTTTACATATTTTGATTTGCAACCTTTTTCAACTTGGACCAGTCTAAAATTTGAAAAAGTAGGAAAGGTTAATGGAATTGAAATAGATTGTACAAGAATTAAATTGATATTCATAAATGAATACAGACCAAGGACAATGATTCTGTATATATTGTAGAAAGATACCGCAACAAAAAAGAGAAAAAAGAAAGCGAAGAAAAAGAACCCTGCATGGCATGATGAAGATGATGATCAGGGAAGGTATGTTCTAAAAATAGAATTATAGGATCCCTGGCCAAGCCCCTTTACCTCAGACATCCTCAAAGAATCCAAGAGCTACAGAAAGAGGGGTATTTTTGATTTTAGATGAAAGTATTTAAATTTTAATAGAACAAACCTTATTGTGTTGGTACTCATTGAAATTGTCTTGTCAAGACGATTTGAATGAGTACCCACAGCATAGGGTTTCATTGAATAATAGAAATATCGCTCTTATCTGTACCCCTCAAAGACACCACACATCCTTTCAATTCGGTTAATTAACATAAACCTTTGTAGGCAGTATGTGTTCTAGGAGGAGAAATGTGCACTTAAGCCCATACTCATTTAGATTTGACCAGTCAAACTTTGTTGCTCTGGTTAACACTGACTTTGACTTATAGATGAAGTCTCAGAAGGGCTAGAAGAAAGCTATGGCGTTTATACTGTTTTAAGTTATGAATAATTACATAGAGGATATTGATTGAGTGGTCATGGAATATATCAAATTTATTAAACGAGTCATCGATAAAAATGAGGCTGCGTCAAGTTTTTATCTGTTTATAGATGACGAGTTTAATAAATTCAGTATTTTATAAGCATAAATTTTATATTCTATTCATAATATGACCAAAATTTATGCGAAAGATCGTCAATATTCTTGAAATTCAACATTTTCATTTTCCGCAAAACTAAGAACGATGTTTAAAACTGATGTCACAATGTATACATTATGACGTCATTTTCACATTTACAAAATAGCCTTGCTATTCGCTCTGACCTTATTTGCATAGCTAATCCACTAGTGTAATAACACCCTTGTAATATGAAAAATATTCAACGGGGTTATTTCACTCCCACGACGTAGGTCATATTATTAATAATGTTATCTGATTGTTGCTTGTTTTGTGTAGCATTCAGGTCACAAACGCCAAGAAGTTTGATGGTGTGCGTAAAGGTGGTGATACAAAGATGTCCAAGTCAGAATTTACACAGCGATTAAAATCTCAGTAAGTGTGAACAATGCGATTTAACAAACTGATACTTTGAAGCAAAAATGAAAGACTTAGATTTAATCCAGGGGTTTACACTAACTACTAGGATTAAGAAGTAAATTGGACATTAGAAGTCAGTTGGACTCCTAACATATGAAATCAAGGGACTCCGAATCATCATAACGGTAGAAGATTGTGGAAAAGAAGAAATTGCTTGTAATAAGCAATTTCTTCTTTTCCACAATGTTCTACCACAGAAGAGTTTTTTCCAAAAACACTACAGGATTCAAGCTAATGTTTTCTTCAAAAACTATTGCAGTTACAAGATGTACAGTTCGGGCAAGTGTTAGCAAGGTCACTGCTCTGTGCACTTTTTTTTTAAAATATTCTCATATAACCCTTGGAGTCCAACGGACTCCTTATTTGCAAATGGAAGGAGTCCAAACTATTAAAAAAGGAGCCTCATACTCTCAGACTCCCCTTAGTGTCAAACCCTGTTAACCCTCAGATCCATGATTGAAAGGGTTAGTTGATGGATTACTAAAGTTTAATGAACTCTTTGTTTTGAACAAGGAGTCCTGCCAATCACACCTTTTTATACCCTTTTCAAGAAATGGGAAATAATATGTGATCACCCATGGTGTTCGGATGTCCTATGGCCGCGAAGCATAACTCTGTCACCTTATGTCTGATTGGCTTGAAACTTGGCATTTATGTTCCTCTCGTGAATACGGAGCACAGTGCACAAGAACTGTTGCTCTTTGAGTCATTTCCCTCTGTTGTTTTTCATCCTTTGACATCGAGCAGTGTAACAGTCATTTCTTGTGACATTTTGCCACCTTGTGGAGTAAGTGGTATGATCATATCTATGTTATCATTACTAAGCTACTGTGATTCTCATAATAAACACCCCAAGGAGCTTTACATAATATTGTCAGGGAGCTTTTATTTAGTATGCATTTTCTGATTAAAATAATCATTAACTTTTGTCTTTTAGGCCATTTTTGCTTTAATTTGAGGTAAATTTCCTCTAAAGATTCATATAAATTGTAATGAGAATGAGAAAAAAATCTCAACAAATTCTTAAAATTTAGGCATTTGAAGTGGGTTTTCTTGGTAAAAAATGAAAGGGGTGCTATTATTAGAGAGGCACTATTATTAGGGGAAATACGTGACACTATATTACTTATTTTTTTGGAAAGTTTGTTTCATTTGCAATCAATACTATCTTAGTCATGTTGCCCCCACATTTGATGATCTTGTTTAGGATTGATATGATGTTAAGGACAGAACCTCTTTCTAATGATTAACCTTATTGAGAAATCTATTAAATGATTAATTGAAATACTTATCATGTTTTTAGATATGTGACCCGTCACTCGAAAAGGGACCATCTGGATAGTGGGTAATGTGTAGACCCCAAGACTGACTAGGTTTGAATCTTTTCGCACTTTGCTTATTTTCAGAATCTAGAATGATCCATCTACCTTCCTGTGAAATAATTTTTGAATTGGTACTTCTGGTTGACCTATGCTAGACCAAATCTTTCTTTTGTTTCAAATATTTATTTTACAGAGATCCCAGATGGTCCCTTTTGGCATGACGGGTCACATATTAGCTGATAAATAGATGGGTCAGCACAACACTGTTGTAAGTGCCTATAAAAACATTTTAGGCACTTACAATAGTGTTGCCCTGACCTGTAGTTTAAATTTTCTATCTTACACAGGTTTGAGAAAGTTGCATCAACACCTGATTGGGCAAAACTACCATCTGAAAGAGTAAAGAAAGAAGGTAGGCATATTGTAATCTGAAATAAAGCTCCAGATAAGAGGGGATGATGATAAATAGAGGATATTGAATGAGTGGACATTGAATACCGAATTTATTAAACGAGTCATCTATAAACAGATAAAAACGAGGCTGCGCTGAGTTTTTTATCTGTTTTAGATAACGAGTTTAATAAATTCTGAATTTAATGAGCACAAATTTTATATTCTGTTTGTAATATGACCAGAATTTTTGTGAAAATCATCAAAAATCTTGAAATTTTACATTTCAATTTTCCGCGAAAACTTATAATGCCGTTTAAAATTGACGTCACAAAATATAAATTATGGCGTCATTTTCACTGTTACAAAATAGCGTTGCTGTTCGCTCTGGGCTCATTTGCATAGTTATTCCAATTCCAATAGTGAAATAACACCCATGTAATATCAAAAATATTCAAAGGTGTTTTTTTCACTCCTGCGACGTAGGTCATATTATAAACAGGGTTTTAGTCTGACATCAACAATTTAGGGTCCAAAGGACACAATAATTTGGATCTTGGGGGTCCTTTCTTCAATTTTGGGAGTCCCTGCTTTAACCCTTTGCTGTTTAATCCTTGCTTTTTATGTGCCTGTGATTTTATGATTGAGAAAACACTGTGAAAAAAGAAGAAATTGCTTCTGACAAGCAATTTCTTCTTTTTCTACACTATTTTCTACCCTACTGAATGGTTATTTTTCAAATTATATCCACTTCAAATTTTCGTCTGCAAAACCTTTGAATTTGGACAGGTCCAAAATTTTGTAAAACAGGAAAGGATTAAGTATAGACTATTTCTTTTAGGCTATAATCTTGTATTTGTAGATTTAGAGCTATTTCCTGGTTTAAGGTAAAGAAATTGATAGAAGTGTATTGATAATTCAGGGTTCAACTTTGGGAAAGATTTGAAGCCTGTTTAAAAAGCAGTCTTCAATTCATTTTTGAAGTTGAGCCCATGAAAGTCTATGGGATTCATATCACATAGTTTTGAGGGTCCTGACTTCTTATTCTTGCATCTCAGATGTGCAAAACCTGCAACCCTTAAAACCCTGATAAGTGTCTTAACCTGTCTACTCTAAACCATACTCATTGGAGTTGTCTTGAGTCCTCTATAAATATAAATAGTTGTAATTATAAAGAGAAAATTTTAACAGCAGAATGTCTTGTAAAATGATGGCAAATTTCATTAAAGAGTAAATTGCAAATTTTGACCCATAAGCTGCTTCAAGACTTAAATTGCCCATACTCAATATTAAGGACAATATCAATACATTGTATTACCTAAAATGGTTTCGGGATTTAGAAGATAGATCAATGATATTTTGTATTTGTCCCTTGAGAATGAAATGGCAAATTGAAAATTTGCAGAAAGCAAATGAGTATTATTTAATGTGTTTGTTTGTTGTAAAACGAAACATTAACCAGCTTTAGTTGGTTTTTAGCTCACCTTAGCACGAAGTGCTCAAGGTGAGCTATTGTGGTTAGGTGGATGTCCGTCGTCAGTCGTCCGTCGTGCGTCGTCCGTCTTCAACATTTGTCTTGTATGCACTCTAGAGGCCACATTTTTGGCCCGATCAACCTGAAATTTGGTCAGAATGATTGTCTTGATGAAATCTCAGACAAGTTCGAAATTAGGTCAACTGGGGTCAAAAACTAGGTCACAGGGTCAAATCTTAGAAAATCCTTGTATGCACTCTAGAGGCCACATTTTTGGCCCAATCAACCTGAAACTTGGTCAGAATGATTGTCTTGATAAAATCTCAGACGAGTTTGAAATTGGGTCAAGTGGGGTCAAAAACTAGGTCACGGGGTCAAATCTTAGAAAAACCTTGTATGCACTCTAGAGGCCACATTTTTGCCCAATCAACCTGAAATTTGGTCAGAAAAATTGTCAAAAAAAAATCTCGGACAAGTTCGGAATTGGGTCAACTGGGGTCAAAAACTAGGTCACGGGGTCAAATCTTAGAAAAACCTTGTATGCACTCTAGAGGCCACATTTTTGGCCCAATCAACCTGAAATTTGGTCAGAATGATTGTCTTGATAAAATCTCAAACGAGTTTGAAATTGGGTCAAGTGGGGTTAAAAACTAGGTCACGGGGTCAAATATTAGAAAAACCTTGTATGCACTCTAGAGGCCACATTTTTGGCCCGATCAACCTGAAATTTGGTCAGAATGATTGTCTTGATAAAATCTTGGACGAGTTTGAAATTGGATCAACTGGGGTCAAAAACTAGGTCACCAGGTCAAATCTAAGAAAAGCCTTGTATGCTCTCTAGAGGCCACATTTTTGGCCCGATCAACCTGAAATTTGGTCAGAATGATTGTCTTGATAAAATCTTGGACAAGTTTGAAATTGGGTCAACTGGGGTCAAAAACTAGGTCACGGGGTCAAATCTTAGAAAAACCTTGTATGCTCTCTAGAGGCCACATTTTTGTCCCGATCAATCTGAAATTGGTCAGAATGATTATCTTGATAAAATCTCAAACGAGTTTGAAATTGGGTCAACTGAGGTCAAAAACTAGGGCACGGGGTCAAATCTTAGAAAAACCTTGTATGCACTCTAGAGGCCACATTTTTTGCCTAATCAACCTGAAATTTGGTCAGAAAAATTGTCTAAATAAAATCTTGAACAAGTTCAAAAGGTCATGGGGTCAAATATTAGAAAAACCTTGTAGAGGCCACATTTTCAGCCTGATCAACCTGAAATTTGGTCAGAATGATTGTCATTTTGAAATCTCGGACATGTTTCGAAATTGGGTTAACTGGGGTCATTAACTAGAACACGGGGTTAAATCTTAGAACAACCTTGTATGCACTCTAGAGGCCACATTTTTTGCCCGATCAACCTGAAACTTGGTCAGAATGATTGTCTTGTTGAAAACTTGAATGCGTTCGAAATTGAGTCAACTGGGGTCAAATACTAGATCACTGGGTCAAATCTTAGAAAACCCTTGTATTCATGCTAGAGGCCACATTTTTTGCCAGAGCATCTTGAAATTCGGCAAAATTGATGCAATTTTAGATGTTTTTGAAATTGGGTCAACTGGGACCAAAAACTAGGTCGGGGGATCAAATCATAGAAAAAACTTGTAAGTTAACCTGAAAATTGTAAAAAAGGATTCTCAATGTTTATTGAAGCAACAGCATTATTTAGCTAAGTGACATTTAATCATCATTCTCTTTCTAAACCTGCTTTTGAAAATTTTAGAAAGTTCATTCAGGTGAGCGATTTAGGGCCACTATGGCCCTCTTGTTGTAGCAATCATAGAAATTACCCTCCCACCAATGGGTTGAAAATCATACACCTATGTGTAATAGCAGCTGGATGCTAGGAAAGGATGTGGTGGTAGTACTGGTGTGAGAAATACCAGGAATCCATTGTTAGGTGCTCCAGCTGCCTTGATATAGCTGAAAGATTGTTGAAAGTGGCGTAAAACCCAATTCAAATATAAGAAAAAAGAAAGTAACTCCTAAGTCAAAAAGATAATAGCAAAAAAAGTTAAATGGTGACGATCTTTGTCTGAAAATACATCAATTCTATAATAATTTGTAGATTTTTACCAGGTGATTGTACTTTGCCATTAGAGCATTACATGCCATCAGAATCCTCTTGTGTTTCCTACATTTCAGTAGAAGATGAGGACGTGGATGAGATGTTCAAGAAAACAGGAACTTTTCTCACATCTTTCTCTAACTTACCAAAAGGGATGATTGATATTAAACCCTGTACAGATATTAACAAGGAAAACCCTACTAAGGTAATAGGAGCATAAAATGAAGTAAAATGTTTTAGAAAGGATCCACTGTCTTTACTTTTAATCAACAAAATTTAATGCATTTATATTTTGCATCTATGGTATTTATAAAATAGTAAATCAAGAAATGCATCAATATTTTGTATCTATGGTATTTTTAAAAAAGTAGGGAGTCTTAAGGTAGTGGAACCCTTATGCTTCCGCAACTTCTTTCAGATCTAGTGATCTTTCACAATCTTGACCAAGGTTTCCTAATGAAAATCATTAGGAAACCTTGGTTAACACTGTTAAAGTTCATTATTTCCAAAACATTGCTGAACTATTATGGGTCCACTACCTTAAAAACTGTGTAGAAGGCCATTGGCTTGTACTCCTCATGCTGCACTTGTTCATATAGCCTTTGTTGTTCACTCGGTGAAAGCTGTGTGTTGGTCTTAACTTATTTTCTGTATAATTCTTAAACCTCATAACTGCAGTTTTAATAAAGCAGTAGTTTTATACAAGGTTTAGGAATTTAACAGATACCATAAAAGCTCTAATACAGTCACAAGGTTTTACTTGAATCACCATGTTTCTATTAGAAGGGGGTGGGGCTTACTAGAGGTAATAATTATTTAGACGAGAAAATTTGGCAAAAAATGCCTCAGCTTGTCTTCTCAACTATAAATTTCCGTAAATTAACAAAAAAAGCCTTAGCTCAAACCATTAATATATGCATTGAATTAACACAAGAGCTTAATATTTGGTTGGAAAAAAGTTACATTCACTCTCCATTTGAACCATCATGACATATAATTGGAGTGAGTTGGGGTATATTAGAGGCTACAAATTTTTCGAAAATCATGCATAAAATGGTTGTTCTTGACATCCAAATAAGGGGATGAGGTACAGGTAATATCAGAGCATGAGAATCTATCAGAACTTTTACAGTAATATGCTGAAATAGCTTTACTCTATGTAAACTTAGTGATACTACTTTGATATCGTAACCACCTTTATTACATACAGATGGCACAACCCTTTTTAGCTCACCTGAGCACAAAGCGCTCAAGGTGAGCTATTGTGATCACACACCGTCCGTCGTCCGTCCGTCCGTCCGTCCGTCCGTCTGTCTGTCCGTCCGTCCGTCCGTCAACAATTTCTTTAAATATCTTCTCCTCCTAAACCACTGGGCCAATCAAGCTGAAACTTGGCAGGGATGTTCCTTGGGTGAAGCTCTTCAAAAGTTGTTAAAAGAATTTAAATCTATAAATAACTCTGGTTGCCATGGCAACAGAAAGGCTGAAAATTGCGAAAATCTAAGAAAAAATTCTTCTCCTCCTTAACCACTAGGCCAATTAAGCTGAAACTTGGCAGAGATGTTCCTTGGGTGAAGCTCCTCAAAAGTTGTTAAAAAAAATTAATTTCATCAAAAACTCTGGTTTACATGGAAACGGAAAGGTTGAAAAATGGCCGAAAATGGCCGAAAATCTTAGAAAAAATTCTTCTCCTCCTAAACCGCAAGGCCAATCAAGCTGAAACTTGGCAGAGATATACCTTAGGTGAAGCACTTCAAAAGTTGTTAAAAGAAATTAATTTCATCAAAAACTCTGATTTCCATGGTAACGGAAAGGTTGAAAAATGGCCGAAAATGACTGAAAATCTTGGAAAAAAATCTTTTACTCCTAAACCACAAGGCTAATCAAGCTGAAACTTGGCAGAGATGTTTCTTGGGTGAAGCTCTTCAAAAGTTATGAAAATAATTTAATTTCATCAAAAACCCTTGTTTCCATGGTAATGGAAAGGTTGAAAAATGGCCGAAAATTGCTGAAAAATCTTAGAAAAAATTCTTCTCTTCCTAAACCACTAGGCCAATCAAGCTGAAACTTGGCAGAGATGTTTCTTGGGTTAAGCTCTTCAAAAGCTGTTAAAATTATTTAATTTCATCAAAAACTCTGGTTTCCATGGTAACGGAAAGGTTGAAAAATGGCCGAAACAGTCAGAGAAGGTTAATCTTCACCTTAACTATTTGGCATATATTAAACATGGCAGGGATATTCTTAAGGTTTAGGTCTTCTAAACTTGAATTCAATTCCGTCATTGATAACTTTGTTTGCAATTAAAAAATGTACATCAGACAATTTCTGGTATTTATAACATTGTTGACAAGTTATGAGTTGACTTACTCAGGTGAGCGATATAGGACCATCATGGTCCTCTTGTCTGTCATTTACAGTCATGAAAAAAAAAATAACACCTGTGATTGTTTCAAATCTATATAATGATATAATTGTTTTCCATCAATTTATGTGGATTCTGATTGGCTAAAAATTGTTTTTATAAACATAATCACACTCTTGTATGAATCAGCTTTGCATGTTCATACAGTGTGATAAGGTTTTCAGTTTCATACCTCAATGTGATAAACAAATAATCTCTTCATCTCTTAAATAAAAATTTTCTTTGATATTTTCTAGATTAAGGTCAAGTCTATGTTTATGACTTGATGATACGAGACTGCATACACATAGGAGAATGAAAAATGAACTCAGTTAGTGTACCCTTGTATTTCAGGACAGAATAACAGCATTGGAATTTCACCCTTCAGCACAAGTGGCCTTGATTGGTACTTTAAAGAATAGGTTAGGCCTATTTCAGGTATGACCCTTTGATCTATTCATAAAATGAGCCTGTGCATGGCATGTACAACAATTTCACATGTGCGAAACGTTGAGACTCGGATCAGCCTGTGCAGCTGCACAGTCTGATCAGAATCTTAACTATGCCCTCAATAGATAGCTACGATAGCTGCGATAGTTTGATGCACTGTGTGATTGTCCAGGCTTCTTAACGTCTTTCCATCGCGCACATATGAAATTGTTGGAAATGAAATGCACTGGCTTAAATTATATTTTAACATTTAATATTTATTATATTTATCTGTGTGCAGAGACCTTGATAAGAAAGGGGGCTGAAGTCTGTCCAAAATCTTTATTTCTCAATGAAAGCCTATGTTGTACAAGTTTTGTTGAAATTGTTTATAAAATATCTCAAACAAAAAAATTTAATCACATAACAAACATAATCAAGTTGATGTTATGATCTATTAGTGCCCTCAAAGATTTAAGGATTATCAATGATAAAGTGTATTTATTTGAAAAAAAAAATGTGAGAAAATTATCAGTTGAGTTTGGATTTACAAACTCAGGCCCAGATGGGTAATGTTTCCCCACCATTTTCAGGTTGATGGTAAATACAACCCAGAGATACAGAGTTTATATCTTGAGAAGTCACCAGTTTGCTGCGCTCACTTTACACAAGATGGGGAACAGGTTGTCATGGGAACTGTCCACAAAAGTTTTAAATATTTTGACATGATTTCAGGAAAAGTCGTTCATGTCCCAATGAAAGGTAAGATACTGTAAGGCTTATTTCTTTGATATTTGTCATGGAGCATTAGCTCATGGACTTCTTTCTTAATTGCTTAAATATTGTTCTTGGAATCTGCAGGGGCAGAGGTAGATGGGGTGTTTTCCGGGCCGATATAGAAAATTGATACTTTTAGACTGAAACCTTGCTGTAAACATTCTTCAAATTAAAAAAAGATTTGGAAGGAGTTCTTCTGAGATGATTATCCTACAAGATACCCTTTTGTCATCCTGGTAGCCATAAAAAATGGATTTTTATGCCCCCGTATCGAGAGATCGGGGGCATATTGTTTTACTCATGTCCGTCTGTCTGTCTGTCTGTCCGTCCGTCTGTCCGTCCGTCTGTCCGAAAACTTAACCTTGCCAATATCTTCAAGCCTATTCAAGATACAAAGCTAATATTTGGCATGATGATAGATCTCAATGATCTGCATCCGCTGGTACCAAAGTCAAGGTCATGTGACAAGGTCAAGGTCATCTGTCAAGGTCAACTTTTGAAAAAACTTAACCCGAAAACTTAACCTTGCCAATATCTTCAAGCCTATTCAAGATACAAAGCTTATATTTGGCATGATGATAGATCTCAATGATCCGCATCCGCTGGTACCAAAGTCAAGGTCATGTGACAAGGTCAAGGTCATCTGTCAAGGTCAAACTTTGAAAAAAAATGCCGTGTCGGGGGCATTCGTGTTTCACAAACACATCTTGTTTTTATCAAAGTTTCTGACCTAAATCTGAAGGCCCCAATTTTCTTGTTATTTGCCAATCAGCATCATTCTATAGACCTTTATGTTATCTGAAATCTGACTTTTGATTAACCAAGGAAGAGCCAAAATGGCAGTGTGTGTTTGGGGAGTGATAAGTGTTCAAAAATAAGGAAGAGATTTTAGTGTCTGGTTAATGGTTTATTTTTGGCCTCAGTGCTGCCCTTATGTAAACAGGGCAGCACCGAGGCGAAAATGAACCATGAACCAGACAACAAAATTTCTTCCTTATTTCTGTCATTCCTGGAACAGTTGCCATATTAGGATTCCCACAAACTTCATAAAGTAAAATTCCCTGACTAAGTCTCAAAATATCCTGACCAAATTGTCAACATTTAATAAGCGAATGTGACGATACAAAATAAATGTTGGTCTCTTTCCACCCCTTTGGCCAAGGCCTACCACCTTGAGATTAATTAAAAAGATCTTTCACAATTTCCTTATGATCAATTGCAGGATTAGAAGAAACCTGTATGAGGAATTTTGAAGTCTCACCTGATGGAAAATATTTAGTATTTCTTGGAAATTATGGCAGAATGAATTTTATCTCAACAAAGGTATGACTTATTATATTTTTATCTTGATTGTTTTCAAATGAAAAGTCTGGCTATTTGCATCATCTTGGAGTCATTTGGGTAGGCATTGGCATAAGTAAGTGTATGACAAACTTTAACCTTGGTCATATCTCTGTTAGTATTCAAACTATCTTCTTGTTACTTGGCTTGTTCACCATCACAAGAGCTATCAATACTGTCAAGGTGGATAACTCTGTTATCTTTGTTACTCTGTATTTTAGTTAATAATACTTGAAATAGAAGACCAGAGTTATTGTCATCTTCATCTGTTTCTAAAACTTTGATATTTTGTGATTAAATTTCTATTACTAAAGACAAAAAAGAAACACCGGGTAACCTTAAATGATTGTTTTAAGAGAAAATTATATTATTGGATCATTATATTCATTTTTGCATGAAATGTCATCTGTATGGAACCAGCTGTTGAAGTTTCAATATGTGAAAGAAAACCCCCTCTTAACGATGGCCCTTCTTGTTTTGCAAAACACAGCCGGACACATCAGTATCTTATGTGTTCTCCATGGGCAGCTGTGGCAGCCCTGATTCATCTATGCATAGAATTCACCAGGGTGTTAATCATGGCCATGGCGATGTTATTTCATTCTTCATGCAAGGCATGTATGAGTTGGACATGATAAATTTGGGCATTTGGATGTCTCCTTACCCTCCTATCCAGTTTGTCCAACAAAAGTTCAATTGAGGACAAATCTGGACTTATTGCTGGCCAAATGAGTGGGTGTATGTTACTGTTGGCGAGAAAATGCTGGCAAACTCTGGCGACATGGGGCCGGACATTGTCTTGCTGCAGTACCAGGTTCCGTGCTTGCATGCTTGGGACTGCATTTGGGTGGAGGATTTAGTCTTAATACCTGACGCCGTTTAAATTACCATCAATCATGATAAATGGTGATTTAAAACAATAGGAGATGCCACCCTAAACACATACCCAAACACCCCAAACCTATCCCTTTCAACAACACATGAGTCGATGTAACGTTTGCTGTGAAGTCAGTATACACAATGTCAGCTGTCCAAATGGTAGAGAGTTAATTGAGATTTGTCAGTGAAGAATACCCGTCTCCATTGCCTCATAGGAAAATTTCATGGTGAGTGTGCTTTTTACCAAGCAAAACAGCTTTGGGGATGTGGCAGACAGACAAAAGCAGTGAAATTATTAAGGTAGGTCGGGCTCTTAGGCAATTGTCGTGTAAGAGGTTTGAACCATATCAAGATGAATATGGCAATTATGACTGCCATATAGTGTTATTTGCAGTTTTGTCCACTTTCCAGTTGGTCTCCTCATCACTGGTAGACGTTGAACAAGACATTCAATAGTTCGAATATGCACACCAAAATGTGCAGCAACCTGCTGTTGGCCTTGACCCTGCACAAGCATTGTAATTGCTTGTCCCGGCTCTTTTGACAATAGGGGCATTGATGCAAATTGCTCAATTTGAAGTAATTGTTGAAAGATCGATCTGAATACTTGAACAGTATCAAATAGACTGAAAATTTCCTTGGGCAAACCCACGACCTTCTCCTGCATGTGATTCTTGCATTTGAGCACATGTCTCTCATGGTGTGAAGAGGTAAGGTATTGTGTAGTTTTAAACGTGTGTACCGTTTGACAGTGAACAACACATAAATCTGACCTATTTTCATTATTCTAGGCCAAGCAATAAAATATATGTTGCATATTTTGTGTGTCCTGGCGTTTCTTTTTCGTCATAGTATATATTGAAACTTGGAATTGATATTTTGTGATAAAATTGCTATTACCAGAGACATTATATTCAAACTTGGAATATACATTCTCTATCAAAAGAACACTTAAGACACCTTTTGGAAATGCTCCTTTTCTTATAAAATAATTATTGGTCAAAATTAATTTGTTAAATGTATGCACTGTGACTTTAAACTAGATTATTCCATTCTTCAGGCCAAAGAGTGGTTGTTTACCCTTACAATGAACGGAGGGGTGACATCTCTCTCCTTTTCTTCTGATGGAAGATATATGTACTCTTTTGGAGGTAGGTTTTATATGTACCTTTAGTTGGGGATTATTTGGGAGAGTTTTACTTCCGTGAATATTCTAAGAGATAAAGAGATTATTTGTTGATTTCATGGAGCTGGGAAACTAAAAACTACCGGTAATTGCACATTATGAATATGGGAAACAGATTCATATATGAGTATGATTAGGTTTTTAGATATCTCAATGAAATCAACAAATAATCTTTTCCTATCTTATGATCTAATATCAAAAAGCAAAATCATTACTTTTTCTCTTCAATTAAATTGATATCTTACAGGACTAGTTTTGTGCTGAACAGGGTTTTCCTTGACACAAAAAATGTGCGTCTTTGTCGCAATTTCAAAACAAATGACCCACAAAAAAATTACCTGCGCGTCATTTGTGATGCAAGTTTTTAAATACCGCTCTGTGCTATGAACTTGATGATTGGAGATCTTTTGTCTTAGATTGTCAGTTGGGTTAAAAATTGACATAACTCGCCTTATAACAAGCGTCGGATACAATATTTCTGTGACCTCTATCGATAGCCAGATTTTCCAATATTGATAAAATGAGTGCACTATTCTATTTTTAGATAGCTATAGGTGCCCGATTAAATACGGAGATGGGTTATCATGATTTTAACATCCTGTTACCCAATTTCCGGTAATGAAATAAACTGTAAACCAGACACCGGAACTAACGTAATGCCATAACAAATAAAAGTGTGTAAATTTTGATCGTCTTCATTGGGGCAGTTCTTTCAGACCAACAACAAAATAGAGCTGTTTTAGAGATCTTGGTGGTGATGACTAGGGTCAATCTACCAAAGGAGTCAGTCATTTTATCTGAATTTATTTAATGTTTTTAACAAGCTTGAATTCTCAGAGGGTTAAAAGTATTTGGCCTGTTCCAAAATAGGAGGAATGAATAACCAAACCCCGAAAAATATGTATGTTGTGGATCAGAAGACCAATTTTATTTTGTTTCTATATGTTCCCTTGGTTTCCATAAAGTTGTCCCCCAAAATTGGGGAAATGACCCCCAATTCTAAAGGTATGAGGGTCACAATGACCCCCAAAATCTTAGGCCCAGGGAAAACCTGCAGAAGCTTTCAAAAAAGGTGCATAATCAAAATTGTTTTCATTGAGAAATAAATCCAACTTTTTTAGCCAAAATAATACACAAATCTTGATGGACAAAACTAAAATTTTTGAATTATTGGCAAGTAATTGAACAAGCAGTCATATTAAATTGAGGATATTGAATGAGTGGTCATTGAATACCGAATCTATAAACAGATAAAAACGAGGCTGTACTGAGTTTTTATCTGTTTTTGATGACGAGTTCAATAAATTCTGTATTTTATGACAAGAAATTTTATATTCTGTTTATAATATGACACAAATTTTTTGCGGAAAACATTTCAAAATTCTTAAAATTGAACTTTTCAATTTTCCGTGAAACTTTAAAGGCCGTTTAATATAGAGTTACTATTTGCTCTGGGCTCATTTACATAGTTATTCCACTAGTGTAATAACACCCGTGTAATATAAAAAATATTAAACAGGGTTATTTCACTCCCATGACGTAGGTCATATTATAATTGCCTTTAATGCCCCTGCATTGATAAGATCGGACCATAATGTTTTAAAGTTGTCTGTCTGTCCGTCTGTGGGTCTGAAAAAAATAAACAAAAACATAAATTTGCCAATTACTTTATTCAAGATAAAATTTTCATATTTGGCATGATAATATGGTAGAATCCCTTTTTTAGCTACTGGGATTATGGGGATTTTTGGTCATTAGCAACTTTTCCTCCAGCACAAAACTATTTCTTTTTTAGCCTTTGTAAAATTTGTCGGATAATTGGAGCTCTGATACAATGTTCATATTTGGCATGATAATAGTCCTCAATGATATACATCTGCTGTTACCAAGATCAAGGATATTTGCCAAGATCAACTGTCAAGGTAAAACTTCTGAAATATTTGCTGTTTTGGGGTCATTAGTGGTTCAACGGCTATGTTAAAATAATGCCTTTTTTCCAGCTGTAATGATACAAGTTGTCCTGAACTGTGAAATAAATATTTCCTTCGATATATTTTAGATGAAGGCCAAGTCTATGTGTATGACCTGATGACACGAGACTGTATACACAGATTTATGGATGAAGGTTATACACAGGGATCAAGTATACGAGTGTCAACTAATAACCAATATGTAGCTTGTGGGTAAGTTTAGGTATTATTATATCTTATAACTAGACAAATATCTGTGTGATAACATCCCGTATGATATTTATTATGATATCACATAGTTATTTTTAGAACAATGATGTAATGCGGTTTTTAGAAACTTGCATTACTGTTAGAAACATCTACGAAAACAAGGCAAATAGAGGTTATAAGACAAACATAATACGTACTTAGTGATTGTATGAAAAAATATCTAACTCCATTGCACAGCCTCAACAATGATCAATTCTTCCAACCTTGTTAGATATTTTTTCTCATACAAAACACTAGGTACGTATTATATATTTATTATGCTTAATTGTTTATTAAGCATGATATATCAGGGGAATATTGTTCTTGTTCTGTCTGTTTTTCCCCCTATAACATTGGTCATAATTTTCAATTGGTAAGGGAAAGAGTCTTCAACTTTCACTTGTGTTTGCTTGTGACAAGACCTTTCTGTTGGTCCATTTTCAGAGTCTCCAATTACTGTCCAATTACATTTTGGAAGTCAAGTATGTGTGAAATTAAGGTAGTACACCTGTAATAGTTCCACAACTTTTTGGGAGTAATGAACTTTAACAGTGTTAAGCGATGTTTCCTAATGATTTTCATTAGGAAACCTCGGTCCACATTGTGAAAGATCATGAGATCATCTACTACCTTAAAACCTTAACATAGTCCATAATGTTGGAATGTTAAGTGATATAGCCTCGATATTGTTTTTGAGTATTGCTTTTGACATGACCTTTGGGTGCATATCAAGGTCAATGCCGTTATAAGAGGTCTATGTCACATTTCAAGGTCACTTAATTTGAATTTTGAAATGAAAAATTAAACATTGGTTATAACTTTTAAATGGTAAGTGATTAAGTATTCATTTTCACATACATATTGCTTATTGTAACAAAACCTTTCTTTTGGTACATCTTTCAAGGTCATCAGTCAATATCAATGTCATTTTTCAAGGTCAATTTGTAGTAAAAGTATAATTTAAACATTGTCCATACACATAGGCAGAACTAGGATTTTAAAATTCATAAGTACTCAGAAGGCGACCAAAAAAGAATATATAAGATTAGGTGATATGTGGACTGTGACAAAAGATGAATGTCCTCCGTCCTCTCCCCATTTTTATAATTGGAACGTTGGTAAATAATAAAAACATTGTAACTACAGCTTGAATAAGCTGTAGTTTCGATGTTTTGATCATTCATCAACGTCATGATTTGAAAGAGGATTTTTTCTATGAAGCACTTGCGTAATGTGCGTAATGGTAGTTATGCCCTTGATACACCCTTCATATTTCACATGTGTATTGCTTGTAACGTAGTTTTCTAGTAGTGTCAGTGTCAAGGTCATATTTTCAATCTTATTTCAACATTAAAACTTTAAAATTGGCTGTATCTTTTAAAAGTCAAGTGTTAGCTATATAGTTACTATATTCTAGGAGATCATCAGTCAAGGTCAATTTTCATGGTCAAAACAAGCAGCCTTCAATCAATTTAACCCTTTCCTGTTTTACAAAATTTTGGACCTGTCCAAATTCAAAGGTGTTGCAGACGGAAATTTAAAGTGGATTTAATTTGAAAAAATAACCATTCTGTATGGTAGAAAATAGTGTGGAAAAAGAAGAAATTGCTTGTCAGAAGCAATTTTTTCTTTCTTCACAATGTTTTCTCAATCACAAAATCACAGGCACCTAAAAAGCAGGGATTAAACAGCAAAGGGTTAAACGTTTTTGTATTTCAGATCAAACACAGGTGTGGTCAATTTATATGAAACAGAGACATGCTTGAAGTCCAGAGAACCTCGACCTTTAAAGGCCATTATGAACCTTACCTCTTGTTGTGATATGTTAAAGTTTAATGCCACATCAGAAATACTAGCAATAGGGTCTAGAATGGATGAAAAAGCTGTCAAAATGGTGAGTTATAACTGAGTTTTCGGTCATCATGAACCTTACTTCTAGTTGTGATATTCTAAAAATTTAATGCCTTACCAGAATTGTTGGCTATTGGGTTCTACCCAATTGTACACCACTGATATATAAAAATATATATGATACATAATTAGTGTTTTGTATGAAAAAAAACAACATCAAACGAGGTTGGGGGAATTGATAATGGAAGAGGCTCATACACTTAGTATATATTATATTTATCTCATAACCTCTATTTGCCTTGTTTTTGTTGATGTTTTGAACAGAAATGCAAGTTACTTAAAATAACTGCATTATGTCATTGTTCTAAAAATATCCATGTGATATCATAAAAAATATCGTATGGGATGTTATCACATGGATAATTGTATAGATATTGAAAAGTCGCTGTCATAAGTAATTTATCCTTTTGATATCAAAGCAGTGTTTTGCAAATTCATACTTACTTAGACATTCAAACTTGGAAAAAATATTCACTATCAAAAGAGTAACCGGTAGTATCAAGGGCTTAACCCTAAAAGCAATTTTATATTAGTTTGATTCCTGACGGCTGCACTCATCCTTTCCGACTATGTCTCCCACCAATGAGTTGATAATCGTAGACCTATGTTGATAATTCCTGGAGGCTAGGAAAGAATGTACTGGTAGCATTGGTCTGAGAAATGCTAGTAATCCATTTTTAGGTGCTCCATCTGGCGTGATTTAACTAAAAGATTGATGAAAGCGGTGCTAAACTCTATTCAAACAAACAATAAATCAATTGAGCCTGTGCATGACATTTCCAACAAATTCAATTGTGCGCAAAGCAAAGACTCTGGTCAGTCTGTGCATCCACACAGTCTGACCAGAGTCTTCACTATACTATTTGTAGATAGATAATGTCTCAAAGTATCTGTAGACATTTAGGCAATCTTCTAATTACACTATGTAACTGTCAGGGCTACTAAATGTTTGGATCTCACGCGGATGTCAAATTGTTGGAAATGCCACGCACATGCTCAATTAATTAATTAATCATACACCCTTTTTCAACTGAAATTTGTATCCAATATCAAGCTCTTAACAGTCCAGCCTAAGCCCCTGCATGCACTATCAAGTACAGTAAAACTTCTATGTAGGGACTACTTACGGGACCACAAAAAAATGGTCCTTTAAGAGAACGGTTGCTTTGTACATGTTTTGTTTGCAAATGAGAAATATAATTTTGAATTGAATAAGTATATTATTGAGAATTTCCCAATAATCCTATGTTGAACAAACTCAATAGAATCGTCTCATTTACAATATTTTTTAGACCAATGATATCTACTTTGAAAGATATTTAGAAATTAGGAAGGGGAATATGAAAACGGTCGCATAATAAAATTGGTTTCTTTATAGACATGGTTGCTTGAGTAAGATTGACTGTACTCTAAAGCTAAGTGTTACTCATCAATTTGCAATGCTCTTGTTACAAGATATCGTTTCTATCACATTTCTGTCACATTTCTGTCTCATTTCTATCACATTTCTATGTTTTTCAGGTACACACATCATCTCAAACAGTTTTCTCTAATTTTCCTGAAAACATCAATCCAAATTTCCGAGCTGCATCACAGTTTGATTTTTCAGTAAACAGTGGGTATTTTGCAATAG
Organism: Fragum whitleyi; assembly: GCA_948146395.1. Lineage (NCBI taxonomy): Eukaryota > Metazoa > Mollusca > Bivalvia > Cardiida > Cardiidae > Fragum > Fragum whitleyi. The sequence continues at coordinate 31,736,001 of OX411551.1, read as the reverse complement.
GGACAAATAAAGGGAAGGCTCTTTTATACAGGTTTGTATTTGAATATGATATTAACTTGTCTAGTATTGTACCAAATGACAATCATTACTGAATTTTCGACATTAAAAAAGAATATTCAAGAAAAATATCCAGCTCTTTGTTTAGAATGACAAAACACCTGTAAGGGTTTTAAAATAAGCATTTTGATATTGAAATAGTGTTTTATAATGAAATACATTGATTTGATCTAGCTTTTGTTGGTTTGTTGCACACATTTTGGTGTGTGAAAAATCTACTCATTAAATTGGCAGAGTTCTTCCCCTTGATGAAAATCTGTGTCATGCAACGAGTTTGTCTGGATATGTCGAAGGTCAAGATTAAACAACTAAACTAGTTTTGCCCCCTAGATTAATAAATTGTGTTATGCAAATAGATTTCCGGGATAAGTACAAGGGCTAGGTTTAATTATTGTGCCCCTCTTTGAAGAAGAGGGGGTATATTGCTTTGAACTTGTTGATTGATCCATCCGTCCGTAGACCATTTTTTGTTTGGAGCATATCTCAAAAAGTATGCAAGCTAGATTCTTGAAATTTTACAGGTGGATAAATCTAATTGAGAAGAAGTGAAGTGCACAAGAACCATAACTTTACTCATCATGTTTTGTGAGTTATTGCCCTTTGTTGATTGACAAAGAATAGGCTATTAACCTGCTTTTTTGGGGGCATAAATGTTTTACAAACAATTTTTGTTAAACTGGTCTTGCCTCTTACATTGATAAATGGATTTTAAAATAGTGTGTGTGTGTATTTCCGTTTATTTATCGTTGCTACTGTATCACATGCCCATATGAGCAACGCCCCCAGAAGACGGTTAGTTGTTACGGGGGATAGTGCAAGGATACATGACGAAACTACTGCTGAGATCCGCCATGGTTCTTTAACAAGCTCGGTGTAAAGCACCACCTCACTGGGCCTGGGTTTAACATCTCATCAAAATTCAAATAATGTGGCAAAGTTATTCCCCTTTATGAGTACTTATGTCATGCAAAGAATTTGATTGGCTTTGCCTAAGGTCAAGATCACAACTCAATGTTGAATTATTGAAAAGGTCTTGTCTAGAAGATTTCTCGAGCATTTAGGGATGGGTTACAAAATAATTATCTACAGTTGTTCCCCTTGATTAGTTCTAGTGCTCTCCAAAAAGTTGGTTGGTTTGTTTTGGTAGATGGCAATATACATCTGAATGGGAATCCATGTTTGTGACATACTTCTAGTTTACTTAGATTATAGATGATATGATTCCCTACTTTCTAAATCAAAATTTCCATGCCTCTCACGCATCTTATCTCCAGGATGACAAAACGTTGCAAACTAGTAGCAAATTTTATCCCACTTTGACTGTGAACATGTGTGCTGTGTAGGGTATAAATTGCAAACAGTTTGCACCATTTTGTCATCCTGAATGCAGGGTAGACTTGTGTTGGATATACTCAGATTCTTATTAGTGGGAATTCTCATAGCAAGTCCCATCCATTGTGACTGTTTGTTATTGGAATCATTGGTTACCTATCTTATATATTAATTATGCCCCCCCCCCCCCCCTTTGAAGAAGAGAGGGCATATTGCTTTGCACTTGTCAATGGGTTGGTCCGTCCTTAAGCCATTTTTTTGTCCAGAGCATATCTCAAAAAGTATGCAATCTATTATCACGAAACTTCACATGTGGATAGCTCTCATTGAGGAGAAGTGCAGTGCGCATGAACCATAACTCTACTCATCATATTTTGTGAATTATTGCCCTTCAAAGAATGGGTCATTCACCTGCTTTCATGAGGGGGGGGGGGGGATAAATGTTTTACAAACATCCTTTTGTTTGCATTTTGTTATAGTTTTCACCTTATCCTGCTGAATTAAATTTAGTTTTAAAAAAAACTAAAATTGTTAGGACAATTCAGTTAATTTGGCCAAGGTGTACCCCTGATAAGTCAGTAGAAAGCAGGCAGTGTAGGCTAAGATCAGACTGCACATATGTGCAGTCTGATCTTAGTCTATTCAGTCTGCCAAAGCTTTGTGTAAGGCAGGCATACAACACCATAAGAAACATGAAAGAGCTGTTAATTTATCTAATTCCAGATTGCGTCATTATGAGAATTACTGATGGAATGGCAGTACAGATTTCTATTGACTTGTGTAATATTTTGTTAAATGATACTATTAAAAAAAGATACAAGAATTATTGGTATGCTTCGTTGTTTGAACTTCTTGTTTCTTGCTTAGATGATTTTAGCTCCTGGACAAAGCCAAGCGGGGCTATTGACGTGGCCTTGTGCCCGTTGTGAGTGCATGGTGTGCTTGTGTCTGTTAACTTTTAAGCTCCACTGGCATAAGGCCAGCGAGCTATTGTCATGGCTATGTATCTGTCATGTGTCTGTGCGTGCGTGGATAATCTTTTTTTAGCTCAACTGAGCACATGGTGCTCAAGGTGAGCTTTTGTGATCATTGAATGTCCGTCGTGTGTTGTGTGTCTTGCATCGTCATGCATCAATAATTTAAGTGTTTACACTCTAGAGGCCACAAATATGATCCAATGTTGATAAAACTTGGTCAGAATGTTGGTCACATATTTTGTCCAATCTTCATGAAACTTGGTCAAAATATTCGTCCGGTCCCAAGGATCAACCCTATTGAAATTGGGAAGGATCCATGTCATATCACAGGAAAAGGGGTCTTAATGACAATTTTCTTGTTTAGGCTCTAGAGGCCACAAATATGGTCCAATCTTCATGAAACTTGGTCATAATATTTGTCAGGTTTCAAGGATGAACCCTATTGAAAATGGGAAAGATCTGTATCATTCTTGTTTACGCTGTAGATGCCACAAATATGGTCCAATCTTCATGAGACTTGGTCAGAATGTTTGTTAGGTCCCAAGAATTAACCCTATGAAAATGGGTAGGATCCATACCATATCAAGAGAAAAGGGACCTTAATGACGATATTCTTGTTATACTCTAGAGACCACAAATCTTAAAAGAATAATAACAAATTTTGCTTGAAAATTTGATAATTTTTAATTTAGACAAAGATATGAAGGTGAGCGATATAGGACCATCATGGTCCTCTTGTTTAAATTGATATATAAATAGTCTTCTTCCATGTAATTTTACATATTAGTTATGTGTGTTCTCTTCTGATAGCTTGTAAATAAGTATCAATGTGGAATAAGTCAGATTTTCTTCTGAATGATTGTGAGTTTCATTACCTTCTATTTTCAATATACATATATGTGTCACATTAAGTTTTATGGGAAAGGGTTAAAAAGGGTAAATTACTTAGTTAAGGCGAGACTACGCCTCCTTTTATATGCCGTGTGGTTTAAACTGGCTGCTTTAATACATTTTCTGGTGGCTAGTAGTTTTAATTGTACATTATGTAAATCGGATTGCTTGGGTTAAGCGTGCGGTTGGGTGAGTAGATTTTACTGGTTGAGTGTAGTGCATGGGAATTGGGTGCTTGTAGTGTATAAAAACCCTGCGTTGAAATTACTCGTGGGGTAGACGATTTTTGGCATGATAGCTGGATAGTGAAGTGGAGATTTGTGTGTGAGGTGTAGATTCTTCTTGGGGTTGCTTGTCGTGGCTTGTCGTTGATTGATGTTGTTTGTAACAACCTACCATATATAATAATGTCGTATAGACGTGAGTGGTGTGAGGGCTGGAGACCTGACCGTTCAAAACTAAACGTGTAGTCCAGACCAGGAGTATTGGGAAGTGTTTCGTGCCGGCGTCAGCGTTATCGGGAAAGGACGTTTGGGATGTGACGACCGGGAAACAACATAGTGATATATAACCAACGGCTGGACAATCACTTTATCTTGGTGATATAGGCGCGGTCAGGCGACAGTTTAATTTTAGAAATTTGGTATTGATGATGTTTGGAAGAAATTTAATATTTTTCATTTGCATTAATTCATAAGTCGTGTGAAGTAACGTGGACATTTTGGGACATTAGACGTCAACCTAAATCATACAGTGGTAGTGGACTATCGTAATTCTCTAGGAACTTTATTGATTTTTTTTGTGTGTTTAACTTGTTTACATTTTGATAAATTGGCATTTGTTTATGTAAATAAAATTTGGAAATGCACATCCTGACTCTTTACTGACCCGTATCCAAGCCAACCGCTCAGCCGTCTTGTGACATTTGGTGTCAGAAGTGGGATGTTTGGTTTGGATACATTGGCTAGTTTGAGATTTTGAACTGTTTCTTTAGTAAAATTGACAAATATTCTTTTGGTCTTTCGGTTAATAAAACTTAAACTTTTGGTTGTTAAAATTTACTAGATTTATATTAATTAATAACCTTATAGTAATTTACATACTAGGAATTTTGATTGTCGTCTGTGTAAACCATTATTATAACATGTTTTACTTTTCTTTAAGCTAAACGTTAATAACATTGTCAGGAGTCTACCCCATAGCCTGACAAGGTTGTTCAATGTTTAGTTACTATTTTTCAGTTGTGTTTTGTTAAGCAACCCCAGGAGGAAATTTTTGGTGAGATTGGTGAAATTGGTTTCATTTTTGACTTTGTTGTAGACCTACTTGGGTGAGGTATCCTTTTCAATACTGTAGGTATTGTTTATTTACATTTAGGTGTCGCCTTTGGTCATGGCTGACATAAATAAGTTGGTTGATGCTGGGAAGGCTTTGGGTTATGATGGGGAGGAACTGAGGGCTTTCGTAAAAGCCGAACAGAATAGGTTGAGAGATGAAAGGGCTCAGGAAAGGGAGTTTATACGAGAGGAGGAGGAGAGAAGGCGTGAGGCGGAGGTGAGAGCGGAGGTAAGAAGGAGAGAGGAAGAGTTAGAAAAGAGAAAGTTTTTGATAGAACAAGAGGAGAGGGCACGTGAACACGAGATTAGAAAGATGGAGATAGCTAAGAAATGTGGCATTTCATTGGGACAGTCAAACCCTAGGGGACCTAAGATTCCACCCTTTGACGAGGCACATGATGAGATCAATAGCTATTTAAAAAGGTTTGAGATCTATGCCACTGCACAGGGCTGGGACAAATCCCAGTGGGCCATGTATTTAAGTGCTTTGCTTAAAGGGAGGGCTTTGGACGTGTATGCTTTAATGCCGGTTGAACAGTCAAGTAATTTTGAATACTTGAAGAGTGCTTTACTTCAGAGATATGATTTGTCGGAGGAGTCCTTTAAACGTAAGTTTAGGAGCAGTAAGCCGGAAACAGGTGAGAGTTTTGCTCAGTTTAACACTCGTTTGCGTAGTTATTTCAGCAGATGGATTGAACTAGCAGAATTGGAGAAGGACTACGTAAATTTGTTTGATTTTATGGTACGGGACCAATTTTTATTTATGTGTAACACAGAATTGAGGACGTTTCTCGCAGAGAAGAGATGCAGGACGTCGGACGAGTTGGCTCAGATGGCAGATTGGTATCGCAATGCTAGATTTACCTCGGCAGTAAGTTTAACAAAGCAAAGTAAGAAGCCAGTGCAGAATAAGTCGGAGAATAGGGCCACGGGAAGTAATCAGTCAAATCAGCCACTGAGTCAGTCTAAGGTAAAAGCGGAAGGTAGGAGGTGTTTTAAGTGTAACAGCACAAGTCATTTAGCTAATGAATGTACTAGTCCAGCACAATGTTATGTTTGTAATAGGAGCGGCCATATAGCGAGGGAATGTCCGAAAAGGCATAAAGTGGCTAGTATGCTAAGCAATGAGGAGGACGACAACGAAGTAGGCCCGGAAGTGCCACCGGAAGGAGCTTTTACTTGTGGAGCATGTACCATCATTACCGACACAGTAACAACGTCCACCGCACCGATGACGTTGGGTAGGAGTGAGCCCGTGACGGTAAACCTTGTTTCAGGTGTGCAAAATTCTATGCCCGTACTTAATGGTAAGGTAGACGGTAAGGTGGTTAAGGTGTTAAGGGATACAGGTTGCAGCAGCGTAGTTATACGTAGAAGTTTGGTATCAGTAGAAGCTTTCATAGGTGTGTTGCAGAAGATAAGGTTAGCTGATGGGTCGGTGATTAGTGTACCAATGGCAGAGGTCCAGATACAAACCCCATATTATACAGGAAAGGTAAGTGCTTGGTGCTTTGAGGACCCGTTGTATGACGTGATGATAGGTAATATTCCAGGAGCGTTAGATCCAGATAAGCCGGAACGGACGGAAATTGGGGCGGTTGAGACCAGACTTCAAGCTAAGGTAAGAACACAACCTTATAAAGGACTAAAGGTACCCGAAATTATTCGGAAGGAGGTTACGAGGGAAATGATGGTTGTGGATCAGAAAAATGATGCTACCTTAAGAAAAATACGTGAATTAGTATTGAGTAAAGATGTTGTGTCGGAGAGTGGTAAGGCTAGATATTTTGAGAAGAGTGGTATGATATTTAGAGAATTCAAGTCGTTGGCCATAGCAAATGGACAAGTGTTTACACAGTTGGTGGTGCCAAAACCACATAGAGAGGTAGTTATGCGTTTAGCACATGAGTCTATTTTGGGAGGACATTTAGGGACTAGGAAAACAGTTATGAGAGTTTTGTCTGAGTTTTTCTGGCCGGGTGTTCAGGCGGATACGAGACGATTCTGTCAGAGTTGTGACATTTGCCAGCGTACTACTCCCAAAGGTAAGACTGCTAAAGTACCGTTGCAGAAGATGCCTTTGTTAGACGAGCCGTTTCAACGAGTTGCCGTGGATCTGATAGGTCCAATACATCCAGTTACGTCAAAAGGTAACCGTTATATTTTAACCCTGGTAGATTATGCAACTCGTTTTCCAGAGGCAGTACCATTACCGACAATAGAAACAGAGCGTGTGGCAGAGGCCTTAGTAGATATATTTTGTAGGGTTGGAGTTCCGCGGGAGATGTTGAGTGACATGGGGTCTCAGTTTGTATCGGGTCTAATGTCTGAGGTGAGCCGTTTAGTATCTATGAGGCAGTTGACGACCACACCGTATCATCCCATGTGTAATGGTCTTGTAGAAAGATTTAACGGGACGTTGAAGCAAATGCTGAAGAGATTATGTAGCCAGAAACCGAAGGATTGGGATAAGTATGTTAATGCGGCTTTGTTTGCTTATCGGGAGGTGCCACAGGAGTCACTGGGTTTCTCACCGTTTGAGTAAGTGTATGGAAGACAGGTACGTGGGCCTATGACTATTTTGAAGGAACTTTGGTCAAACGAAAGTGTTGATCCTGAAGTGAAGTCTACTTACCAGTATGTGACTGACCTGCGCGAGAAACTGGAGATTACGTCACAATTAGCCAGGGACAATTTGCGGAAGGCTGCTAACAGGTATTGCAGGTATTATGATAGGAAGGCGAGGACTCGGACGATGAAGGTAGGCGAAAGAGTATTAGTTTTGTTACCAACAGATAACAATAAGCTTTTGATGCAGTGGAAGGGTCCATTTAAGATTGTTGAGAAGTTAGGAAACGTAGATTACAGGATAGAAATGAATGGGGTATTGAAAACGTTTCATGCAAATCTGCTTAAGTTATATGTAGACAGGAGTGTAGACAGTGTAGAAGGTGTAGGCAATGTAGGGTCGTTGGCCGTAATCGAATCAGAAGAAGAAAGTGACGCAGGTGATCAGGTATTATCAGGTCCTGTTAATATAAGGAAGGAGTGGTCAGATGATGTTTATGTCTCGGACCAGCTGAATACCGTAGAAAGAGAACAAGTGAAGTCCCTGCTTAGTGAGTACGAAGATGTATTGTCAGATGTGCCGGGTCTAACACATCTGTTAGAGCACAAGATAGTGACTAGCACGGAAACTCCGGTAAGACTTAAACCTTTTCCATTACCATACGCAATGACAAAGATTGTCGAGGATGAGGTGCAGTCTATGCTAGATCAAGGGTTCATCGAACCATCAGATAGTCCGTACAGTTCACCATATCTATTGATTAAAAAAAAGGACGGTTCTAATAGATTTTGTATAGACATGCGAGCTTTGAATAATATCACGGTGTTTGATGCCGAACCAATGCCTAACGCCGATGATATATTCGCAAAGTTGGCAGGTTGTAAGTATTTTTCGAAATTAGACTTGTCAAAAGGGTACTGGCAGATCCCGTTGGAGAAAAGTTCAAGAGCCAAGACAGCTTTCCAGACACCATTAGGTTTGTTTCAGTTTGTAGTTATGCCTTTCGGTCTCGTTACAGCAGGTGCCACTTTCACGCGCATGATGCGCATGTTGCTAGAGAGATTAGAACATAAAGACAATTTCATTGATGATATCATGATCTTTACCATTACGTTTTCGCAGCATATGGACACTCTCAGACAACTGCTTAAGCGTTTACGTATAGCGGGCCTCACAGCTAAACCTAGTAAGTGTTTCATTGCGTGCAGAGAGATAGATTGTTTAGGCCATATTGTAGGGGTTGATGGTATGTATCCTACGCCGGATAAGATTGAAGCAATCCAATCAGCGGATCGACCTACTACCAAAAGACAGGTGCGATCGTTCTTAGGGCTAGTAGGATTTTACAGGAGATATATACCCAATTTTAGCCTGATAGCGTTACCACTGACCGATTTGACCAAGAAAGGTCAGCCTAACAAGGTAGGTTGGGGTGAAGCGCATGAGAAAGCCTTTTCTTCACTTAAGCAAGCACTAATGAAGAAACCAATACTGAAATTGCCCGATTGTGCAAGGAGTTTCATCCTTCAGACTGATGCCTCAGAGGGTGGACTAGGCGCAGTTTTGTTACAAGAAGGTGAGGACGGGAAGTTACCGGTGGCTTATGCTAGTAGGAAATTGAAAGGTGGGGAATTAAACTATTCCACAATAGAGAAAGAGTGTTTGGCAATTGTGTGGGCTATTCAGAAGTTTGGAAAGTATCTGTATGGGAAAAGTTTTGTTTTAGAGACTGATCATCAGCCATTGACTTACTTGTCGAGTATGAAAGGGTCAAATTCCAGGTTACTTAGGTGGTCTTTGAGTTTGCAGCCTTACAGGTTTACAATTGTTGCCATAAAAGGTAGTGATAATGTTGGGGCTGACTATTTGAGTCGCTTGTGATTTTTGCAGAGTATTATCTTCCTAAAAACTTAATGTGGGAACAAAGTACTGCGTACTCTTTTGGTTGGGGAGGTATATGTCACATTAAGTTTTATGGGAAAGGGTTAAAAAGGGTAAATTACTTAGTTAAGGCGAGACTACGCCTCCTTTTATATGCCGTGTGGTTTAAACTGGCTGCTTTAATACATTTTCTGGTGGCTAGTAGTTTTAATTGTACATTATGTAAATCGGATTGCTTGGGTTAAGCGTGCGGTTGGGTGAGTAGATTTTACTGGTTGAGTGTAGTGCATGGGAATTGGGTGCTTGTAGTGTATAAAAACCCTGCGTTGAAATTACTCGTGGGGTAGACGATTTTTGGCATGATAGCTGGATAGTGAAGTGGAGATTTGTGTGTGAGGTGTAGATTCTTCTTGGGGTTGCTTGTCGTGGCTTGTCGTTGATTGATGTTGTTTGTAACAATCTACCATATATAATAATGTCGTATAGACGTGAGTGGTGTGAGGGCTGGAGACCTGACCGTTCAAAACTAAACGTGTAGTCCAGACCAGGAGTATTGGGAAGTGTTTCGTGCCGGCGTCAGCGTTATCGGGAAAGGACGTTTGGGATGTGACAACCGGGAAACAACATAGTGATATATAACCAACGGCTGGACAATCACTTTATCTTGGTGATATAGGCGCGGTCAGGCGACAGTTTAATTTTAGAAATTTGGTATTGATGATGTTTGGAAGAAATTTAATATTTTTCATTTGCATTAATTCATAAGTCGTGTGAAGTAACGTGGACATTTTGGGACATTAGACGTCAACCTAAATCATACAGTGGTAGTGGACTATCGTAATTCTCTAGGAACTTTATTGATTTTTTTTGTGTGTTTAACTTGTTTACATTTTGATAAATTGGCATTTGTTTATGTAAATAAAATTTGGAAATGCACATCCTGACTCTTTACTGACCCGTATCCAAGCCAACCGCTCAGCCGTCTTGTGACAATATGTATATCTTTCAAATCTTGAGATGTTTTAGCCAGTAGAGCGATACAGGCCCTTTTGGGCCTCTTGTTTGAGAACACCCTAACTATTAACTTAGCCCAGCATTGTTGTTGTTGTTGTGTCAGTTGTTGTCACAGTCCTTGTGTAGAATTTTTTATATTTTGTGATATCTCTTGTATTACTTAAGGCATTCAAGTCAAACTTGGAAAATATTTTCACTAACAAAAATGTAACATGAAGTTTCACAAAGGATAACTTAAGATGCAATTTGTGAAAATTATATCCCTTTTTCGAATTAAGATTTTTAGCTCACTTGAGCATAAAGCAATCAAGGTGAAGTATTTAGACAGATGAATGTCATCCATGTGCCTGTCTGTCTATTCCTGAATGATTTTGATTACAAGTTGAAAATAAAGAAAACAACGTCAAAAATGGATTAAAAATTTATTATTATCGAATGAAAAAATAATTTTGAAAAATCTTCTTCTCTCAAACCATCCATCAGAAATTAGTTCATATTTCACAGGTATAATTCTTAGGACAAGCTCTTTCAAAATACTTAAAAGAATTGGAATCCATGAAGAACTCTGAATGTCATGGTTATAGAGTAAGAAAAAAAATCTCCCAAATATAATTTTTAGCTCCACTGGCTGAAAGCCACTGGGGCTATTGTCATGGCGTTGTGTCCGTCGTGCGTCCGTCCGTGCGTCCGGTCGTAAACTTTTTCTTTAAAAATCTTCTCCTCAGAAACTACTGGATGAATTTCAACCAAACTTCACAGGAATGATCCTTGGGTGACCCTCTTTCAAAGTTGTTCAAGAAATTGTGATCCAATGAAAAACATGGATTTAATGGGCGTGGCAAATTTCCAAATATGGTAAAAAGTCAGTTTTCTCAGATTCTAATTGATGGATTCCAATTAAATTTTACATGGATGATCCTTGGATGACCCTTTATCAGTCTACAAAAAATTATTGTGATCGGATGATAAATATGGATTTTATGGGCGGAGGTCATTTCTCTATATGTTATTTAGTGGAAACTTTGAAAATCATTTTCTCAGATTCTAATAGATGGATATCAACCAAATTTCACTGGAATGATCCTTGAGTGAACCTTTATCAGTCTACCAAAAATTATTGTGATTGGATGAAAAATATGTATTTTATGGGCGGAGGTCATTTCTCTTTATGTTATATAGTGGAAAATTTGAAAATCATTTCCCAGAATATTATTGATGGATATCAACCAAATTTCACTAAAATGATCCTTGAGTGAACCTTTATCAGTCTACAAAAAATTATTGTGATTGGATGATAAATATGGATTTTATGGGCGGAGGTCATTTCTCTATATAATATATAGTGGAAAATTTGAAAATCATTTTCTCAGAATGTAATCGATGGAAATCAACCAAATTTCACTGGAATGATCCTTGAGTGAACCTTTATCAGTCTACCAAAAATTATTGTGATCGGATGAAAAATATGTATTTTATGGGCAGAGGTCATTTCTCTTTATGTTATAAAGTGGAAAATTTGAAAATCATTTCAACATCAGTAAAACCAAAAATATCTTCAAATTTAGTCAAACCTTAGATTTGCTATTTCAAGAATTTCAAGCCTGTGGAGCGACTCAAGCCATTCATGGCTTTCTAGTTCACATTTGGCATGAAACATTGCTTATCTACTAAACTACCACAAATTATTGACCTATCTTGAAAATTAGCTTAGTGGGTTTTTGGATTTTACATTGCAATTTAAGCACAAAAATAAATAATACCAGAGTCAAGACCATCAGTCAAGGCCATATTTCAAAGGTAACCTAATTATGCTCCCCGAAGGGAGAGCATATAGCCGCCGCTTTGTCTGTCCGTCCGTAATTCCGTCCGTCCGTCCGTCCGTCCCCACCTATTTCTCCATAACCCCTCGGCCAAATTGAATGAAACTTACCATGTGAACTCCCTATGATATAGTGATGATGCATCTGTGACGGTTTTTGGATTTGAGGCCTCGTCACGGGAAAAGGGGACTTAGGGTAAAAAACAGTTTTTCCCAAATTTCTCCTAGTCTAACAGTCAGAATTTAGTGAAATTTCATATTTGTGTAGCAAATCAGATGCCCTTTACTATAAACAATTTGAAATTAACGTAAAAAAAATATATCATGGAAAAAGGGGGCTTAATATTTGTTACCTTTACGTAAGCGCGTAAATTACAGTTATTCTTTCATTTCTCCTAGTCTTATGCTCAGAATTTGATGAAATTTCACATTTGAGTAGCAAATCAGATGCTCTTTACCCTAAACTATTTGAAATTTGTGTCTTAAATATGTCATGCAAAAAGGGGGTTTAATGTTTGTTACCTTTATGTTAGCTGTATAAGATAACAGCTTATTTGAGTCATAGAAATCCGACCACAGAGCATATCTACTAAAGTATAATAGCTATCAACTTGAAACTTTATGGGTGGATAGACCTTATGGAGGAGAAGTGCAGTGCACAAGAACTACAACTCTTGCTTCCATAATTTTGGAGTTATGGCCCTTTGTTATTTTTGATACTTAGATTATGTCTGGAGCATATCTCCTAAAGTATAATAGCTATCAACTTGAAACTTTATGGGTGGATAGATCTCATGGAGGAGAAGTGCAGTGCACAAGAACTACAACTCTTGCTTGCATAATTTTGGAGTTATTGCCCTTTGTTATTTTTAAGACTTAGAATTTGTCCGGAGCATATCTTCTTAAGTATAATAGCTATCAACTTGAAACTTTATGGGTGGATAGATCTCATGGAGAAGAAGTGCAATACACCAGAACTATAACTCTTGCTTGCATGATTTTGGAGTTATTGCCCTTTGTTATTTTTAATACATTTAATAGGAGGTTAATCTCTGACAGTACAAAAGAATCTTTAATCTATTAGGCTTCAGTTTACTATCAAGCTTTTGTGGCGGGGGTTGTCCATGTCCAACATGACTCTTGTTTTTGTGACAATGCCTTATTCGGGGAGCATAATCCGTCTCTGATGGCTCTTGTTTCAATATAAAAGCTCGAAACATGGCCATAACTTTTGATTGGTAAGTGATAGAGACTTTATATCTCACATATGTATTGCTTGTGACAAGACCTTTCTGTAGGTATCGACTTCAAGGGCATCAATCAAGGTAATTGTTCACTGTCAAATATATATAAAATATAAACTTTTACATTGGCTATAACTTTGATATTATATGTTGTAGAGGCTCATGTTTCACATGTCTATAAAATAAAAACTAGACCTTTCAATTGATACCAAAGTCAAGGTCATCAGTGAAGGTCAAGGTCATATTTTCAAGGTTACCTCATTAGCTTTTGAATGGTAAGTTAAAGAGACTTCATATTTTACATGTGAAATGCTTGTGACAACAATTTCAAGGTCATCAGTCAAGGTCAATGTCATTCTTAAAGGTCAAATATGTCTTAAATTCAAACTTTAACATTGGCTATAACTTTGGAATGTTACATCCTTTAGATAAGTCCTCAACCCTTGTCATGTTGAGCCTTGGTTATTCCTGCTTTTGCTGGAGGTACAGACAAAGATCCGTGTGCACATGTATGTACAGTCTCATTTTAGTCTATACCTCCTTTATTTTCTCTTTTAAACCAGAATTTTGTTTAAAAAAGTATTTTCACAATAGATTTGGACTTGCAATAAGTCCATCCACTGCTTTGAGTAATTTGATGTAAAGGCAGATTTTAACAAAGTTTTAATGCAGCATCACAAGGATTAAGATTTTAGCCCTTGCATTTTGTACAGTTGTCCATCATGACAATTAGAAGTATAGACTTACCACACTTCCTCTAATAAAAGGATGCTCCTGAATAGTGGTACCCCTACATTTTTTACTAGAAAAACCACTTCAAATGCCTAAATTTTACGGATTTTTTGAGACTTCTTCTCTAATTTGAGGTGAATTTCCTCTAAACTATCATATAAATGATTGTTTAGTGGAAAATCACCTCAAAATATGACTATTCAGAGGGAATTCACCTCAAATTAGATGGAAAATGGCCTAATAGACATCAATTTAAATGATTTTTTAAGTCAGAAATACTTACTTAAAAGCTCCCTGATCATGTTATGTTAGGAGCACATAATAGGAGAAATACGGCTTGTTAGTCAAAGGTCATGGTTTAAAGTTTAAAGGATCTGCCACTGTTGAAAGTGTGAAAAATCACAAACAAAACAATTTAGCAATATACCTAGACTGAAGTTTTCTATTAACATAATAACAAGGACAAAAGAATAACATTCAAATGCCAGTGACTGGCTGTTGGTAGCTGGATAAAGGGTAAAAAAATCTAAATTGAAAGTGGGACATAATTATACCCCCCACAACAAAGTTATGGGGGGGTATACTGTAATCAGGTTGTCCGTCTGTCCGTAGACATAGTTTTGTGTCCTCTTCTCCTCCCACAGTTTTGGACCATTTTTGCTGAAATTTAATCAGGTTGTTTCCTATCATATGAAGTTGTGCACCTGCAATTTTCATCCAGATCCGGTCATTAGTTTGAGAGTTATGCCACTTTGAACTTTTTAAGGAGGGGGTACATTTTTACTAATTTTGTGTCCTCTTCTCCTCCCACAGTTTTTGGATCAATTTTGCTGAAATTTTATCAGGATGTTTCCCATCATATGAAGTTGTGCACCTGCAATTTTCATCCTGAACCAGTCATTATACCCCCCACCTACGAAGTAGAGGGGGGTATATTGGTTTCACCATGTCTGTCTGTCTGTCCGTCCGTCCGTCCGTAGACCTTTTCTTTTCCAAACTCTAACTAAAGAACCAAATGACCTACAATCATGAAACTTTATACAAATGTTCCTTATGACCCAAGGAAGTGCCCTATTGGTTTTTGGTCATGTAGGTCAAAGGTCAAGGTCACAGTCAGCCTTTGTTCAATTTTCGTTTCCGGACTCTAACTCGAGAACCAAATGACCTACAATCATGAAACTTTATACAAATGTTCCTTATGACCCAAGGAAGTGCCCTATTGTTTTTGGGTTTCAGAGGTCAAAGGTCAAGGTCACAGTAAATTTTTGTTAAATTTTCGTTTCCGGACTCTAACTCGAGAACCAAGTGACCTACAAGCATGAAACTTAATGCAAATGTTGCTTATGATCCAAGGAAGTGCCCTATTGTTTTTGGGTCATATAGGTCAAAGGTCAAGGTCACGGTAAATTTTTGTTCAATTTTCATTTCTGGACTCTTAACTCTAAAACCAAGCCACCTAGAATCATGAAACTTCATGTAAATGCTACATATGACCTCAATATTAATTACAAACACATCATGCACTAATAGCACTTGCATTTTGACAAAGTGCTGGTGGGGGGTATAAGTCCACTCTGCGACAGTTCTAGTTTATAATTAAGGTAGTGGACCTGTAATAGTTTCGCAAGGTTTCAAAAGAAATAAACTTTTACAGTGTTAACTGAGGTTTCCTAATGATTTCATTAGGAAACCTTGGTTAACGTTGTGAAAGATCATTAGTTCTCAGATGTTTGGGAACTATTACGGTTACACTACCTTAAATGTCTATAGAGATCTCCCTCTAAAATTCTAAGTTAAAAATTAATGTTATAGTAATACAATAGACATCATAAAATATCAGTTTTCACACAAATCAATGACAGTACAACTTGAAACGTATTTGTCTCCCACCAATAGGTTGATAACCATAGACCTAAGTGGGATATCAGCTGGAGGCTAAGAAAAGATATACACAATGTAATTGTAGTGCTAGTGTGAGAAATACCAGTAAATAGTTGTTAGGTGTTCCAGCCATTACAATTTGACTGAAAAATTATTAAAAGTGTTGTTGAAACCCCATTCAAAAAAATATCATGAAAAGTGCCAAGCTTAAAGGGTTTTCCATGGAACTGAATTATAAGCTTAGTTTAAGCAAAATGTTTCTTGCCATCCTACGTTTAGGGTAAAAAACTCTGTTCAGGTCAATAATTCAATTAGTAAAAAAGATGTTTAATACGAAGGCATGGGAAGCAAGAGGACCAGATTTGTCCTAAACCACTCACCTGAATTTCATTTGTTTATTTGTGGATCTCACCCAAGTAACTTTCTGGCAAAGTTTCATGTACATTTGCCTTTTTTTTTTGAAAAGGAGTTGTTATTCCAAAATTCAAAGTGAAAATATGCTTCATATGCACCCTGCTATGTAAAGGCTCAAAATAAGCCCTGCCACTCCAACAAACAAATTTTGAAGAGAGTACCAAGGAACATTTCTGCCATTTGGTTGAAATTCATCCATGGGTTACTGAAGAGAAAATGTTCAAAAAATTTGGGCTTAAAATAATCCACCCCAATATTTACGGGCCGATCAAAATTTTGCAAACAATTTTGGAAGAAGGTCACCCAAGGAACATTCTGGTAAGATTTCAGGCTCAAAGTAAGCCCCGTTCTGCCAGGCCAATTATTTATAGACCAATCAAAATGTGACAAACAATTTTAAAATGTGTCACCCAATGAACATTCAAGTAAAGTTTCATTGAGATCGGCCCAGTGGTTCAGGCGGAGATATTGTTCAAAGATTACAGACTCATATTAAGCCACACCCAAATTTATGGGCTAATCAAAATTTCGTGAACAATTTTTGAAGAGGGTTACCCAAGGAACATTCTAGAAAAGTTTCATTGAAATTGGCCCATTGGCTACTGAGGAGAAGATGCTTGAAGATTTCAGGCTCAAAATAACCCCAAACCTGCCACACCCATTTTCATGGGCCAATTACAATTTCACAAACAATTTTTGAAGAGAGTCACCCAAGGAACATTCTGGTAAAGATTCATTAAAATTGGCCTAGTGGTTCAGGAGGAGATGTCCTTCAAATATTGCGGGCTCAAAATAAGCCCCATTCTACCATGCCCATATTTATGGGCCAATCAATATTTAGTTTTTAGCTCGACTGTTTTAGGAGTAAACCCGAGGTATTGCTAAAGCCTTGCAGTCATTGTCATTGTAGTCATTGTTGTTGTCGTCGTAGTTGTCGTGCAAAAACTTTGACGTTTTGTGATAACTTTTGAATGGTAAGTGATAGGGCCTTCATATTTCAAATGATTATTACCTGAAACAAGGCCTTTCTGTTGGTACCAAGTTCAATGTCATCAGTCAAGGTCATCTTTTAAGGTCAAATTTTTGTAGTTAAAACTGATATAAGCCATTACTTTTGATTGTTTAGTCAAAGCTCATCAGTCAAGGTCAAGGTCATTTTTCAAGGTCAAATTTATGAAAAAAAAACCACCCGAATTAAAACATAGGTCATCACATTTGATTGGATAGTGATAGGGCCTTCATACTTCACATGATGATTGCCTAAGACAAGGCATTTCTGTTTGTACCAAGTTGAAGGTCATCAGTCAAGGTCATTTTTCAAGGTCAAACTTTTTAAAAAAACTACTTTAACCCTTTGCTGTTTAATTCCTGCTTTTTACGTGTCTGTGATTTTACGATTGAGAAAACATTGTGAAAAAAGAAGAAATTGCTTCTGACAAGCAATTTCTTCTTTTTCAAAACTATTTTCTACCCTACTGAATGGTTATTTTTCAAATTAAATCCACTTTTAATTTTCGTCTGCAAAACCCTTGAATTTGGACAGGTCCAAAATTTTGTAAAACAGGAAAGGGTTAATTTCAACATTGCCCATAACTTTTGAACGGTAAGTGATAGGGCCTTCATATTTCACATGATGATTGCTTGCGACAATGCCTATCTCTTGGTACCAAGTTCAGGGTCATCTGTCAAGGTCAAGGTATTTTTCAGGGTCAATTTAAAAAAAAATAATTAAACAATGGCACTTTCTTTGAAATGGTAAGTGATAGGACCTTCATATTTCACACGATAATTGCCTGGGTCAAGGCCTGTCTGTTGGAACCAAAATCAGGATCATCAGTCAAGGTTAAGGTCATTTTTCAAGGTCAAATAAGTGAAATTAACACCAAATTCTAACATTGGCCATATCTTTTGAATGGTAAGAGAGAGGGCCTTCATATTTAATTTGATGATTACCCGGGACAAGTCCTTTCTGTTGGTACCAAGTTTAATGTTATCAGTGAAGGTCATCTTTTAAGGTCATTTTTTTGTAGTTGAAGGTGCCCTTTCACGGTTTTTCATACAAAAATACAAAACTTGTTCTAAGATTGTGAAATGTGCATATTTTTTAGACGATAAAGAATGGCCCAAAGGCTATGACACTAAAAAACAACATATTTCAATAATTTTGTAAATATTTTTTTCGAACGGCAAGATCAGTAAGGGATCCAGTCTATTATTTCGAGTCTATAAAGTATAAAATGGTTTCTTTCCGTGAATAATCTTTCTTTTTTGCTTGTATTGATATGAAGTTTGCAGCTGTGAAATAATTTTACCTTAATCTTTGATTGAATAGGACAAACATGCAGAATGCACAAGCATAAATAGTTGAAGAATAAATTTTTAGGCGTTAGTAGTTGCTTTATTTTTCAGAATGAATTTTGCTAAATTCAGGAATATCCGTCTTTCTTTTCATGCATTACAATATTGAATCTTATTATTTTAAAGGCTTCAACATGATGAGGTTGTTACTTCCAGTTGTTGTACGAAAATTTTCAAAAAACAAATTTTTCCAATATGTGAAAGAGCGGCTTTAAAAATGATATTTATTTAGCCATTACTTTGGATTGTTTAGTCATAGAGCCTTGAAATTTCACAAGTGCATTGCTTGTGATGACCACATGCATAACAATGTCAAGGTCATCAGTCAAGCTCAAGGTCAATCATTTATAACATAAAAACTTCATAATTTGCTTTAAAAACTAAATGACTTGTAAAGACACTAACTGATGAAAAGTGGTATCTAGAAGAATTTTGTGCTAATAATGCCTCTTTTGGGACATGGATTTTCCACCATCCAGCACTTTACAGCCAAGCATAGGCACCCGTAGGCGGTGCTCTTGTTTATTTTATTTATTTTTTTAAGAGGGTCACCCAAGGTCCAAGGAACATTCTAAGAAAGTTTCATTGAAATGGGCCTAGTGGTTCAGGGAAGATGTTGTTCAACGTGAAAAAATGCCACACCCATTAAGGGCCAATCCAAAATTTAAAAACAATTTTTTAAAAAAAGGGTCATCCAAGGAACACTTGGCAAAGTTTAATTGAATTCAGCCCAGCGGTTCCGCCTGGCAGGAGAAGAAGATTTTAAAATAGTGGACGACGGCCTCAGGGTGAACCTTAAAGCTCCCCTTGAGCATGTTGTACTCATGTGAGCTCAAAAAGGTCTTGATGTAACATTCTAACTTGATTCTTTCAAAAGAACTCCCAAATTATTACTGGCCAAGCAAAAGACCTAAAGGTTTTGGGTTTTTTTTCATTTGAAATTTCAAATTTCATTTGTTTGTAAATAGGGCATTCAAAAGAAAAGAGGTTCATATCTAGTAAATTGGTTTGTTTTTCCCCTACATTAATCAAAACACGAAGACTATGTAACCTTAGAATAAATTTTGTCCATTTTAAAGTCGAAAGGAAAAAAGGGGGGGGGGTAAATCCAAGTCGCGTTTTGTACTCATCCTTCGAGGTGGATAAAACGCTTGACATTTACAATGCGTCTATCGATATTGACGTATCCCACAACTCCACGTTGTTTACATGGTTACGAAGTGTAAATGTCAATATCGCTGCGATGGTTAATTAATCTTTAAGGTTGCAACCCTACTTTGAGAATAGATAAAAAGGACAATAATTCTTTGATATCGGAGCTTAATTAAGATACAAAAATGACGGATTTTAAAGAACTGAACTACCAACACCGGCAGGACTGGAATCAAACATCAGCTGGAATGGGACATCAATATCGACCAGGATATTATTTTCCAAGCACTCATTTTCACGTAAGTTTTCTTAAATGTCTTAATCATTTCTTCACAAAAGGTGAGTTTCGTCGAAGCAGTTGGAGTGTTGAGATGATGTAGCTCTCTTTTGTTAGTCAGATTAGAATAGCTTGTCGGACAACATTAATCTCCTACTGATTAAAAAAATTGAAATGTAAAAGTAGCAAATTGAGTTGTCCACATACCCACATTCTCAATATTTTTTTTTTCATGCAAGATTTCTGCGAAGTTTTGACGTCACCAACCAGGAAATCAACATAAATGTTTAAACGCCCCTCGGCGTAGATGTCTACATAGTCGATTTTGCTGAGTACTACCATTGAAGTTGAAGTTTAACTATACATTTATCTCATCTGAATTTGTCTTTTTTGGACCAAAAATAAACAATTATAAACAATCTGTACCTTAGTTTATCATTATTTTCTTTTCACTTGTGTACTAGAAATCCTTTTTCTTTTTTTATCGTTCATTCATATATAAAACTACATGATTATATCGAGTAAGGCAGCTTTAACCAAAATGAGGTCAACCAGCTCCGCAGAAAATTCCTGCCAAAAGTAATGTTCATTGAGGCCCAATCGGGGGATACATGTTATTTGCAATAATTCTATCTATACGTAAGACTTCCTTGATAGCTCAGTGGTTAGAGCATCGGTCGTCTGATCCGAAGGTCAGGGGTCAAGTCCTGGTGACAGCGAGGTGTTTCCTTGGGCAAGAAACTTAATAGTCACTGCCTCAGTCCATCCAGCTGTGAATGGGTAGCAGTGGATGAAAACCCTTTTAAAAAAAAAAGGATTCCACTGCCTCTCCATTTTTCTCACGCAAAGATGATAACATCTAGAATGAGTCACCTACTAGTAATACCTAAAAGGTAGTTGCGATAACGTACCCCCATCCCTTTTGATAGTCTGATGTGGGATGGGCAGCATTATCAGAGAGAGGGGTACATTATTGCAGCTACCCAAAAGGGGAGTAAGGCAGTATGTATTGCTATATCATAGACATGTCATTTTTTGTATGAATCTTGTTTTCCTAGATAGGAGCTTATGAATGACAAAAAATAAATTATTGTAATGCTTCTTCTATATCAGTTTTTCAAAAAAAATCAACAATGATAATTCCTGATAGCAGCACAATGGATTAAGATTTTATCTGATCAAACATTTGCTCCAATTATGTAATTTATATTTACTATCGAGAAAAGGGGTATGTTTTATTTGTAAGTTACTTTTCATGCAAGATTCACAGATGTTTAATTTTGATAGCACAAACAACATTTAAACTTTTAATATTACACTAAGTGGCTTAATGATTAAAGTAAACAATGATATGAAAAAAATGCATACTCACTTACTCTATTGAGAAGTAGGGGAGATAACAACTAGAAAGCCATGAATGGCTTGAGTCGCTCCACAGGCTTGAAATTCTTGTAAAAGCAAATAAATGTTTTGACTTGATTTTTAGATATTTGGGGTTCTACTGATGTTGAAAATGATTTTCAAAGTTTCCACTATATAACATATAGAGAAATGACCTCCGCTCCTTAAAGACATATTTTTCATCAATTCAAAATGTTTTTAGGCTGCATGATAATGAGTCACCAAAAGATCTTACCAAAAATTTTTGATTGATATCCATCAGTTACATTCTGAGAAAATGATTTTCATAGTTTCCACTATATAACATAGAGAAATGACCTCCACCCATAAAATGCTTATTTTTCATCCAATCAAAATAATTTTTTATACACTGAAAAAGGGTCACTCAAGGATCATTCCAGTGAAATTTGGTTGATATCCAAAAATCGGATTCTGAGAAAATGATTTTCAAATTTTCCACTATATAACATATAGAGAAATGACCTCTGCCCATAAAATGCATATTTTCCATCCGATCACAATGATTTTTTGTAGACTGATAAAGGGTCACCCAAGGATCATTCCAGTGAAATTTGGTTGATATCCATCCATTCCATTCAGAGAAAATGATTTTCAAATTTTCCACTATATAACATATAGAGAAATGACCTCCGCCCATAAAATGCATATTTTCCATCCGATCACAATGATTTTTTTGTAGACTGATAAAGGGTCACTCAAGGATCATTCTAATGAAATTTGGTTGATATCCATCGATTACACTCTGAGAAAATGATTTTCAAAGTTTCCACTATATAACATATAGAGAAATGACCTCCGCCCATAAAATGCATATTTTCCATCGGATCACAATGATTTTTTGTAGACTGATAAAGGGTCACCCAAGGATCATTCATGTAAAATTTAATTGGTATCCATTGATTAGAATCTGAGAAAACTCACTTTTTACCATATTTGGAAATTAGCCATGCCCCTTAAATCCATGTTTTTCATTGGATCAAAATCTCTTGAACAACTTTGAAAGAGGGTCACCCAAGGATCATTCCTGTGAAGTTTGGTTGAAATCCATCCAGTAGTTTCTGAGGAGAAGATTTTTAAAGAAAAGTTTACGACTGGACGGACGCACGCACGGACGGACGGACGGAGGCACGACGGACACAACGCCATGACAATAGCCCCAATGGCTTTCAGCCAGTGGAGCTAAAAACCAGTTGTGAACTGAGTAATCCAGGTAATTATTTTGTTGGTTTTCTTACAAAACCTTGTAACAAGCTGTAGTAACCAGATTTATGTAGAAAATGAGTCAATGTTTGTCAAATTTACACTTACAATCCTTGATAGTAAGGACATAAATTTGGTTTATGGTTAATTCTAGCTAAGCCATTTTGAGTATTTTTGTTTGATTTTCTGAAAGCAATATGTAACTTTAAACCTTCATGTCTTTAATATTGTACATGTATTACACTTTCAGCCATCAATAAATGAACCAGTACCACCCCCACTTGCACATCAAGATCAGATCACCAGAGACAAACACTTTGAAACAACAACAGGGAAAACATATGACAAGAAATACCCAACAACATTATACTCGAATCCAATTCATAAAAAAGCTCCTGGTCACTGGAAAGTAGACTATGTTAAAGATTTAGCAGAAAAGGTAAATATCTTTGTTTTTATTAATTGTTTAGTGCAAGTTTATTTTTGGTAGCATTAATGATAGCAAAAAGTTGCTTATTTCTTTATTGTTTTCTACATAATAAAATGGCTGTTTTCAACAACAATTTTGAAATTTTCCTCATTAATTTATATGTAAATATGGGAATAATGAATTTTCTAAATATTCTGTTCATCTATTATACCATTTGGCAGTAATAATATATTTTGAGAATGTTTCATTATATTTGTAAAAGTATTTTGTCTTTCCATACCCTTTCTACATGTCTGGTATTCAAATACATATGTTATACAAATTCAAATATTTTCAGTGTGATAAAAAATTCTAAAGTAAGGCAAATAAATTAGGAACTATGTGCTTGTAAAACAGAATGTTTCAAGAAAGAATTATTGGATCTTCATTTCAACATGTTGATTATTATCATGTCCATTAATTACATTAATGTCCATTTGTCGTCTACAAATAATAGATCTCTATGTAAATTGATTGAGGAAACATAGAAAATTAAAATCCCAGTATCCTTTGCATTTAATTTTATAACTATACAAATATCCATGTGATAACATCCCATATGATACTTTTATGATATCACATGGATAATTTTAGAACAGTGGCATAATGCTGTTATTTTTTAAACTTGCGTTTCTGTTAGAAACATTGACAAAAACAAGTCAAATAGTGGTTTTAAGATAAATATAATACATACTTAGTGTATTGTATGAAAAAATATATAACTTGGTTGAGTGAATTGATAATTGTCTCAGCAGAGCCTCTACAATTATCAATTCCCACAACCTTATTTCATATATTTTTTCATAGAAAACCTTAAGTATGTATTACATATGAAATATATGAGTTGAAATTGACAGCATTAAAAGAAATGTTATTACCTTGTTGATTACAGCTATCCAAAGGAGGCTGGAGAAGGCCATTAACAATGGGTAATCAAATATCAGAGACACATGAAAGATTCAACAGTGCACCAGGAATTAGGCAGAAATACCATTTTGATGATACAGCTGGGCTGGGTCTGCCACAGAATTATACACTACATGATCATCATGTGGAGGGACCATCAAAGGTATGGTAACCCTTCAACACTCAATAGATTCATTCTCTGATGAAAACCTGCCTAAATGACAATAAAATTGATGATGGACTTAAAGTTCAATTCTTTAGAAATGCAAAATTATTTTATTCGTAAAACAAGAAAAAATATGTTATTTCCCAAAGGAATAAGATCCTTTATATCTGTTTATACTACTATTTTTCCACAAACATTATGTATAAATTTTTAATGCACTGAAATAAATAAGTGGGAAGCAATGAGGAAAAAGAAGAAATTGTTTGCTTCAAGCAATTTCTCCCTTTTTCTCAATATTATCTTCAAAATATAATGCAGTCTATCTTCCAGGTTTGCCTGGAGAACAAATGATTTTTATACCTGAATTATATTCAAGAGATTAAGAAAAAAAATTCTTAACACAAGGAAAGGTGAAACTATAAACATATAATCACACAATGAATTTGCAAAGCAGATTCATACATAAGTAATCATAGGTTTTGAATTTCATACCATGAATACAAAAATATTCTGTCCATATCTTGTATAGTATTATTAAGATTTGTTAAGTGTCATTTTTGAGCACAAAGCTACAATATTGATTCATACTTAAATGTATTTTAATGGTAGACTGGTAGTATGAAATCTTCATGTAAACCAATCAAAATGCACATATCTTGACAGACACAAAAACAATTAAATGAGATCTCTCAAAGGAAAAAAAATCCCTTTATACTTAAATTGCCAATTTTGTGGTATAAAAAACTGCAAAGCTAGAGTGCTAGCAGCTTTTATTGCATATGAAAAGTAATAAAAGTATTGTTTATCAATCACTTTTAGTCTTCAAATTTTTGAAAATTTGTATAGACTTTTGAAGAAAGAAAGAAAAAAAATCTCACATGGGCTTTTATATGAGCCATTACAAATGATTTCTCAAACATGGAACACTCATATTCATTGATATTTCAGTATGGACAGGCAACAACTCAAAACCCTAAACTACAAGGAGAACCCTGGTTTGTTCGTGACAAGGGTATGTTGCGATTGTTAGACCCTTATCTATCAACAACACAAAAAGATCATAGAGCTTTCCAGCCAGCTGAGCTAAAGAAATATCCTAAAAAAGATGCAGCCACATACTGGCAATGTGAAGACTATCCAAAAGCCTGGGGACATGGATTAAAAGACAAGTGAGTTCAGGTGTTTTTTTGACAATTAGAATTATTTCAAATTCAATATTGCTGCCGTCATAGCGCAGATGGTATCACGTCAGACTGTCAATCTAGGGGTCCTGGGTCTGATCCCCCATGGCACAAGGTAGCTTTCACCCTTTCCGACTATTAGTCACCCACCAATGGTTTGATAATTGTAGACCTATGTGAGATACTTAGCAGCTGGAGGCTAGGAAAGGATGTGACAGTGGTACTGGTGAGAGAAATATAGGAATCCAATGTTAGGTGCTTCAGCAGCCACGATATTACTGGTAAAATGTTGAAAGAAGTGTAAAACCAAATTCAAACAAACAACTCAAATTCAATATCATACTGTTCAAAGGTTTTAGGTGTATTGAATACAATTGGCTCTGCCCAAACAGTTGTACCTGCTCATAAACATATAGGTAGTTATTTTGCACTGAGCCATCAATATAGACACAAAGAACCCATAAGCTCTTGAAAGACAAACTAATGATTTCATTAAAGTGGATCTGAATGGGTTAGACAAATGTTTATGAATCTAAAGGATGAAACTTTGATCTAGACCAATTAATCCTAGCTCAGGTTGTTTAAGTTGAGAAAGTTTTCAAATTCTCGTCTGATCATTTGAGACAAAAAAAATAACCCCCCCCCTTTCAAATTACAAGTAGCTCCCAAGATAAGCAGTTTGCTCTAAGGAATGATTATTTTTCATTGAATTCAGAATCCTGATACCTAGTTACACTGTATGAATGCATAAAACTGATTCAAACCTGGTGTGATTAGGATTTCAGTTTTGTGCCTCAACAGAACAATATCCTTCTGTCTTATCTTACATGCTCAAAGTTTTGTACATGGAAAACTCTACAAACACTGTTGAAATATAGAAATTGCTCATTACAAATAAATATAACACTTGCTTGCATAATTTTGTAATTATATTTGTAGGGAGCATATCTCTTAAAGTACAACAGAATCCTTAATCTATTAGGCTTCAGTTTACCATCAAGCTTTCATGGTGGGGGATGGCCATGTCCAACATGGCTCTTGTTTTCAGTTCATTAGAAAGAAATTGATAATTGCATATGTTGGCCAAAACTGTACAAAAATTACAAATTCAATTTCAGCCCATTGCCAAAAACCTCTGTACCCAGAGAGCGACTCCCAATGCGAGACACCACAGTGTTTAAAACAGCCACAAAGGTTCCCCGTCCACCTAAAGCCTTGGTTCCCGTACCTCACGGAGGATTGAAATCGGAGCACACAGCACAGTTCAGTAGACCATCTGATACTAAAATGAAGGAAGCCATGTACTGCCCTGTAGACACCCCATTCACCTTACCAAGTAAGTATAGAAAATCATAACCCTTTGTTATGTTCTAGCAATAGCATTACAGCTACATCTATTTATGGTAACATTACGTATAGCTCCTTGTTATTTAAATTAATACTATGTCCGGTCCTGGATAGTAAGAGTTTGTTAATAAAGCAGTAAACACCATCTATGTGTTGTTCTACATCCAACCCTAGGTTATAACATCTGGCGACGAGGATTAAAACGATTTAAATGTTTTCAAGGATATATATGGAATAGCGCAAAACGTTAAGTTATAAAGTGGATGGATTACGATACTTTATAATTAAATACGTGAAAGGATGGCGCTTAGTAATTTACCGAACTTTCCGTCATTTGAGGTGGACGCCGATAAGTCAAATTGTGGAACCAGATGGGAGAAATGGGTCTCAAGGCTAGAAAACCTGTTTGTTGGATTAAATATTACGGAAGAGGCACAAAAGAGAGCTCTGTTACTTCACTATGCGGGTGAGAAAGTCTTTGATATATATGAAGCTCAAAAAGGCGACGACGACGGCACGACTTACGATGGAGCGAAAGAGGTTTTGGACACATACTTCGCCCCACAAAAGAATGTCCAGATGGAAATTTATACATTTAGGTGTCATAAACAACAAGAATACCAGAGTTTAGATGAATTTGTCATGGAATTAAGAACTCTTGCTAAAAACTGTGACTTTGAAAATATGGACAAGGAAATATTACAGCAAGTTATTCAGAATTGTCGTTCTAATCAGTTACGGAGAAGGGCGTTACGGGAACCCGACAAAGGTTTGCTAGATATTTTAACATTAGGTAGAATGCTAGAACTTTCCGAAAAACAAGCCTCAGAAATTGAAACAGAGAGAAATCCGGTCAACTCAGTAAATCGAGGTAAGGGAAAATTTCGCAAGCCTCTCCCAAAAAGCAAGATGACACCAAATTCCAAAAAAGGACATAGGACAACGCCTAAACATAAGTCACGTGATGATGCCGCAAATCTATGTAGGAATTGTGGGTACGAATTTCCGCACACGACAGCGCCTTGTCCAGCTAAAGGAAAAACCTGTAACATATGTAAGAGGATGAATCACTTTGCTCGCTGCTGCAGGAATCGTGGGAAAAAAGTAAATGAGGTGACAGACCCAGAACTACAGTCAAGTTCGGAAGACGAGTTCAGTTACAACATTTCGGTTAACAGTGTTTGTAATTCCAAGTCACCCAGAACAGAAATAATACTTAACAATACTCATATTAAGGCGACTATTGACACAGGATCGAGTGTTAATATAATAGATGAAAGAGCCTTCGCTACGCTAGGAAAGCCTAAGTTGCAAACAAGACACTTACCGAAACTAATTCCTTACGGTGGTGGACAAACGCTCAAAGTTCTTGGAAGTTGCAAACTCACGATAGAGAAGAATGATAAAATTATGGTGGACAAATTCTTCTTGGTTAAAGGAAACTATGGCACTCTATTGGGTTACGAGACAGCTAGTGCTCTCGGAGTTGTGAAAATTGTGCAACCTATCAATACGTCTGACTCTATCGAAACAAAATATCCTGGCATATACAAAGGCATTGGAAGGTTAAAAGGGCAAACAGTTAAACTACATATCATTAAAGATGTTAAACCGGTAGCCCAGAAAAATCGAAGGACACCTTTTCACTTGAGGCACAAAGTTGAAAAGGAAATTAAGAAGCTCTTGGATGACGACATTATTGAAGAAGTCAAAAATCAATCGACACCATGGGTCTCAGCAATTGTGACCCTGCCGAAGAAAAATGGAGATGTTCGCATTTGTATTGACATGCGCGAGGCAAACAAGGCTATTGAAAGAGAAAGACACCCCATGCCGACGATCGACGAGCTAATTCACGATCTAAATGGAGCTACGGTCTTCAGTAAGCTAGATCTTGCTTCAGGATACAATCAATTGGTCTTAGATGAAGAATCGAGACCGATTACTACATTCATAACGCATTCAGATACAAACGACTGAATTTCGGTACAAATTCAGCTTCTGAAGTATTTCAGAAAACAATAAATACGGTGATACAGGGGATAAACGGTGCGAAAAATATCTCAGATGATATTCTGGTGTACGGAAAATCGAAAAAGGAACATGACATTACACTTGATATGGTATTCAAGGCATTACATAACAGTGGTCTAACGTTAAACAAAAAGAAGTGTGAATTCGACAAATCAAACGTAACGTTCTTCAGAGTAGTCTTTGGAGGTTCCGGAATATCTCCAGACCCAATCAAAGTGGAGGCAATCAAACAAATGGAAAGACCCTTAAATGTGTCTGAATTACGCAGTTTCTTGGGCATGACGGCTTATTGCTCTAGATTTATTAAGAATTACGCTTCAGTTATGGAACCGTTACGGAAGCTAACGCGTAAAGAGGTCGAATGGTCTTGGGACTAAAGTCAGCAAAATGCTTTCGAAAGACTGAAGAACGAACTTTCTAGTGACACGGTTATCACATACTTTGATCCAAATCGGAACATTGAACTCATTACGGACGCATCGCCAGTAGGACTATCTGGTATATTAACTCAAGAAGGCAAAGTCGTAGCATACGCTAGTCGCGCGTTAACTCAAACCGAGACGAGATACAGCCAAACAGAAAGAGAAGCACTTGCAATTGTATGGGCATGTGAACACTTCAGCATGTATCTAAAAGGTGCGCCATGTTTTACAGTTGTCACCGATCATAAGCCATTGACGACTATTTGGACAAAGAAACAACCGCCGTTACGCATTGAACGTTGGGGATTACGTTTACAACCGTTCAAACTAAAAGTTGAATATAGGCCTGGAAAAGACAATCCATCAGATTACATTTCACGTCACCCTTTGAAAATCGATCAGGATACTCGAAATCTAGCCGAGGAATACGTTGCATTTGTTTGCGAGGAATCGGTCCCAAATGCGATGACTATGGACGAAATCAAAAATGCGTAAATCAATGACCAAACAATACAAAAAGCTATTGAATACACGAAATCTGGCAAATGGTACGAATTAAAAACACTTGAAGTCAACGATGACATTGATTTGGAGGAACTACTTTCTTTGAGAAATGTTAAAGACGAACTTACTGTTCATTGTGACACTGTTCTTTTGAAAAACGACAAAATCGTTATGCCAAAGTCGTTACGATCAAAAGCAATCAAATTAGGCCACGAGGGACATCAAGGATTATCGCGAACAAAAAGTTTTATACGATCAAAGGTATGGTTTCCGAATCTCAACGCTGAAATCGAACATGCGATTCAGGGATGTATGGCGTGTCAAGCCAATACAAAGGAATCGAAGCCGAGGGAGCCGCTTAGAATGTCTGAAATGCCTTCTGGTCCATGGCAAAACCTCAGCGCCGACTTCTGTGGTCCGTTAGATACAGGAGAATATCTGTTGGTGATAATAGATGAATATTGGCGATACCCAGTTGTGGAAATTATTAAATCAGTTTCTGCTAATTCTGTGATTCCGGTAATAGATAAGGTTTTATCTGTGTTTGGTGTGCCGGTAGTGATGAAAACGGATAACGGTAGTCCGTTCAATAGCCATCAGTTTAAAAGCTATGCTAAGAATATGGGTTTCGTGCACAGGAAAATTACACCATTGTGGCCAAGGGCAAATGCTCAGGCAGAGTCATTTAATAAGCCTTTAATGAAAAGTGTGAGATCTGCAAAGTTAGAAGGGAAAAAATGGAAAGAAGAAATGTTCAGATTTCTCAGGCAATACAGAGCAACACCTCATACTGTAACAGGTTACTCTCCTTTTCGTTTATTATTTCAGCGTGAGGCAAGAACTCGCTTGCCACAGGCAGTTGTAACCAACGAAAATAGGGTTAACATTGATGAACATGCAAGGACAAATGACGAAAAAAGCAAATCCTATAGCAAATCATATCAAGATAACAAAAATCGAGCGGTCGATAAGAATATCGCACTTGGAGATAAAGTTTTGCTCTGTAATGGCGATAAATCTAAAATGAATACAAGTTACAAATCAATTCCGTATAAAGTCATAAATAAAAAAGGTCCAATGATTACTGTTGAAAATAATGGTCATAGGGTAACTAGAAATTCTTCATTTATGAAAAGGGTTTCTGATAAACTCTCTGGTCCGAAACATTTCACAGTGGAGGAGAATGACCTAATGGAAGACGAAGGGTTTGACAACGTTAGAGATACTGGAACTGATAAAATCTTGAATGAAAGGCCAGTTCGGATTCGACGTTCGCCAAAGTATTTAGACGATTACGTGTGGAAAGGAAAACGTTAAAAACAGACATACTGTTATTTGTTTCGAGTGAAGAAAAGAATAAGAAAACAATACTAGTGCTAATAATTTGGTTTCTAAAGTTTTTGTCTGGTAAAGATCTAACTCATTTCATTGATAAACTACAGTACGTTTCTATTACCGTTCTGAAAATATGACACTTTATAGAATTTACCTTATTTCTAGAAAAACGAAAAAGTGAATGGACTGAAGATATAAAGTTTTATGATATATTGGACAATTATTAATCATGTATATTCATATAATATATTCGTATAATAAGGTGTTTGTTTCATTCAAAAGGGTTAGTTTTTAAAGTAATGTTAAGAAATTGGTTCGGTCAGGTAAAAGTACTGTACAATATTTGATAAGCCTAACTCCCAGTTCACTCAGGATTGGAATGTTTTGTTTATCGAATTAATTGCCATTAATGGTATCATATTGCATTGTCTGCTAAACAATAAGGTGCTCAGATTTTATAGGCTAGTTCATAAAATGTATTCCGCAAATTAAGCCGAAACTTTTGTGTTGGATTACACAAACATTTTGGTAAAAAATTGTGTTAATTAACATTTTCAACAATTTTGCGACTGTTTGAAATTTAGTCAAATTTTATCTAACTTGGGGATGGATGTTATGTTCTAGCAATAGCATTACAGCTACATCTATTTATGGTAACATTACGTATAGCTCCTTGTTATTTAAATTAATACTATGTCCGGTCCTGGATAGTAAGAGTTTGTTAATAAAGCAGTAAACACCATCTATGTGTTGTTCTACATCCAACCCTAGGTTATAACACCCTTGTCATGCTGAATAAAAACCTCTGTAAAATTAAATCTAAGTGCAGATATCACTGGTTGCACTAAGTATGAGTCATATGTTATTTTGAAAATATTCTCTTTCAGATTCTTCTGCTTAAATAAGGAAAAGTGCAGGGTGATCTTTGCCTATACCACATGCCAAAGCAGGAATATTCCAGGTTCAGCATGTCAAGGATTAATACATGTTCAATATGCGTATCTACTTAACATGAATGAGAGCCTTCACTTAAGGTAGTGGAACTTTAATAGTTCAGCAACATTTCGGACCACATGTTTTATCACAAAGTTAACTGAGGTTTCATAATGAAGATTATTAGGAATCCTTGGTTAACACTGTTAAAGTTCATGACTTTCAAAATGTTGCGTAACTATAATGGGTCCACTGCCTTAAAATATTTTCATGCAATTTGTATTTGTCTAGACTGTGCACAATTTCTGTGTGTTGGTATATATGGATTTAAACAATTTCATAATAAGATTGATATATCTTTCAATGGGTGAACTGAAAAGGCTACATTTTCATGTATGAAAAATTTATCTATCTTATACAAAAAACAAACGATTATCCTATTTCTTGAGAATAATGCAGAATTTTCTATAATTGGTAATTTCACTCGTTTGGCGGTGAGAAATTCAAGTGATAATCTATCATTTTTTCATGTTTATCCATCATAAAGCGTTAAAGAAAAGGAGATAATAACCTTCATTTTAACCCTTGTCATGCTGAACCCGGAAAATTCCTGCTTAAGCAGAAGCTATAGACAAACATCAGTCTGCACATATGTGCAGTCTGATGTTAGTCTACACCACCTGTTTCTCTCTTTCAAACCAGAATTGTCAATAGATTTAGTTTTTCAATTAAAAATTGACCTACAGATGGTACTTTCAGTGCTTTTTGCCCTTTCAATTTGATGACAATTATTAGCCAAAATTTATTCAGCATGACAAGGGTAAAAATATCTCATTTTATTCTCATTTCAGTTTCTGGAACCAAATCTGTGATGACTGCTCCAAAGATGTATAACACAGAATACCAACATATAGGAAGTGAGAAACCAATCATGGTGTGAAAACAGACAGTTGAAATAAAAATCGAAAACTTTTTTTCACTGCATCATTTGAGAAGACAGTTGGAGAATTTGCCTTAATACCTGTGATATTTTTTTCAAAATTATTTTCAAAGGCTTATTTACTGAGTTTATGGTTCATTAAAAAGAGAAAATTATGAAAATATTAGTGGCTTCAATCAATTTTAATTTAACCAACACAGTAAGAGGGATTATTTAATGATACGAACTTAATGAAATAGTCAATTAACCAAATGATTTTCAAAGATTTTAGAATAATCTTATAAGAAAGACTTTGAATGAGTTGAAACATCGAAGGGTTCACTTCAAATTTTTTAAACATTCTAGAGTATTTTGTACACTTAAGAAAAAATATTCAATCATCAAATGCATGGGATTATCGCAAAACTATTGTAAAATCCTATAAATATATAGCACTTACAATATAGTTTTGCACCACCCCCTTCAAAGAATAACGATATTGAGAGCTTGGCACAAAAACTATTGTAAGTGCCTATGAAAATATTGGTAAAACAATGAATTATGTAGTGTGTCTTTCTAGAAGAGGATATTTAAGATATATCTCAACTCTTGCAAAAAATATCTCAAGTGCAAAAGTATAGTATAACCTAAACATTAATTGCCACTTACAGTAGTTTAATCTTGACTCTGAAATTGGGTTTCAGGATAGTCTTCTTCAATATATAAGTGTGTTATGACTCAGCATATGAAACATTGTCATTAGGCACTAAACCTCATAACAGCTTTATTACTAGGTTTTGATTTGCAAGGTTGTTATGATTTGAACACATGCAGGACATTTCCAACAATTTTTCTATGCAGTGGCATTTCCAACATTTCACGTGTGTGCTGGATTATGACGCAGATCAGCCTGTGCATTTGCACAATGTCCGTCCCTCACACACAAATTAATGGCTCAGTGCGAAACAATTCTAATTGCCTATAAACATATAGGCAGCTACAACTGTTTTGCGCAGAGCCATGGAAATGAAATTTTCGGAATGTCTGCGCTATATTGTTATCCAATATATGTCATTGTCTTTTATGTTATGTTTTGCTTAATTATGAAGTATTTTATCAAAAGAATTAAATCTGTCTAAGACACGAAATTGGATTTTTCTTCTTTTATAACCATGATTATTGAATTCAGCACTGAATAAATGATAAAACCAAATCATTGGAAAATACTCACAGACAGAAATTAATCATATAAGGTGACATTAAAGTTGAAATATTTTATCAAAACAAGATTATTTTTGATGAAACATTATGGATAAAGAAGAAATTGCCTGAAACAATAATGCCCCTTTAATGTTTGTTTTTTTTAACTTGATAACTAACCTTGTCTGATGACCCTTGACCTTCAAATATGTGGATTGTTGGGAGGAACCATTATGCAAAATATGAGCATTTAAGAGATGAAGAGAGTATTTGTTGATATCACCGATCTATGAAACCAAAAACTTAATCACACTATGAATATGGATTCATACACATGTGTGATTAGTTTTTTTCATACCTCCATGAATTCAACAAAAAGTATTCAACCTACAGTTTTGGCAAGTGTTAGAAAGGAGTGCTGCTCTCTGCATTTGTTTTTCAAAATATTCTCACATTACCCTTGGAGTCCATTGGACTCCTTACTTGCAAATGGAAGGAGTCCAACTGTTAAACAAGGAGTCACTGACTCCCGGACTCTCCTTAGTGTTGAACCCTGTAGGGTCAAGGAGTCAATGAATCACAAATTTAGAGAGCTATAACAAGCCGAGTAAAGCCCACCAATGATTCATATTTTCGTTGATTTCTTTGCAAGTACAATTTTGAAGCTTTACATGTCTGACGTCTGAAACCAGCCTTGTAGAAGTTCAGCCTAGGGGATGCAGCTAGTAAAATCTTGTAAATCAACAGTAATGAATATGGAATTCTGAGAATTCATTTGTAAATGTCATAACTCTCATTTTGATGGAGAACAATTATATGTGCCAAGCCACCAGACAAGTTTGACTTGAAAATTGACTTTTAACCTTTCCCTAAAAGGTTTTAAGAGTGTGTATTTCTGTTTATTTATTGTCGCTACTGCAGCACATGCCCATATGAGCGACGCCCCCAGAAGACAGTTACGGGGGATAGTGCAATAATACATGACAAAACTACTGCTGAGATCAACCATGGTTCTTTAACGTGCTCGGTGTAAAGCACCGTCTCACAGGGCCTCAGTTTAACGTCTCATCTGAAAGACAATTAGTTTTGTTAGTGTATCAGCCCGGGAATCAAACCCACGTGGTCAAACTTCAATGGTTTTGAAGTCCGGTGCTCTACCAACTGAACTAATTGGGCTGGTAGGTTTTGAGAGATATTTGCAAGCCTATTTAAACAGCAAATCTCCTCACTAGGCAAAACATATGTGCCAAGTAATTTTAGAATAGGTATTTCTGAAACTTTTTTCTTTAACAGCATATATACTTAAAATCAGGGACTCTCAATATACATACATACATACATACATACATGCATACATGCATACATACATACATACATACATACATACATACATACATACATACATACATACATACATACATACATACATACATACATACATACATACATACATACATACATACATACATACAATGATTGTTTGGTTAAATTAATTAGCTCCAGACAGGGTCAAATAGAATGATTTACCATGTTACCTTGACCCTAGGTATTTCTGAAACTTTTTTCTTTAACAGCATATATACTTAAAATCAGGGACTCTCAATATACATACATACATACATACATACATACATACATACATACATACATACATACATACATACATACATACATACATACATACATACATACATACATACATACATACATACATACATACATACATACATACATACATACATACATACATACATACATACATACATACATACATACATACATAAAAAGAGATAACTTTTTCACTTTACTTGAAATCCCTCATACCATATTTATTAAATAACTTTATCATAGTTAAAAAAGGGGACTCAACATAAATCGTTAAAATGATTTTCTGTGTAATTACACTAGCTTTGGAATTAGATAAATTTTAATCAGTGGAGTCATGGATTTCCCGGTTCGTCAAACTTCCAGTCTACGTTTAGACCAGTATAAAACAACAACAACAATAAAAAATATTTTATTTCCTGGAACGAAATCTACCGAAATGGAGAGAAAAGATGTGATCAAGAGAGTTATTATTGATACAGTAATCATCGGGATAGGTAAATTTATGTTTTTTATTGCCATTGGCATGCCAAAAAACTTCTTGTTTAGCTATCAATCGATTCGTCACCATGACCGATCGTACTGAAGAACTTGATTGTTACAGTTAACTATCATCTATTCTTTCAGGGTTTCAGTGGAATCTTAAGAGTTAATTAAAACAATAAACTTGATTTGTATACTTCAAATGTCATATCAAAATTTACCATTTAACATCTATAGGTGACAAGTCTCTGCTGACAATGGGCCATCGTTTGTTCGTTCTCTTAGTGATCCCGCGCTGACTTTTTGCGGCACACGTTGAAGTTTATATCCAACGTTGGTTCACAGTATAAAGAGTTATATGAAAATCACAATTATTAAAGTCATTGTTCTGAAGGTCACAGTTGCTAGTGATAACTATTCAGTTTATTTAACAACTAATCGGTTTTTTTGTATTGATCACATATAATGTTAGTCTGTCTAGGTTTTTAATGATACTTGTTCATTCAGTTTATTATTATAACCTATCATTATATGTTCATAAATGGGTATTGTCACGTTTTAGATGCTTTCTGTGGTTGCAATTGATAACTTTTTTTTCAGTTTATTAACAACAACCTGAGGCAACTAAAACCGGGATTTTTCTGTATTATCTATCTCAGCAAGGGCTTTCATACGCTTGGCATGTATGGATGATATGTATTCTCTACTCATAAGTTCCAGGGTCTGTATATGGTCTAGAATGTCACTGTATACTGTGTTCAAGGGTTTTCGCTTGACCCGGGACCCCGGGTTTTGACGCGCAGAAATTCAAAATGATGCAATTTTGACTCTTGGCAATTTGAGCTAGTGCGTCATTTTGACTCTTCAAAAATAGCAGCTGTGCGTCAAGGGTTAAAAGAAGTGTGTCATATTATTGGAAAATAGTAAATTATTGGTCTAATAACACCTAGCTAGATTGGCAATTAACACACTCCGGTGATCGGATATACATCGGCGATCGTAATGGACAGTCTTTTGACACCTGTGAAAAACAGCTAAAACCCCTTTGCTTTACTTCTGTTCATACTTAAATCAGCCTACTATTGAATAATTTCACTATAATTCAAACAGTATCTAAAAAGTAAGCCAGTAAACATCAAGAGTAGGATCTGTTGTCAATTGTCATGGGTTTTCGTGGTTGGAATCTATTTCTTTTAGAGAAAAATAAAAATATTCAGAACCTTTTACTAGCATTTGCAACTTCAAAACTATTTCCACCTCATTGTACTTACGAAAAAACAGGCATTTAGTCTGAAATTAAACTCTTTAGTAATTATTTAATGACTGGAAATTGTGGTGAACTATGATGGTGATAAATCATTTATTGTTTATTTTCAGGCACCTTTTGAAAAAATACCTGTACCTAATTTTATCTGTTTCAATACTATTAAAATGATTTTCCCCCATTTTTATTAAATTTGAAACTTCTTTTTCATTTTAATTTTAATTGTTTTGTTTTTTCTGGGAGGGGGTGGGGGGTAGACGCATGATTCGGTCACATTTTGACATGTGAGATTTTCATTTTGACTCTTGGAAATTTTGACTCAAGGGTCATTGACTCTTGGCTTTTGGATGCTAGTGAAAACCCTGTGTTCAATTTGGTTGCATCTAGAGTGATCTGTGTTAAAACTTCTTTGTTGATAAGCTCTGGCTCACT
Source organism: Fragum whitleyi (assembly GCA_948146395.1). Lineage (NCBI taxonomy): Eukaryota > Metazoa > Mollusca > Bivalvia > Cardiida > Cardiidae > Fragum > Fragum whitleyi. The sequence goes on along the minus strand of OX411551.1, from coordinate 31,698,244 downwards.
GATCTTGAGATTAGGTATATTCCTTAACTTTTCTAGGTATTTCTCTCTCTCAAGGTTGTAGAAGTCACATTCTGCTATAAAATGCTCACGTGTTTCTGGAGATTTTTTGCATAATTTGCAGATTGGATTTATCTTGTATTGATTGAATGCAGCTCTATTGGCTTGTAATATATATGTCCTGGTTAAGAGTCTACATTTTAATTGAGCTCTTCTATTGTCGGCATTATTTGATCTGACAGTTGACCATATGGGATGGGGTTTTCCAACTTGTAACATATTGGGATTTATATATTTTGTAGATGACTTGGAGGTGATGTCACTTCTCCATATGTCTTTTACAACATTGTGAATATTCTTGTTGAGCACTTCTTTCCATTCTACCTTTGAAGGGGTGTTTTCTAGAAGGCTGTATGCAGATGGAAGGTTATAAATGTGTAGTAGATCCTTGATACTTAAGAATAAGCTTTTTTCAGAGCCATCTTTCGTAGCTAGTTGTCTGCAGGCAATTTCCCATTCTATAGAATTTTTGTTTCTAATGGAATTTACAAAAAGATTAAGTAGGTTTTTATGGATTATCACTTCAAGAGGTAGGATGCCAAGAAGTGCAAGGCAAGCAGTATTAGAGGTATTGTTTGGTAAACTTTGTATTTGTTTCAGACATTGTCTTTGAAACTTTTCTAAAGAGAGAATATCACCTTTTTTTAGAGGAAGGACCTCCAGACCATACACGACATCATGCTTACTGACACACATGCACTATATTCTGAAAGAGAGCTGCATTGTCCTTCTCTAATCAGGTCATCTGTTGTTGTTGATGACTTTTTAAAGATGTCATAATTATCTTCTCATCACCTGAACAACATGGTTAAAAAATTGTTAAAATACCTCATAAATTTCAACTATATGCAAACATAAGTTCATTAGAAAGAATGATAATGGTCAACATGTTTGAAGAAGAAAATCATCAGTGCAATACAGGAAAAGAATTAAACTTGACTGTAAGTGATGGAAAGAATTTAAGAATATCTTAGAAATTACATATTTTTTTCATGCAATGTTTCAATGAGATGTTGACTCTTGTAAAATTATTATTACTTACAAATGATTTGAAAATGATATTATTATAATAGATATGACAATGTTTTTAGTGTTCCCAAAAACCCTAAAATGGGGGTGATTTACCCCCAAATTGATGCTTGTACCCCCTTTTTCGCAAGCAAAGGGGTACATGTATATCCATTTTTACCCCCAGATTGGGGCAGCAGTGGGAACACTGGTTTTACAGACAAGTGTACCATTTAGATGCACAATTATATGGGAGGGGTTAGAGGGCTTTTAACCAGGAGGGATTATGTCCAGGAAGGATTTTGACTGGGAGAAAATTTTTGCCTACACTCATAACTGATCTCTGTAGTGTAAAAATAAAATGTGAATTATTTAATTGGTTGTTGTCAAAAAAAGACCAATGAAAAAAGGTCTGGTGAACAAAAAGGTCCAATGACAAAAAGGCCCTTTATGAAAAATGACCAATAAGGCCCACTGTCAAAATTGAACAAAAGGGGGTTGATTTTTGATGTCAAAGAAAGAGAAAGTCAATTTGGTTTCTGCTCAAATGAAAAAATAAACATAAAAGGTGTAAGAGCTTTATGTTATGATGATGCATACATTGCAATGTAGTATCATTCCATTCCATGCATCTTTCAAACCTTATCTTTTATGCTAAAATATTTGCACATATTATACTTGACTAACACTGAGGTAAATATGAAAACACCATTTCCTGATTAACAATCGTAAAATTTAGTTTATACAATTAGTGAACAAGTAAACAAAATGCTGAATTATATGATTATTTTAGAAAAATTATATAATATGATTTAAAAAATAATGTTGTGATAAGAAAAATATAAATCTATGGTACTTGGAGCATTGCCGCCTGGGTTCATATGGGCAGATGTAGTAGTTGTGTTCAAACAATGGTTGAGAAATAAATAGGCATCAAAAATAAAGGAAAGATTCTTCAGTAACTACTAGTTATAGAAAGTGCTCATTATAAAATCATTTTTGGTCAGAGACTTTCCATAAAGTTGGCATTATTCCATTGAACTTCCAGTGATTTGCTATTGGCCATGATCTAGTGATGGGCAGATTAATCGATTATAATCTATAATTAGTTGGTTTGGGCTTCTGATTGTGTTAATTGATTAAGAAATTTCATAATCAATTAATCAGTTCCTAACACATAATCAGTTCCTAACACATATATAAAAGCCATTATGTATTGTTTTAATAGCTCAGTGTGAAACAGTTGTAACTGCCTATATGTTTATAGGCAGTTACAACTGTTTCACGTAAAGCCATGGAGTTGGTAGAAAGATATGCAAAATGACTCAATGTCATGAGTTAAACTTAACTTTCAAATTCTATTCTTCAAATGATGATATTGGAAGTGCTTTATTCATTTCTAAGAAAATGATTTTACAATCAATCATTAGTTGATTTACACCAATTAAAAAAAATCATCGATTTTGATTTGAAACTGATTGCCCAACACTACCATGATCTGCTAGTGGCATGTTGACTGTATTCCAAGGTTCTATCATTCTCACAGAAAAAAATTCTTAAATCTCTTCAGCATGTTTTCTGTGTCAGTTCAAGGGAGTGTCCTCTTATTTTATGATTACCATTTTCACACTTTTCAAACAGTAAGCTGTAGTCCAATTCTTCCTTTCCATATAGAAGTTTCCAAGCTTCAATAAAATCACCTCAGAATTCTCAAAAGGACAAGCTCTGTAGTTTAAAGATCTTTAGTCTTTCAATATAATGAGAGTTCTGATATTCTTTTTACTAACTTGGTAGCATATCCTGGGCCCGTTTCTAAAGAATTGAACATCTTTCTTACGGCTGTTAAAACTTAAGTTGGCGTTCAAAATATAATGCACCTTTAATTCTCTTTCTGGATTGATTGATCTGTTTATTTCTAGCTCACCTGAGCACAAAGTTTTTAGCTCCACTGGCTGTAAGCCACTGGGGCTATTGTCATGGCGTTGTGTCCGTCGTGCGTCCGTCCGTGCGTGCGTGCGTGCGTCCGGTTGTAAACTTTTCTTTAAAAATCTTCTCCTCAGAAACTACTGGATGGATTTTAACCAAACTTCACAGGAATGATCCTTGGGTGACCCTCTTTCAAAGTTGTTCAAGAAATTTTGATCCAATGAAAAACATGGATTTAATGGGCGTGGCTAATTTCCAAATATGGTAAAAAGTGAGTATTCTCAGATTCTAATAGATGGATACCAATTGAATTTTACATGAATGATCCTTGGATGACCCTGTATCAGTCTACAAAAAATCATTGTGATCGGATGGAAAATATGCATTTTATGGGCGGAGGTCAATTCTCTATATGTTATATAGTTGAAACTTTGAAAATCATTTTCTCAGAATTTTACTGATGGATATCAACCAAATTTCACTTGAATGATCCTTGTGACCCTTTATCAGTCTACAAAAAATTATTGTGATCAATAGGAAAATATGCATTTTATGGACGGAGGTCAATTCTCTATATGTTATTTAGTGGAAACTTTGAAAATCATTTTCTCAGAATTTAGTTGATGGACATCAACCAAATTTCACTTGAATGATCCTTGAGTGACCCTTTATCAGTCTTCAAAAAATCATTGTGATCGGATGGAAAATATGCATTTTATGGGCGGAGGTCAACTCACTATATGTTATATAGTGGAAACTTTGAATATCATTTTCTCAGAATGTTACAGATGGATATCAACCAAATTTCACTTGAATGATCCTTGAGTGACCCTTTATCAGTCTACAAAAAATCATTGTGATCGGATGAAGAATATGCATTTTATGGGCAGAGGTCATTTCTCTATATATTATATAGTGGAAATTTTGTAAATCATTTTCTCAGAATCTAATTTTGAATATCAACCAAATTTCACTGGTATGATCCTTGAGTGCATGACCCTTTATCAGTGTACCAAAACTTATTTTGATTGGATGAAAAATGTGCATTTTATGGGCGGATTTCATTCCTCAATATGTTAAATAGTGGAAACTATGAAAATCATTTTCTCAGAATTTAACTGATGGAATCGTTTTTCAACATCAGTAGAACCTCAAATATCTAAAAATCTAGTCAAAACATTTATTTGCTTTTACAAGAATTTCATCCCTGTGGAGTGACTCAAGCCATTCATGGCTTTCTAGTTTTGGTTATGTGAAAGTGTGATGTCTATGGTATGTTGTGTGTTGTGAGTCATGCGTCATCAACACTTACCTTATATACACTCTAGAGGCCAGATTTTTTGCCTGAATCAACCTGAAATTTGTTCATAACGATTGTTTTGTTAAAATCTTGGATGGGGTTGGAATTTGGTCAAAAGGAGTCAAAAACTGAACTTAAAATAGAATGATTGTCTTGATGAAATCTTAGAAGCGATTGAAATTAAGTAAAAAACTAGGTCAAGAGATCAAATCTTAATTATACCTTGTATGCACCCTAGAGGCCACATCTTTAGCCTGACTTACCTGAAATTTGGTCAGAATGATTGTCTTAATTAAATCTTGGAAGAGTTTGAAAGCTTTACATGTCTGACGTCTGAAACCAGCCTTGTAGAAGTTCAGCCTAGGGGATGCAGCTAGTAAAATCTTGTAAATCAACAGTAATGAATATGGAATTCTGAGAATTCATTTGTAAATGTCATAACTCTCATTTTGATGGAGAACAATTATATGTGCCAAGCCACCAGACAAGTTTGACTTGAAAATTGACTTTTAACCTTTCCCTAAAAGGTTTTAAGAGTGTGTATTTCTGTTTATTTATTGTCGCTACTGCAGCACATGCCCATATGAGCGACGCCCCCAGAAGACAGTTACGGGGGATAGTGCAATAATACATGACAAAACTACTGCTGAGATCAACCATGGTTCTTTAACGTGCTCGGTGTAAAGCACCGTCTCACAGGGCCTCAGTTTAACGTCTCATCTGAAAGACAATTAGTTTTGTTAGTGTATCAGCCCGGGAATCAAACCCACGTGGTCAAACTTCAATGGTTTTGAAGTCCGGTGCTCTACCAACTGAACTAATTGGGCTGGTAGGTTTTGAGAGATATTTGCAAGCCTATTTAAACAGCAAATCTCCTCACTAGGCAAAACATATGTGCCAAGTAATTTTAGAATAGGTATTTCTGAAACTTTTTTCTTTAACAGCATATATACTTAAAATCAGGGACTCTCAATATACATACATACATACATACATGCATACATGCATACATACATACATACATACATACATACATACATACATACATACATACATACATACATACATACATACATACATACATACATACATACATACATACATACATACATACAATGATTGTTTGGTTAAATTAATTAGCTCCAGACAGGGTCAAATAGAATGATTTACCATGTTACCTTGACCCTAGGTATTTCTGAAACTTTTTTCTTTAACAGCATATATACTTAAAATCAGGGACTCTCAATATACATACATACATACATACATACATACATACATACATACATACATACATACATACATACATACATACATACATACATACATACATACATACATACATACATACATACATACATACATACATACATACATAAAAAGAGATAACTTTTTCACTTTACTTGAAATCCCTCATACCATATTTATTAAATAACTTTATCATAGTTAAAAAAGGGGACTCAACATAAATCGTTAAAATGATTTTCTGTGTAATTACACTAGCTTTGGAATTAGATAAATTTTAATCAGTGGAGTCATGGATTTCCCGGTTCGTCAAACTTCCAGTCTACGTTTAGACCAGTATAAAACAACAACAACAATAAAAAATATTTTATTTCCTGGAACGAAATCTACCGAAATGGAGAGAAAAGATGTGATCAAGAGAGTTATTATTGATACAGTAATCATCGGGATAGGTAAATTTATGTTTTTTATTGCCATTGGCATGCCAAAAAACTTCTTGTTTAGCTATCAATCGATTCGTCACCATGACCGATCGTACTGAAGAACTTGATTGTTACAGTTAACTATCATCTATTCTTTCAGGGTTTCAGTGGAATCTTAAGAGTTAATTAAAACAATAAACTTGATTTGTATACTTCAAATGTCATATCAAAATTTACCATTTAACATCTATAGGTGACAAGTCTCTGCTGACAATGGGCCATCGTTTGTTCGTTCTCTTAGTGATCCCGCGCTGACTTTTTGCGGCACACGTTGAAGTTTATATCCAACGTTGGTTCACAGTATAAAGAGTTATATGAAAATCACAATTATTAAAGTCATTGTTCTGAAGGTCACAGTTGCTAGTGATAACTATTCAGTTTATTTAACAACTAATCGGTTTTTTTGTATTGATCACATATAATGTTAGTCTGTCTAGGTTTTTAATGATACTTGTTCATTCAGTTTATTATTATAACCTATCATTATATGTTCATAAATGGGTATTGTCACGTTTTAGATGCTTTCTGTGGTTGCAATTGATAACTTTTTTTTCAGTTTATTAACAACAACCTGAGGCAACTAAAACCGGGATTTTTCTGTATTATCTATCTCAGCAAGGGCTTTCATACGCTTGGCATGTATGGATGATATGTATTCTCTACTCATAAGTTCCAGGGTCTGTATATGGTCTAGAATGTCACTGTATACTGTGTTCAAGGGTTTTCGCTTGACCCGGGACCCCGGGTTTTGACGCGCAGAAATTCAAAATGATGCAATTTTGACTCTTGGCAATTTGAGCTAGTGCGTCATTTTGACTCTTCAAAAATAGCAGCTGTGCGTCAAGGGTTAAAAGAAGTGTGTCATATTATTGGAAAATAGTAAATTATTGGTCTAATAACACCTAGCTAGATTGGCAATTAACACACTCCGGTGATCGGATATACATCGGCGATCGTAATGGACAGTCTTTTGACACCTGTGAAAAACAGCTAAAACCCCTTTGCTTTACTTCTGTTCATACTTAAATCAGCCTACTATTGAATAATTTCACTATAATTCAAACAGTATCTAAAAAGTAAGCCAGTAAACATCAAGAGTAGGATCTGTTGTCAATTGTCATGGGTTTTCGTGGTTGGAATCTATTTCTTTTAGAGAAAAATAAAAATATTCAGAACCTTTTACTAGCATTTGCAACTTCAAAACTATTTCCACCTCATTGTACTTACGAAAAAACAGGCATTTAGTCTGAAATTAAACTCTTTAGTAATTATTTAATGACTGGAAATTGTGGTGAACTATGATGGTGATAAATCATTTATTGTTTATTTTCAGGCACCTTTTGAAAAAATACCTGTACCTAATTTTATCTGTTTCAATACTATTAAAATGATTTTCCCCCATTTTTATTAAATTTGAAACTTCTTTTTCATTTTAATTTTAATTGTTTTGTTTTTTCTGGGAGGGGGTGGGGGGTAGACGCATGATTCGGTCACATTTTGACATGTGAGATTTTCATTTTGACTCTTGGAAATTTTGACTCAAGGGTCATTGACTCTTGGCTTTTGGATGCTAGTGAAAACCCTGTGTTCAATTTGGTTGCATCTAGAGTGATCTGTGTTAAAACTTCTTTGTTGATAAGCTCTGGCTCACTGATCTTGAGATTAGGTATATTCCTTAACTTTTCTAGGTATTTCTCTCTCTCAAGGTTGTAGAAGTCACATTCTGCTATAAAATGCTCACGTGTTTCTGGAGATTTTTTGCATAATTTGCAGATTGGATTTATCTTGTATTGATTGAATGCAGCTCTATTGGCTTGTAATATATATGTCCTGGTTAAGAGTCTACATTTTAATTGAGCTCTTCTATTGTCGGCATTATTTGATCTGACAGTTGACCATATGGGATGGGGTTTTCCAACTTGTAACATATTGGGATTTATATATTTTGTAGATGACTTGGAGGTGATGTCACTTCTCCATATGTCTTTTACAACATTGTGAATATTCTTGTTGAGCACTTCTTTCCATTCTACCTTTGAAGGGGTGTTTTCTAGAAGGCTGTATGCAGATGGAAGGTTATAAATGTGTAGTAGATCCTTGATACTTAAGAATAAGCTTTTTTCAGAGCCATCTTTCGTAGCTAGTTGTCTGCAGGCAATTTCCCATTCTATAGAATTTTTGTTTCTAATGGAATTTACAAAAAGATTAAGTAGGTTTTTATGGATTATCACTTCAAGAGGTAGGATGCCAAGAAGTGCAAGGCAAGCAGTATTAGAGGTATTGTTTGGTAAACTTTGTATTTGTTTCAGACATTGTCTTTGAAACTTTTCTAAAGAGAGAATATCACCTTTTTTTAGAGGAAGGACCTCCAGACCATACACGACATCATGCTTACTGACACACATGCACTATATTCTGAAAGAGAGCTGCATTGTCCTTCTCTAATCAGGTCATCTGTTGTTGTTGATGACTTTTTAAAGATGTCATAATTATCTTCTCATCACCTGAACAACATGGTTAAAAAATTGTTAAAATACCTCATAAATTTCAACTATATGCAAACATAAGTTCATTAGAAAGAATGATAATGGTCAACATGTTTGAAGAAGAAAATCATCAGTGCAATACAGGAAAAGAATTAAACTTGACTGTAAGTGATGGAAAGAATTTAAGAATATCTTAGAAATTACATATTTTTTTCATGCAATGTTTCAATGAGATGTTGACTCTTGTAAAATTATTATTACTTACAAATGATTTGAAAATGATATTATTATAATAGATATGACAATGTTTTTAGTGTTCCCAAAAACCCTAAAATGGGGGTGATTTACCCCCAAATTGATGCTTGTACCCCCTTTTTCGCAAGCAAAGGGGTACATGTATATCCATTTTTACCCCCAGATTGGGGCAGCAGTGGGAACACTGGTTTTACAGACAAGTGTACCATTTAGATGCACAATTATATGGGAGGGGTTAGAGGGCTTTTAACCAGGAGGGATTATGTCCAGGAAGGATTTTGACTGGGAGAAAATTTTTGCCTACACTCATAACTGATCTCTGTAGTGTAAAAATAAAATGTGAATTATTTAATTGGTTGTTGTCAAAAAAAGACCAATGAAAAAAGGTCTGGTGAACAAAAAGGTCCAATGACAAAAAGGCCCTTTATGAAAAATGACCAATAAGGCCCACTGTCAAAATTGAACAAAAGGGGGTTGATTTTTGATGTCAAAGAAAGAGAAAGTCAATTTGGTTTCTGCTCAAATGAAAAAATAAACATAAAAGGTGTAAGAGCTTTATGTTATGATGATGCATACATTGCAATGTAGTATCATTCCATTCCATGCATCTTTCAAACCTTATCTTTTATGCTAAAATATTTGCACATATTATACTTGACTAACACTGAGGTAAATATGAAAACACCATTTCCTGATTAACAATCGTAAAATTTAGTTTATACAATTAGTGAACAAGTAAACAAAATGCTGAATTATATGATTATTTTAGAAAAATTATATAATATGATTTAAAAAATAATGTTGTGATAAGAAAAATATAAATCTATGGTACTTGGAGCATTGCCGCCTGGGTTCATATGGGCAGATGTAGTAGTTGTGTTCAAACAATGGTTGAGAAATAAATAGGCATCAAAAATAAAGGAAAGATTCTTCAGTAACTACTAGTTATAGAAAGTGCTCATTATAAAATCATTTTTGGTCAGAGACTTTCCATAAAGTTGGCATTATTCCATTGAACTTCCAGTGATTTGCTATTGGCCATGATCTAGTGATGGGCAGATTAATCGATTATAATCTATAATTAGTTGGTTTGGGCTTCTGATTGTGTTAATTGATTAAGAAATTTCATAATCAATTAATCAGTTCCTAACACATAATCAGTTCCTAACACATATATAAAAGCCATTATGTATTGTTTTAATAGCTCAGTGTGAAACAGTTGTAACTGCCTATATGTTTATAGGCAGTTACAACTGTTTCACGTAAAGCCATGGAGTTGGTAGAAAGATATGCAAAATGACTCAATGTCATGAGTTAAACTTAACTTTCAAATTCTATTCTTCAAATGATGATATTGGAAGTGCTTTATTCATTTCTAAGAAAATGATTTTACAATCAATCATTAGTTGATTTACACCAATTAAAAAAAATCATCGATTTTGATTTGAAACTGATTGCCCAACACTACCATGATCTGCTAGTGGCATGTTGACTGTATTCCAAGGTTCTATCATTCTCACAGAAAAAAATTCTTAAATCTCTTCAGCATGTTTTCTGTGTCAGTTCAAGGGAGTGTCCTCTTATTTTATGATTACCATTTTCACACTTTTCAAACAGTAAGCTGTAGTCCAATTCTTCCTTTCCATATAGAAGTTTCCAAGCTTCAATAAAATCACCTCAGAATTCTCAAAAGGACAAGCTCTGTAGTTTAAAGATCTTTAGTCTTTCAATATAATGAGAGTTCTGATATTCTTTTTACTAACTTGGTAGCATATCCTGGGCCCGTTTCTAAAGAATTGAACATCTTTCTTACGGCTGTTAAAACTTAAGTTGGCGTTCAAAATATAATGCACCTTTAATTCTCTTTCTGGATTGATTGATCTGTTTATTTCTAGCTCACCTGAGCACAAAGTTTTTAGCTCCACTGGCTGTAAGCCACTGGGGCTATTGTCATGGCGTTGTGTCCGTCGTGCGTCCGTCCGTGCGTGCGTGCGTGCGTCCGGTTGTAAACTTTTCTTTAAAAATCTTCTCCTCAGAAACTACTGGATGGATTTTAACCAAACTTCACAGGAATGATCCTTGGGTGACCCTCTTTCAAAGTTGTTCAAGAAATTTTGATCCAATGAAAAACATGGATTTAATGGGCGTGGCTAATTTCCAAATATGGTAAAAAGTGAGTATTCTCAGATTCTAATAGATGGATACCAATTGAATTTTACATGAATGATCCTTGGATGACCCTGTATCAGTCTACAAAAAATCATTGTGATCGGATGGAAAATATGCATTTTATGGGCGGAGGTCAATTCTCTATATGTTATATAGTTGAAACTTTGAAAATCATTTTCTCAGAATTTTACTGATGGATATCAACCAAATTTCACTTGAATGATCCTTGTGACCCTTTATCAGTCTACAAAAAATTATTGTGATCAATAGGAAAATATGCATTTTATGGACGGAGGTCAATTCTCTATATGTTATTTAGTGGAAACTTTGAAAATCATTTTCTCAGAATTTAGTTGATGGACATCAACCAAATTTCACTTGAATGATCCTTGAGTGACCCTTTATCAGTCTTCAAAAAATCATTGTGATCGGATGGAAAATATGCATTTTATGGGCGGAGGTCAACTCACTATATGTTATATAGTGGAAACTTTGAATATCATTTTCTCAGAATGTTACAGATGGATATCAACCAAATTTCACTTGAATGATCCTTGAGTGACCCTTTATCAGTCTACAAAAAATCATTGTGATCGGATGAAGAATATGCATTTTATGGGCAGAGGTCATTTCTCTATATATTATATAGTGGAAATTTTGTAAATCATTTTCTCAGAATCTAATTTTGAATATCAACCAAATTTCACTGGTATGATCCTTGAGTGCATGACCCTTTATCAGTGTACCAAAACTTATTTTGATTGGATGAAAAATGTGCATTTTATGGGCGGATTTCATTCCTCAATATGTTAAATAGTGGAAACTATGAAAATCATTTTCTCAGAATTTAACTGATGGAATCGTTTTTCAACATCAGTAGAACCTCAAATATCTAAAAATCTAGTCAAAACATTTATTTGCTTTTACAAGAATTTCATCCCTGTGGAGTGACTCAAGCCATTCATGGCTTTCTAGTTTTGGTTATGTGAAAGTGTGATGTCTATGGTATGTTGTGTGTTGTGAGTCATGCGTCATCAACACTTACCTTATATACACTCTAGAGGCCAGATTTTTTGCCTGAATCAACCTGAAATTTGTTCATAACGATTGTTTTGTTAAAATCTTGGATGGGGTTGGAATTTGGTCAAAAGGAGTCAAAAACTGAACTTAAAATAGAATGATTGTCTTGATGAAATCTTAGAAGCGATTGAAATTAAGTAAAAAACTAGGTCAAGAGATCAAATCTTAATTATACCTTGTATGCACCCTAGAGGCCACATCTTTAGCCTGACTTACCTGAAATTTGGTCAGAATGATTGTCTTAATTAAATCTTGGAAGAGTTTGAAAGCTTTACATGTCTGACGTCTGAAACCAGCCTTGTAGAAGTTCAGCCTAGGGGATGCAGCTAGTAAAATCTTGTAAATCAACAGTAATGAATATGGAATTCTGAGAATTCATTTGTAAATGTCATAACTCTCATTTTGATGGAGAACAATTATATGTGCCAAGCCACCAGACAAGTTTGACTTGAAAATTGACTTTTAACCTTTCCCTAAAAGGTTTTAAGAGTGTGTATTTCTGTTTATTTATTGTCGCTACTGCAGCACATGCCCATATGAGCGACGCCCCCAGAAGACAGTTACGGGGGATAGTGCAATAATACATGACAAAACTACTGCTGAGATCAACCATGGTTCTTTAACGTGCTCGGTGTAAAGCACCGTCTCACAGGGCCTCAGTTTAACGTCTCATCTGAAAGACAATTAGTTTTGTTAGTGTATCAGCCCGGGAATCAAACCCACGTGGTCAAACTTCAATGGTTTTGAAGTCCGGTGCTCTACCAACTGAACTAATTGGGCTGGTAGGTTTTGAGAGATATTTGCAAGCCTATTTAAACAGCAAATCTCCTCACTAGGCAAAACATATGTGCCAAGTAATTTTAGAATAGGTATTTCTGAAACTTTTTTCTTTAACAGCATATATACTTAAAATCAGGGACTCTCAATATACATACATACATACATACATGCATACATGCATACATACATACATACATACATACATACATACATACATACATACATACATACATACATACATACATACATACATACATACATACATACATACATACATACATACATACATACAATGATTGTTTGGTTAAATTAATTAGCTCCAGACAGGGTCAAATAGAATGATTTACCATGTTACCTTGACCCTAGGTATTTCTGAAACTTTTTTCTTTAACAGCATATATACTTAAAATCAGGGACTCTCAATATACATACATACATACATACATACATACATACATACATACATACATACATACATACATACATACATACATACATACATACATACATACATACATACATACATACATACATACATACATACATACATACATAAAAAGAGATAACTTTTTCACTTTACTTGAAATCCCTCATACCATATTTATTAAATAACTTTATCATAGTTAAAAAAGGGGACTCAACATAAATCGTTAAAATGATTTTCTGTGTAATTACACTAGCTTTGGAATTAGATAAATTTTAATCAGTGGAGTCATGGATTTCCCGGTTCGTCAAACTTCCAGTCTACGTTTAGACCAGTATAAAACAACAACAACAATAAAAAATATTTTATTTCCTGGAACGAAATCTACCGAAATGGAGAGAAAAGATGTGATCAAGAGAGTTATTATTGATACAGTAATCATCGGGATAGGTAAATTTATGTTTTTTATTGCCATTGGCATGCCAAAAAACTTCTTGTTTAGCTATCAATCGATTCGTCACCATGACCGATCGTACTGAAGAACTTGATTGTTACAGTTAACTATCATCTATTCTTTCAGGGTTTCAGTGGAATCTTAAGAGTTAATTAAAACAATAAACTTGATTTGTATACTTCAAATGTCATATCAAAATTTACCATTTAACATCTATAGGTGACAAGTCTCTGCTGACAATGGGCCATCGTTTGTTCGTTCTCTTAGTGATCCCGCGCTGACTTTTTGCGGCACACGTTGAAGTTTATATCCAACGTTGGTTCACAGTATAAAGAGTTATATGAAAATCACAATTATTAAAGTCATTGTTCTGAAGGTCACAGTTGCTAGTGATAACTATTCAGTTTATTTAACAACTAATCGGTTTTTTTGTATTGATCACATATAATGTTAGTCTGTCTAGGTTTTTAATGATACTTGTTCATTCAGTTTATTATTATAACCTATCATTATATGTTCATAAATGGGTATTGTCACGTTTTAGATGCTTTCTGTGGTTGCAATTGATAACTTTTTTTTCAGTTTATTAACAACAACCTGAGGCAACTAAAACCGGGATTTTTCTGTATTATCTATCTCAGCAAGGGCTTTCATACGCTTGGCATGTATGGATGATATGTATTCTCTACTCATAAGTTCCAGGGTCTGTATATGGTCTAGAATGTCACTGTATACTGTGTTCAAGGGTTTTCGCTTGACCCGGGACCCCGGGTTTTGACGCGCAGAAATTCAAAATGATGCAATTTTGACTCTTGGCAATTTGAGCTAGTGCGTCATTTTGACTCTTCAAAAATAGCAGCTGTGCGTCAAGGGTTAAAAGAAGTGTGTCATATTATTGGAAAATAGTAAATTATTGGTCTAATAACACCTAGCTAGATTGGCAATTAACACACTCCGGTGATCGGATATACATCGGCGATCGTAATGGACAGTCTTTTGACACCTGTGAAAAACAGCTAAAACCCCTTTGCTTTACTTCTGTTCATACTTAAATCAGCCTACTATTGAATAATTTCACTATAATTCAAACAGTATCTAAAAAGTAAGCCAGTAAACATCAAGAGTAGGATCTGTTGTCAATTGTCATGGGTTTTCGTGGTTGGAATCTATTTCTTTTAGAGAAAAATAAAAATATTCAGAACCTTTTACTAGCATTTGCAACTTCAAAACTATTTCCACCTCATTGTACTTACGAAAAAACAGGCATTTAGTCTGAAATTAAACTCTTTAGTAATTATTTAATGACTGGAAATTGTGGTGAACTATGATGGTGATAAATCATTTATTGTTTATTTTCAGGCACCTTTTGAAAAAATACCTGTACCTAATTTTATCTGTTTCAATACTATTAAAATGATTTTCCCCCATTTTTATTAAATTTGAAACTTCTTTTTCATTTTAATTTTAATTGTTTTGTTTTTTCTGGGAGGGGGTGGGGGGTAGACGCATGATTCGGTCACATTTTGACATGTGAGATTTTCATTTTGACTCTTGGAAATTTTGACTCAAGGGTCATTGACTCTTGGCTTTTGGATGCTAGTGAAAACCCTGTGTTCAATTTGGTTGCATCTAGAGTGATCTGTGTTAAAACTTCTTTGTTGATAAGCTCTGGCTCACTGATCTTGAGATTAGGTATATTCCTTAACTTTTCTAGGTATTTCTCTCTCTCAAGGTTGTAGAAGTCACATTCTGCTATAAAATGCTCACGTGTTTCTGGAGATTTTTTGCATAATTTGCAGATTGGATTTATCTTGTATTGATTGAATGCAGCTCTATTGGCTTGTAATATATATGTCCTGGTTAAGAGTCTACATTTTAATTGAGCTCTTCTATTGTCGGCATTATTTGATCTGACAGTTGACCATATGGGATGGGGTTTTCCAACTTGTAACATATTGGGATTTATATATTTTGTAGATGACTTGGAGGTGATGTCACTTCTCCATATGTCTTTTACAACATTGTGAATATTCTTGTTGAGCACTTCTTTCCATTCTACCTTTGAAGGGGTGTTTTCTAGAAGGCTGTATGCAGATGGAAGGTTATAAATGTGTAGTAGATCCTTGATACTTAAGAATAAGCTTTTTTCAGAGCCATCTTTCGTAGCTAGTTGTCTGCAGGCAATTTCCCATTCTATAGAATTTTTGTTTCTAATGGAATTTACAAAAAGATTAAGTAGGTTTTTATGGATTATCACTTCAAGAGGTAGGATGCCAAGAAGTGCAAGGCAAGCAGTATTAGAGGTATTGTTTGGTAAACTTTGTATTTGTTTCAGACATTGTCTTTGAAACTTTTCTAAAGAGAGAATATCACCTTTTTTTAGAGGAAGGACCTCCAGACCATACACGACATCATGCTTACTGACACACATGCACTATATTCTGAAAGAGAGCTGCATTGTCCTTCTCTAATCAGGTCATCTGTTGTTGTTGATGACTTTTTAAAGATGTCATAATTATCTTCTCATCACCTGAACAACATGGTTAAAAAATTGTTAAAATACCTCATAAATTTCAACTATATGCAAACATAAGTTCATTAGAAAGAATGATAATGGTCAACATGTTTGAAGAAGAAAATCATCAGTGCAATACAGGAAAAGAATTAAACTTGACTGTAAGTGATGGAAAGAATTTAAGAATATCTTAGAAATTACATATTTTTTTCATGCAATGTTTCAATGAGATGTTGACTCTTGTAAAATTATTATTACTTACAAATGATTTGAAAATGATATTATTATAATAGATATGACAATGTTTTTAGTGTTCCCAAAAACCCTAAAATGGGGGTGATTTACCCCCAAATTGATGCTTGTACCCCCTTTTTCGCAAGCAAAGGGGTACATGTATATCCATTTTTACCCCCAGATTGGGGCAGCAGTGGGAACACTGGTTTTACAGACAAGTGTACCATTTAGATGCACAATTATATGGGAGGGGTTAGAGGGCTTTTAACCAGGAGGGATTATGTCCAGGAAGGATTTTGACTGGGAGAAAATTTTTGCCTACACTCATAACTGATCTCTGTAGTGTAAAAATAAAATGTGAATTATTTAATTGGTTGTTGTCAAAAAAAGACCAATGAAAAAAGGTCTGGTGAACAAAAAGGTCCAATGACAAAAAGGCCCTTTATGAAAAATGACCAATAAGGCCCACTGTCAAAATTGAACAAAAGGGGGTTGATTTTTGATGTCAAAGAAAGAGAAAGTCAATTTGGTTTCTGCTCAAATGAAAAAATAAACATAAAAGGTGTAAGAGCTTTATGTTATGATGATGCATACATTGCAATGTAGTATCATTCCATTCCATGCATCTTTCAAACCTTATCTTTTATGCTAAAATATTTGCACATATTATACTTGACTAACACTGAGGTAAATATGAAAACACCATTTCCTGATTAACAATCGTAAAATTTAGTTTATACAATTAGTGAACAAGTAAACAAAATGCTGAATTATATGATTATTTTAGAAAAATTATATAATATGATTTAAAAAATAATGTTGTGATAAGAAAAATATAAATCTATGGTACTTGGAGCATTGCCGCCTGGGTTCATATGGGCAGATGTAGTAGTTGTGTTCAAACAATGGTTGAGAAATAAATAGGCATCAAAAATAAAGGAAAGATTCTTCAGTAACTACTAGTTATAGAAAGTGCTCATTATAAAATCATTTTTGGTCAGAGACTTTCCATAAAGTTGGCATTATTCCATTGAACTTCCAGTGATTTGCTATTGGCCATGATCTAGTGATGGGCAGATTAATCGATTATAATCTATAATTAGTTGGTTTGGGCTTCTGATTGTGTTAATTGATTAAGAAATTTCATAATCAATTAATCAGTTCCTAACACATAATCAGTTCCTAACACATATATAAAAGCCATTATGTATTGTTTTAATAGCTCAGTGTGAAACAGTTGTAACTGCCTATATGTTTATAGGCAGTTACAACTGTTTCACGTAAAGCCATGGAGTTGGTAGAAAGATATGCAAAATGACTCAATGTCATGAGTTAAACTTAACTTTCAAATTCTATTCTTCAAATGATGATATTGGAAGTGCTTTATTCATTTCTAAGAAAATGATTTTACAATCAATCATTAGTTGATTTACACCAATTAAAAAAAATCATCGATTTTGATTTGAAACTGATTGCCCAACACTACCATGATCTGCTAGTGGCATGTTGACTGTATTCCAAGGTTCTATCATTCTCACAGAAAAAAATTCTTAAATCTCTTCAGCATGTTTTCTGTGTCAGTTCAAGGGAGTGTCCTCTTATTTTATGATTACCATTTTCACACTTTTCAAACAGTAA
The DNA here is from genome assembly GCA_948146395.1 of Fragum whitleyi. Classification (NCBI taxonomy): domain Eukaryota; kingdom Metazoa; phylum Mollusca; class Bivalvia; order Cardiida; family Cardiidae; genus Fragum; species Fragum whitleyi. Next base: position 31,680,191 of record OX411551.1, on the reverse strand, counting down.
GCTGTAGTCCAATTCTTCCTTTCCATATAGAAGTTTCCAAGCTTCAATAAAATCACCTCAGAATTCTCAAAAGGACAAGCTCTGTAGTTTAAAGATCTTTAGTCTTTCAATATAATGAGAGTTCTGATATTCTTTTTACTAACTTGGTAGCATATCCTGGGCCCGTTTCTAAAGAATTGAACATCTTTCTTACGGCTGTTAAAACTTAAGTTGGCGTTCAAAATATAATGCACCTTTAATTCTCTTTCTGGATTGATTGATCTGTTTATTTCTAGCTCACCTGTGCTCCACTGGCTGTAAGCCACTGGGGCTATTGTCATGGCGTTGTGTCCGTCGTGCGTCCGTCCGTGCGTGCGTGCGTGCGTCCGGTTGTAAACTTTTCTTTAAAAATCTTCTCCTCAGAAACTACTGGATGGATTTTAACCAAACTTCACAGGAATGATCCTTGGGTGACCCTCTTTCAAAGTTGTTCAAGAAATTTTGATCCAATGAAAAACATGGATTTAATGGGCGTGGCTAATTTCCAAATATGGTAAAAAGTGAGTATTCTCAGATTCTAATAGATGGATACCAATTGAATTTTACATGAATGATCCTTGGATGACCCTGTATCAGTCTACAAAAAATCATTGTGATCGGATGGAAAATATGCATTTTATGGGCGGAGGTCAATTCTCTATATGTTATATAGTTGAAACTTTGAAAATCATTTTCTCAGAATTTTACTGATGGATATCAACCAAATTTCACTTGAATGATCCTTGTGACCCTTTATCAGTCTACAAAAAATTATTGTGATCAATAGGAAAATATGCATTTTATGGACGGAGGTCAATTCTCTATATGTTATTTAGTGGAAACTTTGAAAATCATTTTCTCAGAATTTAGTTGATGGACATCAACCAAATTTCACTTGAATGATCCTTGAGTGACCCTTTATCAGTCTTCAAAAAATCATTGTGATCGGATGGAAAATATGCATTTTATGGGCGGAGGTCAACTCACTATATGTTATATAGTGGAAACTTTGAATATCATTTTCTCAGAATGTTACAGATGGATATCAACCAAATTTCACTTGAATGATCCTTGAGTGACCCTTTATCAGTCTACAAAAAATCATTGTGATCGGATGAAGAATATGCATTTTATGGGCAGAGGTCATTTCTCTATATATTATATAGTGGAAATTTTGTAAATCATTTTCTCAGAATCTAATTTTGAATATCAACCAAATTTCACTGGTATGATCCTTGAGTGCATGACCCTTTATCAGTGTACCAAAACTTATTTTGATTGGATGAAAAATGTGCATTTTATGGGCGGATTTCATTCCTCAATATGTTAAATAGTGGAAACTATGAAAATCATTTTCTCAGAATTTAACTGATGGAATCGTTTTTCAACATCAGTAGAACCTCAAATATCTAAAAATCTAGTCAAAACATTTATTTGCTTTTACAAGAATTTCATCCCTGTGGAGTGACTCAAGCCATTCATGGCTTTCTAGTTTTGGTTATGTGAAAGTGTGATGTCTATGGTATGTTGTGTGTTGTGAGTCATGCGTCATCAACACTTACCTTATATACACTCTAGAGGCCAGATTTTTTGCCTGAATCAACCTGAAATTTGTTCATAACGATTGTTTTGTTAAAATCTTGGATGGGGTTGGAATTTGGTCAAAAGGAGTCAAAAACTGAACTTAAAATAGAATGATTGTCTTGATGAAATCTTAGAAGCGATTGAAATTAAGTAAAAAACTAGGTCAAGAGATCAAATCTTAATTATACCTTGTATGCACCCTAGAGGCCACATCTTTAGCCTGACTTACCTGAAATTTGGTCAGAATGATTGTCTTAATTAAATCTTGGAAGAGTTTGAAATTGGGTCATCTGGCTTCAAAACTATGTCACAGAGTCAAATTCTAGATGTACCTTGTATGCACCCTAGAGACCACAATTTTTGCACGATCAGCCAAATGTCTGGTTTGAATGATTGTCTTGATGACATCTCAAACAAGTTGAAAATTAGTTCAACTGTGGTTTTTAAATTAGGTTCAAAATAATTTCTTGATGCAATATTGGATAAGTTTGAAATTGGATCAGCTGGGGTACTAGGTAAGGGGTCAAATCTTGAAAAAAAAATTGTATGCACTCTAGAGGCTACATATTTTGACAATTTTACCTCAAAATTTGCCAAAAGAATGGCCATTCATCATCCTTTTTTCAACTTTAAGACAGTTCATTCAGGTGAGTGGTTTAGAGCAACTATAGCCCTCTTGATGGGATTGAGAGTTTATTAGAAGCCTAGTGTTTTCTGAAAATCATTTAAAAAAATGGTCCATTTTGATGTCCAGGAAGGGGGCAGTGTTATATACAAGCAAGAGTTTCTATTAGATTTTTTAACAGTATATAAGATCCTCAGGCAGCTTATTCTAGTGGTCAGTAACTCTCATTAGAAAACAGAACAATGATAATCCATAAGACAGTTCTGGATGTTCAAAAGGCAAAGCCATAGCATTTTGGATTCTTTGAAGATGTTTAGGAATTATTATTATTTTCTTTTTTAATGATTCTTTCCTAAAATGGTGTGAAGAGTGTTGATTAGAGTTGGGCTTTATAAAAGTAATGAATTGGAGTATTAATTTATATTATTTATTGAATTTTGTAGGTGGTGTTATTCTCCTGATATTTAGATTTCATGGTAAACCGTACAAGCGAGGATTTTTCTGTGATGATGAGACGCTGAACCACCCGTTTATAGAATCAACAGTGCCATCATCTGTTCTATATGTTATCGGTTTTGTTGGAGGAGCTATCATGGTAGGTTGCAGCTATAACCCTTTCCTAGTCTTGTTTGTATAACTGTCCATCAGTCACTCTGACATCATGTTCAATAACAATATGCACTCTATTATTGACATACGTATGTTATTTATAATGACTTTCTTTTATCTTCATCATATTGATGGATCAGCGTGAAACAGTTTTAACTGCCTATAAACATATAGGCAGTTAAAACTGTTTGCACACTGAGTCATGGATATGATGATACATAATACATCTATATAAGCTATACTTATGGAACAGAAGAAGTGATCAGTGAGGCCACTTAATGGACTTACATAATAAAACTCACTCTCTATGAATCATACATAACCCCTTACTCAGTATGGCATTATGTCACAAAGGCTACCAAGGGAGTCTATTGGACTCTTGACTTACAAAATTAGGGAGTCCCAACTGGAAAATAAGGAGTCTTGGACTCCCAGACTCCCCCAGGTGTCAAGCCCTGAGTGTACAAATACATGTTTAGATACTTTAAAAAAAATATTGATAATTATTTATTTAAAAAAAATGTAATTTCAATTTTAGTCTAATCCATGACAATAGGCTTTCAAAACCCAGTAACTTTGGATAAGATAAGATTGTCTCGCACTAAGTCTTACTTTTGTCTGACTGTCTCGAAATGAGACTATATTTTGCCTTAAAATGACCTTTTTGAAAAACACTTTTTACTTTAAGGGGGCTTACTATCCTTTATCATTTTCTATGGATATTATTCCTTGCTATGTAAGATCTTGATTAAGACTTGGGCATGGGCATGCCTGGCACTTATGCACAGTTTGCACATGCGTAAAAAAGATAATATCAATCAATTCATATAATTGATATATCATGTATGAGTGTCAATCTCATCTTAGCAACAGCTCCAGTCAAAAGTGCTGTAGCTAAAAGGTTATTATCACTCATAAACAATATTTTTTGAAAATATCATTAAAAGTTTTGTAATACACTTATCTAATAACTATACAAATTTATGTATATGTATCCAATAACATTATGCGGTTATTTTTAGAAAATTGCCTTTCTGTGAGAAACATCGACATAAACAAGGCAAATAAAGGTTATAAGATGTGGTAAATATAATACTACTTAATGTATTGTATGAAAAAATATCTAACTTGGTTGTGGGAATTGATAATTGTCTAGGCAGAGCCTTGACAATTATCAATTTTTCCAACCTCATTAGATATTTTTTCTCATACAAAACACTAAGTACATCATATAATATATATCAATCATGTGCATACTGTGCCTAATTTGTAGGCACCCCCTTGAGCCGCACACATATTGTAGAATTGTAAGCATTTAATCAGCCTTCTTTATTTTCTGGAATGATCAACAAAAAGGGAAAAGCATAAAACTCCAGATGATACAAATTAACAAGTCTCTTACTAAACAGAATAAGTTTGCAGTTTCAAAGACAGAGAATAACATTTTAGTATCTTAAAATATCCATGTTATCTGGTCGAGTTTGGGAGAATTTAGCATGACCAGGCTTTGCCGGGTCATGATAATTTCTTGAAGCTGAGAACAGATAAGATCAATATTTTAAGACACTTACATGTTATTCTGTTTATCATGTAATGTTTTTTCAGCACTTTATTATAATTAACCCTTAAAAATCAATGAAATTCTGGTTAAAGTGAATGCAAATAGTTTCTAAAAATAGACTGCCTGAGATCATGTTATGTTATCAGACAGGTGATATCAGGTCAATACAGGCTTAATTGCATGATAAAATCATCTATCTGTGTTCCTCTTTCAGATGGCTGTGATTGAAATGATGAGATATTATGAAAATATGACATCACCAGCCATTTTATACAGAGATACAAAACAGATTTGTCCTGGAAATAAATGGATAACTATAATAAGAGACATATACATTTCATTTGTACCATTTTGTTTTGGTACCGTCATAGAACATTTGTTAACAGACATAGGAAAATACGGTATCGGGCGGTTGCGTCCTCACTTTTTCAGTGTCTGTAACATTGACTTCACAAAGGTGAATTGCTCAGGAGGCTACATTGAGGATTTTACTTGTAACAATGAAGATAGTGATAAAATTAGAGAAGTAAGGTAAGCTGATCATTAATTACAACTTCCAGGTACTTCTGTTGGTGTCCAGTTTAATACTTACAGTGTCCCAGGATCCCAAAATATTAGGAGAGATCTTGTAAGCCCAAGCAAGGGATTTCTGCACCGGAGCTTTGGCACCCATGGGCAGTGCTCTTTTGAGTTAAGAAATTCTTTCCAACAGGATTCTTGGAGTCTGTGGTCTAGTGGTGTGGAGTCTTGAGTTCTAGTGGTTAGGACGGTGGCTTTTAGATCGAAAGGTCCAGGGATTGAATCCCAACCAGTCTATGGAATTTTTTCTAAGCAACAAACTAACACCATGTTGCTCCTCTCCAACCAGGTGTATAAATGGGTACCTGTAAGTCTAGGTTTTGTCTTTGAATTTAAAACAAGGACTTTGATTGGCCAAGACATACATCAATGTATGTCTTGGCAAATCAGCTCCCTTGTTTTGGAATTTGAATTTCGAGCAAATGATCTGATTGGCATAAATAATGTGTATGTTAAATGTGTGTCTCATCCGATCAGAAATAAGAAAATGTTGATGATCAATGACTATAGGGTTAATTCAAGTTTTTGAGGGCGTTAACATTTGCAGAGACTGTAAAAATTGTTGAAAGCAAATTGAGGGTCTCTGCAAATGTTAACTTGAAAAAATGTGAATTGACACTATTATTGCATAAAAATAAAGACTTCAGTATTTATTCAGACACAGGATGCAAAATAATTCATAGGAACACTTTAAAACTAGCTCTAAACCATCTTATGCGCCAGAAAATAGCATTATGCATTGCATAGTCACTTTTTTTTAATACTAACATTGCTTGGTGATTTTATGACATCACAAAATTAACTGCGGGAATAGGATCAACGTCTTTCTTTATGCTCTTTATTAACAATAAACAAAGAAACTGATAAAGTATGTAGGCCCTGACTAAGGATATTTAATTGAAAAAAGCCAGGCGTTAACGGCATGTGAATTCCCTTATTAATCAACATTTTCTCTCGTTAACACCCAGCTTTAGTCAGTTAACGTATGACTATAAGACCTGAAAACGCACATTTTATGCAATAATATGCAATAGCTCACAAATTTTCCATTTCTTTACAGATTATCATTCCCTTCAGGTCATTCCTCGTTTTCCTCTTATATAGCTGTATATCTTATTGTAAGTATTTTATTTCATAAAATTTTTATGCCCCCATATCGAGAGATTGGGGGCATATTGTTTTACTCATGTCCGTCTGTCTGTCTGTCCATCAGTCCATCTGTCCGAAAACTTAACCAAACTTAACCTTTGCCTTATCGAGAGATCGCTGTTACGGGGGCATTTGTGTTTCACAAACACATCTTGTTATACTTAAAACTGTAAAAAAATGAAGAACATGTATGTAAGACTATCAATAAATTTGTAGATAAATTTTATTTCTCTCAGCTTTTGTGAAAGTAATTAAGTTTCAAAAACAAGAAGATCCTTTACTTGGGAATCCAGTTTGGCTGAAAGAATATTGATGGCTTAATGCGAAACAGTTGTAACTCCCTATATGTTTATAGGGTGTTACAACTGCTTCACACTAAGCCATCGATATGTTATGTTTATAATTAAACCAACTTTCATATAGGAGTTGTCTATTCAGGTATATATGGTAAGTTTTTGATGGCATGCGAATAGCTAAAATTAATGATTTCCTTTTACCTGGTCAGACAAGAAGGCACTTATCGAAAAGGCTGTATAAGCATGTATAGGTGAGTATAGTATAGTGTGGTGGGAAATGTAAATGTTTGATTTTTATTCAGCGTGCAGGTTTGAATGTAGATTGGCAGAAGTTTTTGGAAGTTCCAATTGAAAGATAAGGCAAATAAATGATTTTACAGCTTTATTGAAAGATATGTTAAATAAATTATTTTACATACAAATCTGTATACCCAAATAAAAAGAAATTCTAAAATGGTATGTTTTCATCTTGTCTCAATGTCCGTACATTTGGAGGACAGGCAGAAATTCCTTTGATACATGCGGCATTTCAAAGTACTGTTCTCCCTTTCTTATGCATTTCCCTATCCCCTCCTCGGCTAATAAAAGTCATACCAAATATTCTAAGGAAACAACCATATCTTTCATACAAAATGAACACATTGAGTGAATGTGATGCCTATGTGAACTGCTGTGCCTGTATAGCGTATATCGAATACTGTATACAGTAAAGTTCTATGTGAACGCAGCCTAATGACATGCTCTTAGTGTACACATAGCTTTGACAGATAATGTAGGCTGAGATCAGCCTGCACAGATGTGCAGTCTGATCTAAATTCACACTACCTGCTTTCTACTAAACTATAGTAAAAAAAAAACTTAACCAGACTGGTTCAAATGACTCGCAATTTGCTCAAAAAAGATATTAACCCTTGTCATGCTGATCCTGGAATATTCCTGCTTTGGCAGGAGGTATGGACAAACATCAGCCTGCATTTGCAGTCTGATCTTAGTCCATACAACCTGATTTTCCTTTTTAAACCAGAAAAGTTGCAGAAATTATATTTTCAAAATCAAATGCGGACTCCCAATAAGGAAATATAGAGCTTTCAGCACTTGGATTTATATATATAATTTCCCAAGGTTTTTTATTCAGCATGACATGGCTTAAATTTGCCAGGATAGGCAGGGATCATTTTAGGGCAAGATATTGAGTGCTTATCCCATTTTTCTACCAGAAATCTCATTGAAAATGGTATAAAGACAGAAAAATTCAAAGCAAAATAAAATTTAGAGAAAGATTTGGTAAAATTTCTTACCAGAAATTCTTGATTTCTCATTAGATTTGGCAAAATGGGATATTTTTGCACTTTATATTTTGAGACAAAATTATTCCTGGATAAGGGTTACAAAAATGAAACTATGTTTTCACTGTTGCAGATTTATCTACAGATGAAGCTCACATTTATATTTAACTCTCTTATACGTCCATTTAAACAAATAGTAATAGTTGCCCTGGCCTGGATAAGGGTTACAAAAATGAAACTACTTATTCACTGTTTCAGATTTACCTACAGATGAAACTAACATTTATATCAAACTCTCTTATAGGTCCATTTATACAAATTGTTGCCCTGGCCTGGATAAGGGTTACAAAAATGAAAGTATGTTTTCACTCTTTCAGATTTATCTACAGATGAAGCTCACGTTTATATCAAACTCTCTTATACGTCCATTTATACAAATAGTAATAGTTGCCCTGGCCTGGTTCACATGTTTAAGTCGGATTTCGGATTACAAGCATCATCCTGGTGACGTTGCTGGTGGAATTGCTGTTGGTACTTTATCGGCGGTACTGGTGGTGAGTTGTTCTATCTTTACAGTTAACAACATCGTGAAATTGACAAGGTGAATGATTTTGGAATGATTTAGGAATGAAATTGAATGAGTGTATGGAGTGAGTTTTGTGTGATTGTTATGGGAGGTAATCCAATATCGCAAATTTTGTTCAGGATGAACAAAATTAGCGATATTGATTACGTCCCTTTAATGAATCATGTATACAAGTTCTATAAACAATAGATAGCTTCCTATATCTTCAAGAACCTATTAGACGTTTACAATTATTATGTCAATAGTTATGTCAGCGAAAATCGCGATTTTTCTCTATCCAAATTTATTTTCAATGACGACGTTGATTCTATATTTTTCAATGGGTTAGAGCACTTTGAATGGTTTGAGTGAGTGTTTTGAATGAAAGAATTGAGCACTGAGTGAGCATTTTAGAATGGTTTTAATTGAGGCAAATGTCAATTTCATGATGTAACTAACTCTATCACTTTTTTCCACTAACTAGCACCCAACAGCTGAAAATAGAGACCCATAGGCAATGAATGCTCTTGTCACGTTTTACACTAGCCCAAACTAAGATATAGGAACACAGAGTATTTTACTGTGATATTCATTATGAATACCAAGTGTGTAGAAACCCAATAAGGGGAAATTAAGAGTTGCTCAATGCTCATCACATAGTTTTTGGGTGCCAAATCGGTTAAGCTTATCATCTTCACTTCTTAAATCTAAATTATTCTTTCTCAAAAATTAACTCCTTAAAGTACATGTATGTATACAAAGGTTTTCGATTTTGTTATCCCCCTCTTTTCATTTGTAGTTGTAGGCGACATAGTAAATCGTAACCTTAGTCATAACACTGTAATTTAGGAAATCAGAATATTTTCTGGTTTACCATGCACACAATATTCTCAGTAGATAAACTAGATTATTTTATCAGACAAAGGACTGAAAACTGTGCAATATTATATATACAGAATTTGTCATTTTGAGATTTTATTTGAGACAAGCTGATCTTAACTGAATCTAGAATAGAAATTTTATTATACAAACCTTGGCAATCTTAATAATTTTTCCATTCTGGACCCAGTTAAGAGCAGTTTGTCTCAAAGTAAATCAAGTAACAGATTTTTTCTCACATTTATACAACACTTTGTATGTTAAAAACAATTTTTTGAAAGACTCTGTTGACAGAAAAACCACAAAAACAACTGATAGATGATGTCGTGATGACGTCATTTAGAAAATGATTTTACTCATGTGGATGGCTCAGTGTGAAACAGTTGTAACTGCCTATATGTTTATATGCAGTTACAACTGTTTTGCACTGAACCATCGAGATTGTGTAAGACAATGATATCTCTGATGACTGTTTGTGATAGAAGACAAGGGAAGTTATGTGAGATCTACTTAATCTTCAAAGGAAACAAAATTTGGATCTTTCTATTACAGGCATGCTGTGTGTCGGATCTGTCTTCTGGACGTAGGAAAAGAACAACGATGAACACACAGACGAGTTTAGTCGAACAGCCTGAATCTAGAATAGATATACATTCCGCACAAATGTGATAATCCGCCTTAAAATATAGATTCATGGATTTTTATGAAAATTTTTAAAATCATGACTGTTGGGCCAAGAGGAGATGAGCACCAGGGTGTAGGGCATTGGACTCTAGGCTTTAGATATTGTAGAGGAATATTGTTTGTTGAAGTGTAAGATTGACTTTACTCAACAAAAAAACAAAAAAAACGTCTTATTGATATTCACATTTCTTGAATGCAAAAATGAGACAAATGTGAAATTTTACGAAAAAATTAGTGTTTGACTCTTAAACAAGGGTTTGGCTCACAAAAAAATCCCATTTTGACCCTCAAGAATTTAATGCAAGGGATCATTTTGACAAACTGAATTTCCAGTTGTACAACCTATGAAAGACTACATATTTCAATTGTTTTCTTCATAATTTTACAAAAAATCTATATAAATGAAACAACATGAACAAAAAAGTATGTCTACACTTTATTGTTTATGCTATTTCAGTTACATGAATATAGATTACTTTTTTAAGACTGATAAGTTTTGATGTTTTGCTCTTTTTTGATCCCTTCAAAACCAGTTTTGAATTTTATGGTCAAGGGGTCAATGACTCCCAATTTTAAGTTTGCACAAGCTCTTCAAATTTTCTTAAAAGGCATTATTTTGCACATGTTTGCTACGCAATGTACAAGATGACATCATTATTGGACTCTGTTAAGATAACGTCAGATAGGGTGAAATGAAGGAAGGCGGGCCATAAGCTTTTAATGATTTTACTGGCTAGGCAGTAAGATTATCAAATGACAATCCTCCAAAAAGTATCAAAGAAAAAGAAGGATTATTTCAATCATCATCTGTCTATTCTGCAAGATGGAATTTAAACCTTTCTTGAAAAGTATGGTATCAAAGGTCACTCATGCTTAAATATGGAGTCAGTCTGTGTTATAGCAAAGTGGTACTGAGGCTGAATATTATTCAAAAAGTCCTTGGTTCAATCTCCCATGGGGGCTCTCATCCTTTCCGCCTATTTGTCTGCCCAATAGGTTGATAATCTTAAACTAATGTGGGATAGCACCTGGAGGCTAGGAAAGGATGTGATGGTAGTACTTTAGTGAGAAATTCCAGGAATCCATTGTTAGGTGCTCCAGCCTCAGAAATGTAAATAAAAAGATTGATAAAAGCAGTGTAAAATCCCATACAAACAAACTATGGAGTCAATTTATACCAAATTGGCAGAAAAAATTGCCTAGAGCTTGCTCTGCCTTTTCTAAGATCACTTACAACTATTATGTATCAACTTTATGAATGAATCTATAGACAATTTGTAGTAAATGACACTTCATTTAGGCCTACATAGATTCCTTGCACCAATTTAATTACAGTTGGTCAACATGACCCCCTTTTTGGAAAATTTTGAGGGTCAAAAATGTATTTTTGTGGTTTAGAACCCTGGTTTAAGGTCAAACACCAACTCTGTCACCTTACAAGAAAGTTATAACATAGTTACTTGAAACAAGCCTTTTCTAATTTTCTGTATTGACTTCTGCGAAGTTTTATTTAGGGCGTCAAAAAATAGGATCATTTGAGGATTGGCTAAAGCAGGTTTTACTGTAATTCTCCATAAATGATTGTTAGAAGTTGAGTTTGTATATGATAGTGTATTACAGTATATTCGTAGAGATCTAAACTTGGATGATTCTTTAGCAGATTGGATCAAATGCAACTTTGTCATAATAAACAAAGAATCTCTAGTTTTTTCCTGGAAACAAATAATAATCCATTTTAGAATGGACAAAATGATAATCAATGTGTTTTTCAATTTGGCTATTGTTATATCTGATTCTTTGACCTCATACAAAAACTGTATCACCTTAGGTATTTAATTGAAACCAAGGAATGTATTGAAAGTCTATACAAGAGGGGTTAAGCTATTCTAAAGGATTTTTCTCAGGGAAGCCATATATTGTGAGTACTCATTGGAATTGTCATAGATGTGCCTACAACGCAGAATCAAGAGCAGCACTATCAAAGTATTTCAATCTAAAATCCATTTTAAACCCTTCTTTTTTTAGCTCTGTATTTTAGTAACGTTATCTTTATCTAAAGATTTACCTTTTCTTCCTAACTCTACACAATAGCCAAGTGCCGTGTACATGTATCTGAATATATTTCTTATAATATATTTATTCAGAATTTCTATGATTTTTATAGGCCTCTGAAGGTTGTAGTCTGCCTGTCTGTCTACTTAATTCTTGTTAAAACAACTTGTCCAATTATTAGAAATTTTCATATTTTTGAAATTATGTGACAATAAGAACATGTTGAAATTTTGTAATACTATGCCATGTCAGGGAAAAAGGGTCTGTTATTGAAAATATTTCAATGGGGGCATATCCATGGCTCAGCGCAAAACAGTTGTAACTGCCTATATGGTCATAGGTAGTTACAACTGTTTTGCGCTGAGCCATTTGTATGTCGTGACTGGCACTCTTGTTTATCAATGTGAAAAACAATCTTATACCAGGAAGTATGTCATGAAGGCTGAAGTAACATTTTTTAGCTCCACTGGCCGAAGGCCAGCGAGCTATTGTCATGGCGAGGTGTCCGTCGTGCATCCGTCTGTGCGTCCGTTCGTGCGTGCGTAAACTTTTCTTTAAACATCTTCTCCTCCTGAACCAATGGGTGGATTTTGATGAAACTTGGCCAGAATGTTCCTTGGGTGACCCTCTTCTAAAGTTGTTCAAGAAATTTGGATTGACCCCCCAAATATGGGCGTGGCAGGGCGGGGCATATTTTGACCCAAAAATCTTTTGACAACATCTCCTCCTGAACCATTGAGCCGATTTCAATGAAACTTTACCAGAATGTTCCTTGGGTGACCCTCTTCTATAGTTGTTCAAGAAATTTGGATTGACCCTCAAATATGGGCGTGGCAGGGCGGGGCATATTTTGACCCCAAAATCTTTGAACGACATCTCCTCCTGAACCATTGAGCTGATTTCAATGAAACTTTACCAGAATGTTCCTTGGGTGACCCTCTTCTATAGTTGTTCATGAAATTTGGATTGACCCCCAAATATGGGCGTGGCAGGGTGGGGCATATTTTGACCCCAAAATCTTTGAACGACATCTCCTCCTGAACCATTGAGCCGATTTCAATGAAACTTTACCAGAATGTTCCTTGGGTGACCCTCTTCTAAATTTGTTAAAGAAATTTGGATTGACCCCTAAATATGGGCATGGCAGGGCGGGGCTTATTTTGACCCCAAAATCTTTGAACGACATCTCCTCCTGAACAATTGAGCCGATTTCAATGAAACTTTACCAGAATGTTCCTTGGGTGACCCTCTTCTAAAGTTGTTCAAGAAATATGGATTGACCCCCACACATGGGCGTGGCAGGGCTGGGCTTATTTTGACCCCAAAATCTTTGAACAACATCTCCTCCTGACACATTAGGCCAATTTTAATGAAACTTTACCAGAATGTTCCTTGGGTGACCCCCTTCTAAAGTTGTTCAAGAAATTTGGATTGACCCCCAAATATGGGCCTGGCAGGGGGGGGGGGCTTATTTTGACCCCGAAATCTTTGAACGACATCTCCTCCTGAACCATTAGGCCATTTTAAATGAAACTTTATGAGAATGTTCCTTGTGTGACCCTCTTCTAAAGTTGTTCAAAAAATTTGGATTGACCCCCCCAAATATGGGTGTGGCAGGTCGGGAACTTATTTTTACCCCAAAATCTTTGAACCTCTTCTCCTCCTGAACCATTAGGCCAATTTTAATGAAACTTTACCAGAATGTTCCTTGGGTGACCCTTTTCTTAAGTTGTTCAAGAAATTTGGATTGACCCCCAAATATGGGCGTGGCAGGGCGGGGCTTATTTTGACTACAAAATCTTTGAACGACATCTCCTCCTGAGCCATTAGGCCAATTTAAATGAAACTTTACCAGAATGTTCCTTGGGTGACCCTCCTCTAAAGTTGTTCAAGAAATTTGGATTGACCCACAAATATTGGTGTGGCAGGGCGGGGCTTATTTTGACCCCCAAATCTTTGAACGACATCTCCTCCTGAACCATTAGGCCAATTTTAATGAAACTTTACCAGAATGTTCCTTGGGTGACCCTCTTTTAAAGTTGTTCAAGAAATTTGGATTGACACCCAAATATGAGCGTGGCAGGGCAGGGCTTTTTTTTACCCTAAAATCTTTGAACGACATCTCCTCCTGAACCATTAGGCTTATTTCAATGAAACTTTACCAGAATATTCCTTGGGTGACCCTCTTCAAAAGTTGTTCAAGAAATTTGGATTGGATGAGATCCACTGGATCAATAAAATTCAGGTGAGCGGTTTAGGGCCATTCTTGTCCTCTTGTTTCAAAGTGATAATTATATAGTTTTCTTCCTTGTAATTTTTCATATAAGTTAAATAAGTTCATTTCTTCATAAGTTAGTTTCAACTTAGAAAAAGTCAGAATTCCTTTTGAATGCTGTTCACTTTCATTACCTTCTATTTTCAATATCTCTCTTTCAAATCTTGAGATTTTTAATCCAGTGGAGCGATACAGGCCCTCTTGGGCCTCTTGTTAAACCTATTATTAAACAGGTCTAGGAATTTACATTGCAGTGATTTTGTACATGAGGAAATATGGTGGAAAATATTCTGGGAAAAAGGAAAATTGCTGGCGATTTCTTAGTTCCTTGCCCTCTCATTGATAATAATGAACCCAAAATCTGAACATTGCCAATTAACTTAAGGTAGTGGACCCGTAATAGTTCCGAATGTTTCAGAAGTAATGAAATTAAACACTGTTAACCGAGGTTTCCTAATGATTTTTATAAGAAAACCTTGGTTATCATTGTGAAAGTTCACGAGTTCCAAAATGTTTCTATGTTTTCAAGCAAGGTACAGTTTCTTATTATTATCCATGATTAATGCCTTGCCAGGGCGGGGCCTAAGTAATGGGTCGTTGCACTTAAGGTTAAGGGAAATCAGCTTTTATCTAAAATAACCTTCTAAAGAGAGTCGACATAAATAACTTGAAACCTTAAATTGTAGATTGGTACCCAAAATCCTCCTAACTTCAGCTTAATAAAGCTGAAGTTATGAGTTCTTGGTAACCAAACAATGAAATGTGTTCACTCTCTCTAAGTACTTGAATTCTTTAGGTTTTAGGAAACAGTTATTTGCATGCCTACACGATTATTGCGGACTAACTTTTCAATGAACCCAAAATATTTAAAAGTTAACTTACAAATTACATCATGGCTAAGCCCTGCCCTGCCAGTTCATTGGTAACGCAGAATACAGTTTGATTTTTTAGCTCACCTGAGCACAAAGTGCTCAAGGTGAGCTATTAAGATCGTATAATGTCCGTCGTCAGTCGTGCGACGTGCGTCGTGTGTTGTGCGTCGTCCACAATTTCTTTAAACATCTTCTCCTCCTAAACCAGTGGGCCAATCTTGATGAAACTTTGCAGGGATGTTCCTGGGGTCAAGCTCTACCAAAGTTGTTAAAATAATTGAAATCCACCCTTAACTTTCCCTTTACCCTTAACAAAAAGGGTGAAAATATGAAAAATTTTAAAAATCTTCTTCTCTGAAACCAGAAGGCAGATAGCTTTCATATTTGGTATGTAGCATCATCTAGTGGACATCTACCAAGTTTGTTCATATCAAGACCCTGGGGTCATATTTGGGCTTTGCCCGGCCCTAACCCTTTTTACATAGAATCAAAGAGCGAAAATCTTTAAAAATCTTCTTCTCTGAAACCAGATGGCAGAAAGCTTTAATATTTGGTATGTAGCATCACCTAGTGGGCCTCTACCAAGTTTGTTCATATCAAGACCCTTGGGTCATATTTGGGCTTTGCATGGGTGCATCCCTTTATCTCCTATGAGCACGAAGGGAAAAAATGAAAATCTTCAAAAATCTTCTTCTATGAAACCTGAAGGCAGACAGCTTTCATATTTTGTATGAAGCATCATCTAGTGGACCTCTACCAAGTTTGTTCATACCAAGACCCTAGGATCATATTTGGGCTCCACCCGGGTGCAACCCTTTTTACATAGAATCAAAGAGCAAAAATCTTTTAAATTTTTCTTTAATCGAAACCAGAGGGCACACTGCTTTCATTTTTGGTATGTAGCATCATCTAGTGGGCCCCTACCAAGTTTACTCATATCAAGACCCTTGGGTCATATTTGGGCTCCACTCGGGCGCAACCCATTCAGCTCATCTGAGCATGATGTGTGAAAAAAGGAAAACCTTCAAAAATCTTCTTCTCTGAAACCAGAAGGCTGACAGCTTTCATATTTAATATGTAGCATCATCTTATGGACCTCTTCCAAGTTTGTTCATATCAAGACCCTGGGGTCAAATTTGGGGTCCACCCGGGTGCAACCCTTTTTTACACAGAATCAAAGAGCAAAAAGGCATATCTGTCTTGCTCTACGCTGAAAACGTTCCATGGTATTGATTTGAGGCAATTATCTTCTTTTTGACATCTGCCTATCCAATTAATGTGATGTCTCAGGGGTCAAAGAGACTCAGGTGAGCGATCTAGGACCATCTTGGTCCTCTTGTTTAACAAACACACACTTTTATTATCTTCTACAACCTCTTTCAATGCAGACCAGCCTAAAATTTTGACACCAGGAAAGGGAATGCTGTTGATAGGTAACAGATCCATTGCTTCAGAATTCATTGTACTGTGTTCTTCTGACCTTCATGGGCTTGTAAAAACTAAGTGTAAATTTAACATTGAGAATCAAAATGTTGATTTTAATTTATTTGAAATTTTTATATAGATCTGTTGTAATATTAAATGTTATCAATAAATCATGTATTCAGGTTTTACATTGATTCTGTACTTTGTTTCCCGTTTTAGCTCACCTGAGCGTAATGTGCTCAAGGGGAGCTTTTAGGGTGACCCTGAGTCTGTCGTCCGGTGTGCGTCGTCTGTCATCTTGATTTGATTTTTTTTTTTTTACTCGAGGATAACACGATAAAGGGTCAAATGACTCTTATTTCCATCCAAGATCTTGTCCTGCACATAGAGAGAGAGACAATGGTTTCTAACCACTGCTACCCACTTTTACAGCTGAGTGGACTGGGGCCTTGTCTGTAAAGTGTCCTGCCCAAATACACTACCCGCCTCTGGTTGGGCTTGAA
Source organism: Fragum whitleyi (assembly GCA_948146395.1). Lineage (NCBI taxonomy): Eukaryota > Metazoa > Mollusca > Bivalvia > Cardiida > Cardiidae > Fragum > Fragum whitleyi. The sequence continues at coordinate 31,663,229 of OX411551.1, read as the reverse complement.
CCCGCAACCACCAGGTTACGAGTCTAGAGCTAACCATTTGGCCAACAAGCCAGTCATCAACAACTTAAAAACTTCTTCTCCTGAACTACTGGGCCCATTTCAGTGAAACATTGACAGAAATTTCCTTGGGTGACCCTCTTTAAAAATTGTTTGCTTAATTCTAATTTGCCCATAAATATGGGCATGGTATTGTAGCTCATTTGTTTTCGAAGAAAACCAGAGGTACTATGATCACCTTGGTTTCCTTCGCGTTGGCATTGGCGTGACAAACTTTAACCTTTTGCTCATAACTTCTGAATGGTAAGTGATAGAGCCTTCATATTTCACATGATCATTGCTTGAGACAAGACCTTTATGTAGGTACCAAGTTCAAGGTTATCACTCAAGGTCAAGGTCAATTTTCATGGCCAAATTTCTTTAAAAAAATTAATCTTGGTCATAACTTTGAATTGGTAAGTCATAGAGCCTTCATAATACACATGATCTTTCTTGGGAAAAGACCTTTCTGTAGGTTCCAAGATCAAGTTCATCATTCAAGGTCAATTTTCAAGATCAAATTTGTTTAAAAAATTTAATCTTGGTCATAACTTTGAATGGTGGGTCATAGAGCCTTCATATTTCACATGACCATTGATTGGGACAAGACCTACCAATAGGTTTACAACTAAAGGTCATCCAATAAGGTCAAGGTCTTTTGAAGGTTAAATTTGTTTACAAAATATAACCCTGGTCATAACTTTTGAATGGTAATTCATAGAGCCTTCATATTACACATGATCATTCCTTGGGAAAAGACTTTTCTGTAGGTACTAAGTTCATATATTTGCATTTGCCTAAGAAATAATAAACAGCCAAGTGTTGGCACCTGCTTGTGCTCTTGTTTCACTTTGAATGACATCTCCTCCTGAACCTTTGGGCTGGTTTCAATGAAACTTTACCAGAACGTTCCTTGGGTAACCCATTTCAAAAATTGTTCCTAAAATTTTGATTGGCCCATAAATATGGGCGTGGCAGGGTGAGGCATATTTTTTACCAAAATTTTTGAACGACATTTCCTGAATCACCGGGCTGATTTCAATGAAACTACCAGAATGTTCCTTGGGTTACACTTTTTCAAAAAATGTTTGGGAAATTTTGATTTGTCCATAAATATGGGCATGGCAGGGCAGGACTTATTTTGAGCCGAAATCTTAGAATGACATCTCCTCCTGAATCACTCAGCTGTTTTCAATAAAACTTACGCAGAATGTTTCTTAGGTGACCCTTTACAAAAATTGTTTGCCAAATGATGATTTGCCCATAAATATGGGCAGTGCAGGACGGGGCTTATTTTGAGCCAGCAAACTTTGAACAGCATCTTCTAAACCAATGGGCTGATTTCAATTAAGCTTTACCAGAATGTTCCTTTTATGACGCTCTTCAAAATTAGTTGCAAAATTTTGATTGGCCCATAAATATGGGCACGGCAAGGGGGGCTTATTTTGAGTCACCTCAGTAAAGAATGGGTGGGCAGGGTCTATTTTTCACTTTAAAATCTTGGAATAACATCTCTTCAACAATTAGGCAAACATGAATGAAACCTTTGTCAGAAAGTTACTTGGATGGGTTCCACTGGACCAATAAAATTCAGGTGAGCAGTTCAGGGCCATTCTGGCCCTCTTGTTTATGCCCCAATAAGTTTTGACCTGTCTGTTTGCCCTACTTCCCCCCCCCCCAAAAAAAAAAGGTAACATTGGCCAAAACTTTCGATTGGCAAGGGATAGTCTCCACATTTCACATAGCATTGTTTGTTACACAACCTTTCTGTTGAAACCAAGGTCAATATCAAGGTCATTTTTCAAGGTCTGATATATTGAGAATTTCTGAAAATTACAGTAGCTGGGACATAACAAACACATTTTGTAATGATTCAGCTTTTTAATTCTGTTTCTTTCCCAACTATTCTCAAAGTAGGAGATACAGGAAATAACGAATAATTGTTTATTTCTATTATGATAGTACTAATAAGTTTTTGAATAGCTGTAAGTGAAAGGTCACAGGCCCAGGTCAAAAAAGAACAAGAGGCCAAAGAGGGCCTGTATCACTCCACTGGCTTTCAAATATCTTTTAATGAGAAACTCAATCAGATATGGAAGTTTACAAGGATATTTGTGAAGAAGCCAAAAGATTGAAAGAAAAGCCGATTTTACAATAGGCTAAACCTTAAATGGAAAGCTGTTTTACAAAAATTATTCAGTGTTAATTCTAAATAGAAAAAATTATCAATTTTTTATAAGACAGATGTTGAGGGGTTAGCGCAACACTATTGTAAGTGCCTATATATACTTACAATAGTATTGCACTGACCCCTATTACATCTTGATGGATATTTAACCAATAAACAATACTACATATAACATGGAAAACCACAATAATTTTTGTGAAAATAAGCTCCACCAAAAAACATAGGCAAATAAAAAATCTGCTGGAAGAGATGTACTCAAGGAAATTTTTCCTGCAAAGGTTAGTTGAAATTAGTCAAATGGTTTTGGAGAACATTTTATAGTGAAAATAAGCCCCACCCTGCCATGCTCATATGTGGGGGTCAATCCAAATTTCTTGAACAAGTTTAGAAGAGGGTCAACTAAGGATAATTCATGCCAAGTTTCATTGAAATCAGGCCAATGGTTTGTGAGTCCAAGATTTTTAAGGATTTTATAGGGAAAATGAGCCCCCCCCCCCATATTTGGGGGGTCAATCCAAATTTCTAAACAACTTTAGAAGAGGGTCACCTAATGATCATTCATGCCAAGTTTCATTGAGATGGACGATGGTTTGGGTGGAGAAGATTTCAACCAATAATTCAATGTGAGTTTGAATGAAAAGAGCCTTCAATTGTATCATAGGAAACATCGAGAAAAAGAGAGAAATTGCTTAATAAAAACATTTTCTCTTTCTTCCTCAATGTTTTCCCTTTTTATTACCATCAGTGAATAAAAGATCCTGTTTGTGGGAAAATTATCATATTTAGAGGATATTGAATGGTCGATCATTGAATACTGAAATTATTTAACGAGTCATTTATAAACAGATAAAAATATGACTTTGCCGATTTTTATCTGTGTACAATGACAAGTTTAATCAATTTGGTATACTATGAGCATAAATTTGATAGTCAATTTATTGTCATTTTGGCATGTCTTTTCTGGATAATGGATCACAATAGTTTTGGTACAAAGCGGAAAACAATGCTGATGACTATAGAGCCAAGGCTTTAGCAATACTTTGTGTTCTCTCTGAAAATAACCATGTTAAAAATGAGCTTATCTGGAGCTTAACTCCTTTATATTTTTAAATATTTACACATAATTTGGAACAATTGTTCTTCTATATGTTTAATTTTGTTCTTTAGAGAAATTCTGAGATGACTAAAAGTTCAGGGTCATTTAAAATTTTGCTTGTCTGGAACATTAGTCCTGTAATCATAATTAGATTTCTAAATGACCTTATGCAACTATTCTATCTTGATTTGCAAATACATGTATACCATTTGAAAAAAAAAATCAGGGATAGTTCTAATTTGTTAAAATTGAGATTGAAAGGAAAAGGGGCTTTATTACCACTATCTTGTTCACATTCCAGAAGCCACAAATATGGTTTGTTTGGTAATAGGAATGAAGCTTATTAAAATTGGGAAGGATCCATTTAAAAACCAAAAAAGGGTTCTTAATCACAATTGCATGAACATTATTTACACTGTAGAGGCATCAAATAGGTCCAGAGGTCAAAGGTGATAAATATAGGACCATCATGGACCCCTTGTTTGATGTTTTGAAGTATTAAGGCAGAGATAGCTTGTTTTCCATACTTTTGCCTTGTTAATTACATTTTAGGAAAGACTAAAGGGTTTACTTCTGGCTGACATTGACAGGGATTTTAGTTCAATGAAGTATATAGGTTATAGGATCATTTATGCGTGACATTTTCATCAATTTCTTGCGTGTGTAATAAGAGGTATACATAAAAGGGGTAACTCCAATCTGAAATCTTTATTTCCAAATGACACCCTATCAAACTCCTTGAGATGATTACACATTGTGCAGCCAAGACAATCAAAAAGTGGAACAAGAATATTTATTGAATGTCTGTGGAGGGGTTAAGATCTTATCTATTTAGCTCAGCCTAGTTAGAATGTGTGGATGCACAGGCTGGCAATGGGATTTGCTTTGCCCACATGTGAAATTGTTGGAAATGTCACATACTGGCTCATTTGTCATGTTCCACACTTCATCTCTTCATCAAAGTCACTGTATCTCAGTTTTAATAACCATTCTTCCAAGAATTTATCAACATTTGTGGATTTCTCTGGAACTTTGTCTGTATTTTCAGATATATCTTTCTCTAACCTGTGAATACACAGATACATACATGTATTTACATTTCATATCACACACACACAAAATCCCTTGATTCTAATCTCTTTCCAGATGATCAAATACTCATACATCTAGATGATCCCAAATCCAACCAATACCTCCTTTTGATGCACCTCAAGAAATTACAGTCAAACCTGTGTTAGGGACCACCTGTATTCAGCAAACAACCTGTCTTAAGCAAGCGGCCACAGAGTTCCAAAATGAACCAATTGCACTGAAATTGACCTGCATTAAGCAAGCACCTGCCTTAAGCAAGCACTTTTTGGATGTCCCATGCTTGCTTTTAAGACAGGTTTGACTGTAGATAGTGGAAATTGCTTGTTACAAACAATTTCTTCACTGTCTATGGCATTAACCCTTGTCATGCTGAATAAAAAACCTTAGCAAAATTATACATGAATCAAAGTGCTGAAAGCTCTGTATTTCCTTATTGTGAGTCAGCATCTGATTTCGAAAATATAATTTCTAAAACTTGTCTGGTTTAATAAGGAAAATCAGGTTGTATGGACTAAGATCAGACTGCACAAATGTGCAGGCTGATGTTTGTCCATACCTCCTGCTAAAGTAAAAATATTCTGGGATCAGCATGACAAGGATTAACTTCTTCCAAAAGACAAAGATTTTCAGCTCTACTGACCAAATGTCAGAAGAGCAATAGCCATGACTTGATTCCCGTCCGTTTGTCCGTCCATGGGTCCGCCTGTAATATTTCCCTTGTTATGGCAATAGAGTCCACAATTACCATCAAATTTGCTTCAAACTTTTACAGAATGATCATAAGAATCGTTCCTTTTGAAAATGAACAAGAAAATCCTCATGATTGCAATAGAGTTCACAGTTTTCATCTGACTTGCTCCAAACTTTCATAGAATGATTGTACATGTGCCAACATTAGGGTAATTATTTTGGAAAATGGGTCAGGTCTGTCAAGTATCACATAAAATGGAGCCTTAGGCCTTATGAAAATATGATAAAAATTTCCCTTTCCTTGACCTTAAACTGCCTTTACAGAGATGGCTTTTCCTTAAATACATGTACTATCATAACAAGTGATTGTATCTTACCATACTGCCATGCTATAGGCTTCATATAGGGAGTCAGTAGATTGTCCAAGGCTCTCATGGTCCCGAAACAAAAATAAGGGATATTGGATTACCTCCTTTTAATTTCACCCAAAACTGACTCAACATACTCATTCAATTTCATTTCAAAATCATTCACCTGGTCAATTTTATGATGCTTTTAACTGTACCTGTCAATAATATCCCAGGCCTCGTTCACAAGTATGTTTCCTTCTCTTATATACATGAGCTCTTCTCTTTCTGAGCTACTTTCTTCTCTGTAAACCTGTAAGTCTTCACCTTTAGCAATATCCCTGTAAGTACAGTTTTCTATTAACCCTTTCCTGTTTAACAAAATTTTGGACCTGTCCAAATTCAAAGGTTTTGCAGAAGAAAATTTAAAGTGGATTTAATTTGATAAATAACCATTCAGTAGGGTAGAAAATAGTGTGGAAAAAGAAGAAATTGCTTGTCAGGAGCAATTTCTTCTTTTTTCACAATGTTTTCTCAATCATAAAATCACAGGCACGTAAAAAGTAGGGATTAAAAAGCAAAGGGTTAACAAGATATCCTATAGATAAATTAGTCTTTTTTTAATGGCCCATTTTTTACACATTTTGTGGATGTTTATTGGTATCTTCTTTTCTGTCTGTCTGTCTGTATGTCTCCAATCATAAAATCTGCCTGTACGTCTATATGGACAGATTTGCATGAAAATTTCACAGAAAGCCTATATTGTTACCATTTTGAGATACATATTCTGCATCATTGCAAAAGGAGCCTTCATTTAAAACTTCTTGCTGGCACAACCACGCAGAATTCACAAGAAACTTTCAAAGCATTTGACCATGCACATCTTACAACAATTTGGTAATTTAATTCTGCATCACCCAAAAAGTAGCATTTGGAACTTATTTCTATGGTGGCACATATTGTGACAATTGCACTCTAAATAATGGTAAGTTGAAATTAAGTTTGACCCGTCACGCAAAAGGGACCACCTGTATATGAACGACCCTGGTCAGACTGGGAGACTGACTGGGGTCGAAACTATTAACCCTTGTCATGCTGAACCCTGAATATTCCTGCTTTGGCAGGTGCTATAGACACATATGTGCAGTCTGAGGTTAGTCTATACCACCTGTTTATCACTTTCAAACCAGAATTGTTTTTAATAGAATTAGTTTTTCAAATGAAAATTGACCTACAGTTGGGACTTTCAGTGCTTTTTGCCCTTTGATTTTGATGCAAATTTTTAGCCACAACTTATTCAGCACGACAAGGGTTAACAAATTTCCTGAATCTAGAATGATTATTCTACCTTCCTGTTAACTTTCTAACATGTGCCTTCTGGTTGACCTATGCTGGATCCAATGTTGTGTTTATTTGTTTTATTTTGTATGGAGTTTTCAGATGTTCCCTTTTGGTATGACAGGTCACAATTAAATAGAGTTGGCCTCTGCATTTCTTATAAGGATTCAACACTAACAGGGTCCAGGAATCCCGAGGATCCCAAAATATAAGGAGGGATCCCCATTCTGAACACCAGTCGGCCAATCTCACGATCAACCTCGGATGAACATAGACAAACTGTTTTTAACTAGAAAGCCATGAATGGCTTGAGTCGCTCCACAGGCTTGAAATTCTTGTAAAAGCAAATAAAAGTTTTGACTAGATTTTTAGATATTAAGGGTTCTGCTGATGTTGAAAATGGTTTTCCAAGTTTCAACTACATAACATATAGAGAAATGACCTCCGCCTATAAAAAACATATTTTTCATCCAATCAAAATAATTTTTGGCTGCATGATAAAAAGTCACCCAAAGATCATACCAAAAATGTTTGACTGATATCCATCAGTAATATTCTGAGAAAATGATTTTCAAAGTTTCCACTATATAGCATATTGAGAAATGACCTCCGCCCATATAAAACATATTTTTCATCAAATCACACAATTTTTTGGTAGACTGATAAAGGGTCACTCAATGATCATTCCAGTGAAATTTGGTTGATATCCAACAATTAATTTCTGAGAAAATGATTTTCAAAGTTTACACTATAACATATAGATAAATGACCTCCGTCCATAAAATACATATTTTTCATCCAATCACAATAATTTTTGGTAGACTGATAAAGGGTCATTCAAGGATCATTCCAGTGAAATTTGGTTGATATCTATAGATTACATTCTGAGAAAATAATTTTGAAAGTTTCCACTATATAACATATAGAGAAATGACCTCTGCCCACAAAATGCATATTTTTCATCCAATCACTATAATTTTTGGTAGACTGATAAAGGGTCATTCAAGGATCATTCCAGTGAAATTTGGTTGATCTCCATCAATTAGAATCTGTGAAAACTCACTTTTTACCATATTTGGAAATTAGCCATGCCCATTAAATCCATGTTTTTCATTAGATCAAAATTTCTTGAACAACTTTGAAAGAGGGTCACCCAAGGATCATTCCTGTGAAGTTTGGTTGAAATTCATCCAGTAGTAATTGAGGAGAAGATTTTTGAAGAAATAGTTTACGAACGGACGCATTGACGCACAGATGGACGCACGACGGACACAACACCATGACAATAGCCCCAGTGGCTTTCAGCCATTGGAGCTAAAAATTACGGGGAAACCTTGGAAAAAATAAAAAAAAATGTCAGTTAAAATGGCGTTAGCCCTCCAATCTATGAGTGAAAACATTCAACGTCACCAACGTTACTCGTTTAAGTCACTGACATGAAACCATCATATCCTCATATAAATATCTTTAGATTCTTAAATAACGGCTGAAAAAAATCTTAATTTTTGAGAATGATTAGTCATTCTCAAAAATTAAGATTTTTCAGCAGTTATCTACTGTAAAAGATATAAATCTACCGTGCTGATTTTTCTTACACTGTTTCCGCCTAACAAAATGAACGATTTTGTTACATACCCATCCGCTTTACATACATCCGAGGTCTGTTGCAGTTCACAGAAATGGCCGAGTGATGTTCCGAATGGAAGGATCCCATTAGCTCATGAAAGGGATTCCTTCAAGATCCTTCGATATTTATAGAATTAAGAAGTTCATTTGATCAGGATCCACCATTTTCCAAACTAAGGTTCCATTACCCCACTTTTTTCCTTACATTTGTACAAATGTAAGGAACAAAGTGGAGTAATAAAACCTTAGCTTGGAAAAATATTGGAATATATCATTAACCTATGATTTTTTTTTTGCTATTTCTCTAAAATGATAAATATGTATATGAAAGGGATACCTAGTTATCTGGAGAGATCCCTGCCAAAATAAGTAGGTATTTTTGCTGAACCTCGTGTTATTGTCAACCACTGCTTTTTTATACAATAACCAACAACCTCAGTTGAAATTCCTACCTTGCATTTTGCAGCAGACGTACAATAACATAGACTAATTTACACATTTTTGGCGGTAATACATTTTCTGCTGGGTGCTCCCCACACCATTTACGTAATAACTTTGTACCATGAGTCCCTTGGGCATCACGTAGGTACTTATCTAGGGTTTTCCTGGAGAAAAGGAAAGTAACTGAATTTACTTTAAAAAGAATTTTCTTTCTCACAGGAGAGAAAGAAGGCTGTTCAATATACTATTTGATTATTTTTTTCATAAGTGTCTCTTTGTAAAAGGTGCTAAGAACATATACTAAAGCTATTTCTTAAGTTTGAAAATGGCACCAAAATGCATTTAATGACATCCTACAGTGTTAAATGTTAAGTGGAATAACTAGATTCAATAAATTTCTAAAATGTCCTCAATCACAAAAATTAAGGTAATATAATAAATACAATACAAGAGCCATGTCGGAAAGCTTGATAGTAAACTGAAGCCTAATAGATTAAGGATTCTTTTGTACATTAAGATATTGGCCCCCTACAACATCTAAGTATTAAAATAACAAAGGGAAATAGCTCTAAAATCATGCAAGCAAGAGTTGTAGTTCTTGTGCACTGCACTTCTACATGAGATCTATCCACCCATAAAGTTTCAAGTTGATAGCTTTTATACTTTAGGAGATATGCTCCTGACAAAATCTTAAAAATTAAAAATGATAAAGGGCAATAACTCCAAAATTATGCAAGCAAGAAATTAAGTTCTGTGCACTGTACTTCTCCTCCATAAGATCCATCTATCCATAAAGTTTCAAGTTGACAGCTATTTTACTTTAGGAGATATGCTCCGGACAAACTCTTAGTATTAAAAATAACAAAGGGTACATAATAATGCAAACAAGAGTTGTAGTTCTTGTGCACTGCACTTCTCCTCCATGAGATCTATCCACCTAAAAAGTTTCAAGTTGATCACTATTATACTTTAGGAGATATGCTCCAGGCAAAATCTAAGTATCAAAATTGACAAAGGGCAATAACTCCAAAATTATGCAATCAAAAGTTGTAGTCCAGTGCTCTGCACTTCTCCTCTATGAGATCTATCCACCTAAAAGTTTCAAGTTGATAGCCATTATACTTTAGGAGATATGCTCTGGACAAGTTTAGTGACGGAATCTCGGATCTACGGAATGATGGAATGTTCGACGGAGACCATTACTATATCCCTTTGCCAAACACAGCGGGGGATAATAAAATTTATGTTAAATGAGATACCAAATTTATCAAACTTGTCATCTAAAACAATTAATGCCTATCACTTCCTCAGTAAATTATGAGCAATATCCTACGAAGAATGTTGTTGCAAGGCATAAAACATGTACATAGTACATAATACAGGATAAAACAACTGCTGAGAACTGCCCGTTGTGTTCAAGATGACAAAACACTGCAAAATGTTTGCATATCATACCCTACTTTGCAATGGCACTTGTGTGCAAGCGGGGATGTGACTTCTTAAAGTTTGCAACATTTTGCCTTCCTGAATGTAGGGTTGTACTTAATGATTAGCACAAACAAATGCAGCCTCTGAACAACATCAAACCAGGCAGACTATTTGTTTGTTTGTCAGTCTGAAACCAAACCCACAATATTGAACTTTCTGATTTTAAGTCAGGTGCTTTTCTTACTGAATCATTGGGGCTGACTAGAATATCAGATTCGAGAGGTAAGTACAATACTAATGTAAGTGCCTATATATTTATAGGCACTTACAATAGTGTTGCACTGACCCCCTCGATCTACCTGTGTAATAATTGTTTTCTTCCTGTTGTAAGGAGGTTATATTCTGGTGAATGTTTAATAAGCGTAGATGGATGAAGAAAGAGGGTTTCCACACATCGCGCGTCACCATTAGATAAAAGTTCTGCGTAGCGGAAGATCTCGTGTATCGTGTAATCAGCAGCCTGATGATCACTGTTCTGTCAATATAAAGAGAGAAAATTTTTATCAATCTTTCATTGAGACAAGCTAATGTGAAACAGATTTGAAACTAGAGCTGTTGCAAAAAGACTAATACCCTCCACTAGTGCTTTGTCAAAATATAAGTGCTATTAGTGCAAGATGTGTTTGTAATAAATATTTAGAATTCAAGTTATATGCCCGTGATTGATTGTAGGTCACTTGATTCTTAGGTTATAGTCTGGAAACAAAAAGGTCTAACAAGTATTTAACAAAAATTGACTTTAACCTTGACCTTTAACCTATGTGACCCAAAATCATTGGGGCACTTCCTTTGGTCATAAGCAGCATTTGCATGAAGTTTCATGATTCTAAATTGCTTGGTTCTTGAGTTAGTCTAGAAAGAAATTGAACAAAGGCTGACTGTGACAACCTTGGGTCATAAGCAGAATTTGTACGAAATTCTTTTTTATTCTAGGCCGCTTGGTTCTCGAAGTAGAGTCCGAAAAAGAAAATTGAACAAAGGCTGACTGTGACCTTGACTTTTGATCTATGTGAACCAAAAGCAATAGGGCACTTCCTTGGGTCATAAACAGTATTATGAAGAAGTTTCACTTGGTCCTTAAATTAGAGTCCGGAAACAAAAAGGTTTACAGGGGGAGAGAGTCCGGAATGAAAATTGAACAAAAAATGAATGTGACCTTGACCTTTGTGACCCCAAAACAATAGGACTCTTCCTTGGGTCATAAGCCACATTTGCATGAAGTTTCATGATTATAGGTCGCTTGGTTCTCAAGTTAGAGTCCAAAACGAAAATTGAACAAAGGCTGACTTTGACCTTTGATTAATATGAACAAAAAACAATAGGGCATTTCCTTGGGTCATAAGCAGCACTTGTATGAAGTCTCGTGATTCGAAACAAAAAGGTCTACGGATGGATTGATGGAAAGATAGACAGACATGGTAAACCAATATATCCCCCTTTACTTCGTAGGTGTGGGTATAATTAGAAATTTCATTGATGAATCAATACATGAGTTAACAAAAGATTCTAGATGAGGCTCAAATCAGCTGGTCACAAGGAAATCAAGTAACAGGTAACTTTCTCATAACCATTTTTTTTTAATTTAAAAATATTCTGAATAAAAATAATATTGGGCTTTATCATTAATTCAGATTACACCATTTAAAATGTGTAAACTGTATGTCAATAGAACAGTTATGGTCTGAAAACCTGTCTGGCTTTTTACTGTTTCCCGAATGATCCATGGTTACCTCACCATATCAATGTTCCTACCTTCACAGTTTGTTTTGGTGCGTTAAAACCTAACATCTGAGAAGTCTTGGCCTGGTATACAATAAACATGTCCGTATCACTGTCAGGTATACTCAAATTATACCTGAAAACACAATATACAATCTGAGGAGTCCTCAATTGGTATACAATAAATGTGTCTGTATTAATGTAAGGTATTCTGATTAATTAATGAACTGGCAGGGCGGGGCTTAACTGTGATGTAATCTGGCGAATTTACTTTTCAAAAATTTTGGTTCTTTCAAACTTTAGTCGGTAATCATCGTTAACGCTGGCAAATAACTGTATCCTAAAACTCACAGGATTCACATGCTTAGAGAGAGTGAGCACATTTTAATGTCTATTTACCAAGGCCTCGTAACTTCAGTTTGATTAAGCTGAAGTTACAAGGATTTGGTTACCAATATACAATTTAAGGTCTGAGTTATTTATATCGACTCTCTTTAGAAAAAGGTTATTTTAGATAAAAGTTGATTTTCCTTAACTTTAAGTGTAAAGACCCGTTACTTAGGCTCCGCCCTGCAAGGGCATTAATCATGGATAATACACTATAATTATACCTAAAATATTATAAACAATCTGAGGAGTCCTCAATAGGCAAACAGATAGGTGGATGAAAGGACAGACAGACAGACAGACATATGGGTTGAAACCAATATACCCCCCTCTACTTCATGGGGGGAAGGGGAAAAAAAACCTTATTAATATTACCTTTTATGTTCATACATTAATTTTTATTCTAATTTTTTGAAGGAAAATCATAACCTTAGGCCCACATGGTTCCTTTTTGGATGACAGAAGTATACCTTTAAGAAATGAAGGAGAATTCTTCATCAAAGTTGGTTACTTTTGACTTCCAGACAATCCCTGTCAGCTTAGACAGTCATTCATCAGACTGGCAATCCTCGGATCGTGAATTCAACCCCTGGCTCAGCCAACTTTTATCCCCCATTTAACAAAAGTAGTTGTGACAGGAGACATTAAGAGGGGTAAGTGCAATACTATTGTAAGTGCCTATAATATCTACAGGCACTTACAATAGTATTCGCTAAACCCTCAATTTGTCCCCCACCAATGGACATATGATAAGTAGTATGTGTTATGTTACCAGAAACCACTGCATAGCTCTACAATGCCCGACAACTGTGTTAAGGAAGATCATCTTTGGCTAAGGGGTTAGCACATTGGTCATGTAAACAAGGAATTTCAATATTACTTGTCCACCCTGGGTTTGACACATGCCGATTATTCTCTTCTATGCTTCAGTTGCCGACCATTTCCTCATAACAATGGCTCAGCACGATACAGTTGTAACTGCCTATAATTATATAGGCAGTTACAACTGTTTCGCACTGAGCTATCGATAAGATGAGGGCTCGTCCAAAGATAAGGCCATTGAGCCATTTATGTCGAATTTATAGCAACTTTGTTAGAGCATAAAGCACATTGCTGCCTTAACGCTTATATCGTATATGATGACTCTTAAGGGGGTGTGTGATACAGGAGACCACTCTCACTGTCCTGCATAGCTTGGTAGGTCTAAATACACTGTCTGACACCTGCATTAAGGACAATCTTCTTTGGTTCAGTCGTTAGGGCATTGGTCTTGTAAACCAAGAATTTCAATATTACTTGTCCCATGGGTTTGAGACTGGTCCACATAGGTTACTTTCAGTCATGCTTCAGTTTAAACTATTTGTTTGTAAAAATAAGTGGAATGAGCAGCTGAAAGCTTAGTGAATGATGTGGTCATACTGGTATGAGAAAAGATAAGAAACCATGGGCAGGTGCACCAACAGCAATATAGCTGCAATAATGTTGAAAGTAGTGTAACCCCCATATATAAAAACAAACAAACAAACCTTTGACTTCCAAAAGGACAGGCCAGTATTACTTTACCAAGCTCTCTTTCCACTTTATCAACAATCTCTGTCCATATTGTGTTACTAGATTGTATATCAGTACTGTAGAATGGTTTAGGTACTTTCTCCAATAATTCCAGAGCTTTTGCCTCTCTTTTTTCACATAAGCTGTTGTAATATAGATTCATCAGGTGACACAGTCTATCTCCAGTCTCTAAAGGAAGTTCCTGCCAGTTTCTGGCTTTGTTTACTGACAAACCAGTCAAGTCTGTCAAAGTTTCTGTCTCACTTGACGGCAAACATCGTTCACCAAACTCTCTGATAAAGATGACTTTCCATTTGACTTTGAAATATTTCCATTCCTTGTTGACCCCATCTTCTGTGTCATGATTTTTTCCTAAAAAAAATCATTGAATATTTTAAGTTAAGGTAGTGGAACTGTAATAGTTCCGCAAAATTTCAGAATGCATAATCTTTCACAATGTTGACCAAGGTTTCCTAATGAAAATCATTAGGAAACCTCAGTTAACACTGTTAAAGTTCATTACTTCCAAGATGTTGTGGAACTCTTACAGTTACACTTCCTTAAATTGTATAATCCTTTTGATTCTTTTCATTTGTATCCTAAAATTTCAAACCAGTCAAAAAGTGTTAAGACCAGTCAAGGATGAAAAGTAAAAGAGCTACAAATTCAATTTGAAAATAAACTCAAATTGGAAATTAATATAAAGTCAAACTTGTTTTAAACCATCACTACTGCCTGGGACCACAGAAAAATGGTACATGAAGAAATTGGCCGCTTAATACAATGATGCGTACTTTTTTATTGAATATGCATATCATTGGGAAATTCTCAGTAATCCTCTGTTCTTAAAACTCATTTAGGTGATTCTGGTGAGTTTCAACAAAATAGGATTCATTTTCAATAATTATTGGACCAACTTTATCTCCTTTCTAATATATTTTGATTTAAAGAAGGGGATTTTGAAAATGTTCGCTTAATGAAAATGGTCGCTCAATAGATATGGTTGCTCCAGCAAGATTGACTGTACCATAAAGAAGGAAAGATTGGAGTTTTTAGGAATGAATGTATTCTTAGGTACAAATAGATTGTTTTTGTTTGTTTGTTTGTTTTTTTTTTGTTTTTTTTTGGGGGGGGGGGGATGAATGTATTCTTAGGTACAAGACACAAAATTTAGATAAACATATAAGTTTCCAATATTAGCTATTTTTTTTTAATGCAGAGCATGAATATTCATCCATGTTGTGCTAATATTTTCTCCTTTTTTTATCTTAAGAGTAAGGTCATTTCAATGGACTGAAATGAGTTTTTCCTTGTAAATAGTGTTCGGAGGGCTGTTGGAAGAGGATATACATGTACCTGTGTTGATGGAAGGTGCTGTCATCATTTTTGCATACCCATGCCATCCATGACAGTTATTTACACTGAATATGAGAATAACTGAACCATTTGTAATTGCTGCATTTTAAACATCAGCTGGTTGAGGGGGATTCTTCCTGTCCTTACAGGCCCATTCATTAGACTCACTACAGGTCTTCAGATCCTGAATACTGGCAACCTTTGCTACAAAATATCTTGTCATGGTTCACTTGGTACCGGTTAAAAAAAGAAAGAAAAACACGTTTTCATTCAAAATGACTTATGTTTCCTTGGTACCTCATAAATTAATCGAAAACCTACATTGCACAATGTTTACCTTTTTTGACATAATTTCCCGCAAAAACTCTTTTTCTAAAGAGTCATCGTTTGGCTCCATGTATTTTTCGATACTAATCAAAGGCCGACTACACGGTTAATGCCACTGGTGGTAGCAACACGGACGGGGATAGTATAATATTACCAAAATTTAACAAAAAAAAAAAAAATAAAAAAAGGGATAATATATCATTATTTTTTAATCAAAATATATAATATAGTCTGTATTATATATTTTGATAAAACAAGATTTATATAGTAATTTCTTGTGCCGTTTAATTTTTGTTCGGACACTAAGTACTAGATGAGATATCTGAAAATAAATAAATAAACAGATGAATAAATAATAAATAAATAAACAAACAGATGAATAAATAAATAAGTAAATAAACAAACAAATATATAAATAACTTTTTTTCGTGTTTAAAAATCAGATCGATCTCGCTTGAAGGTTGCCGTGAGGTCAATGTTTAGTATTGTCAGGAACAAAACTTCTTCTTCTATGTATAAGTTTCATAATTATTTTTGAAAATGTTCAGAGGCTCATGAGTAGACATGTAGATGTGTTATTTGATGAAACAGACAAGGTATCAAAGTATCTGTAGACCATCATGTTTCTTTATATTTAACGGGTATGTGGCTGCCTAAGCCATCCAACGATTGCACCTCTCTAGCGTTTTAAATTGTTGGAAATGTTACGCACAGGCTCATATAAATCTTCTTTTTCCAAAGTCTAAATTTTTCACTATAAAATATGAGTTCATCCGAGTTTTTTTTATTTACCCAACTTACTACCATCCTCCGTAGCCGTACGCTTATGAATGGATTAAAAACTAATTTGATACAATTTTTCGAAATCATGTGTTGGTGTGTCCATTGCTTTATAGAAAGCTTAAGTTCAAGGCCAGTTTCGTCATATCAATATGATAGAGAATAGTCGCTTCATAAATAGATAGAATTCATAGTGACAAATATGAGTTCATTTGCAACGTGAATAATTTTCAAGTTTTTTTTTAATTCCTCAAAGGTCGGGGACGTAGGTTAATTGCCGCCTACAAAGAATTTAATTTATACCATATAACCCACAATTAAAGATGAATATAAGCAAACGTCAGTCTGAAAACCTCAGAAGTCTCAACGAAAGAACAGACCGAGTTCAAACACGAACTTGGAGACGGTGAGCCGGAGTACGAGTCAGTGACAGCCGAATGAGAATTCCAGCAGCGGCGAGGCTCTCCTGAACGAGCAACCGGGCGGATCCGTGATCTCTAGCAGGATTTGGACCATACAAAAGGGGGGGATACAATTTTCAATAACTTCCAAGATTTTCAGGAATATATCTTGAGCCGTAAAAAGGTTAATAGAAATTCTACATCGAAAAATGAAAAATATTCTCTTCGTGGGAGGGGGCCGTTTAAAAACCTGCAACGTTCCATGAAGACAGGCTTTCGGAATTGTCCTACGGACTTGCGTTAAATAGTTTTGGAAGTCCTGACTCATTTGCAAGTCTGATACTCAAAAAACATGCAGCCGGTCCTTAAAAACCTTATCGAAATTTGTATATACGTACCCGGGCCCTTTAAAGAAATCTTGGATACGCCATAGTTTGTCTACCATCATGGGCGGATCATTCCCGGTCGAGTCGAAGTTCACTGCGTTTAACCCGTGACCGGGACGATGGCTCCGTAGTGGAATCGTACTCCGATGTGAGACTTTTTTTCAATTACTCGTTGTGCCACTGTCATCGTGGAGATGGTGCGAAACCTGTCAAAACCATTTGTATGAAATGGAGTTTTCAATGGCGGATCCAGGATTTCTGTAAAGGGGGTTCAAACACACAAATGCCAGACAGGTTTTAATTGACGCAAGTTTGCGAGTAACGGAAGCTTAAATTCTCAACACTATCCAGTGACGAAAGTCTGTAGGACCATCTGGAAATCAACTTAACCAGCCTTTAATTATTTTCTGAAGTTGATCCTAGAGGTACAAATACAAAACCCCGGAAGGGGGTGTTTTCGTACTTTTACCCGATGACTATTGAATTTTCGCATGACAGTGAAATAAATAGAACACAAAGGGGGTTCGTTCTGAATCCGTCGCTTTAAAAAATAAATAAATAATAATAATCTTAGGATGCACTAGAATATGGTTATTGGGATCATCATGGTCTGGAATTTAAGGCTAGACACATGGCTAGAATCGTTCCACGTGAAATTGAGAAAACCTATCGAAAAATTTAACGGTTATTCTTTACTCAGGTGAATATTCCCGACCCGAGAGAGAGAGAGAAAGAGAGAGAGAGAGAGAGAGAGAGAGAGAGAGAGAGAGAGAGAGAGAGAGAGAGAGAGAGAGAGAGAGGGGGAGAGAGAGAGAGAGAGAGAGAGAGAGAGAGAGAGAAGAGAGAGAGAGAGAGAGAGAGAGAGAGAGAGAGAGAGAAAGAGAGAGAGAGAGAGAGAGAGTTATGATACGGGTTAGTTTTTATCAGGCGCGTATTTTAATGGCGGGACTTTATTTGACAATGATCCTGTTAACGCAGCTTCCAGTCCTTTTTGTCGGCGAGGTCAATGGTGGGTTTGGATTAATGTGGTATTTCATTTCAGATCACAACGGTGAACAAAAAGTGTGAGCCTGAGGCATTGCGATCGGTCACTCCGATTTCCATCGATCGTCTGCCCGCCTCACGATGAATCTTGGAGGTTGGTGGGAGAAAAAAACCCTGATAAACGACTGTTTATCTTTTTTTTGGGTTTAAAAAAAAAAAGAAAGAAAGAATGAAAAAGAATATTATTAAATTTTTGTAGAGATTTCAAGTTGTCACGATTTATTATTGTCATGTCTATTCATTAAGATTCAAGACTATATTTTGAGTTGCACACTTATAAACGCATGAACAAGAAGTCTTTTAAAATCTGCCAAGACGCAATAATGAAAAATAATTCTCTAATAGATCAAATAATGTTATAATTGTGATAACGCTGGCATAGGCCTGCGTAAAGTTCTAGGATTTTGAAAATTATACCTTTTATTACGTAATGTGCGTAAAGGTAGTTACACCCTCGCTGATGATACATTTCTGATAACTGCTGCTTATCTTACCATGATTAGATTAAGATCTATAATATAGATTCAGGCATACCGTAGACATAGGCGTGTCTAGGACTTTGAAATTCATACGCACTCAGAAGGCGACAACTGAAGAGTATATAGGGAAAAGGCGATATGAAAACTGTGACCAAAGATAAATGCCCTCTGTACGCTCCCTTTTAAGACCTGAGCGTTGGTGGATAATCAAACATCGTAACTACATCTTGAATAAGCTGTAGTTTCGATGTTACGATTATTCATCGACGATATTTTTCAACAGATGATCAGTTCTTTTACGCACTTGTGTAAATTGCGTAATGGAAGCTACGCCCTTGATAGATTTAAGACAATATGATTTTGTCACAACTGAAAAAAACTGAAGAGAACTAGAGTCTACTTGAATAGAAGGTCGATGTGAATCTAAACACTTTATTCTCTTAACGCGTTCGTCTTTTTAAGTTTAATGAACAGATTTAATTTGGCCTTGAAATTGTTGACTTCTTATTTTGCTTTGTCCACTCAGCTTCGCGCCTGATTCTTGGGTAGAAAAAGAGGTCAAGGGCGGGTCAGAAACAATACACAAATATTTCCCGCCTAAATTCTTCTGTTGTGTATTGACTGGTACCACTTTCTGTAGGTGTATGAATGAAACGGTGGGACCAGCCGTCAAAATACTCACGCCTGTCTGCTGCAGCATATTTTACCAGAATCTCCTAATTTGGTGATCCAATGGGTGATAATAAAACAGAGGATGACGCCCAAGTAGATTTACTTGTAAGTTTTTATTTATGATTTCTTTTATAATGTTGTATTTGAAGCTTATTTATTCGTCCTAGAAATCAAACAGCACATGGCCCAATGTTTATGATTCGTTATGGCGACTACGCGAGGTTGTGCCCCAGTTTACACCTAAATGGACGCTTTTCAGTGACCACTCCCGTAATGATAAGCTTGATTTTTGTCTCTACTCTTTATTTTTATGAACACTTACCAATTTTCATTTCATGAAGACTTACCGCCCTTGTTTCAACAATGTTTTTGTGATTCACGCAGTAAAGAAATGCACTCTGATTGCATCATCGCATGTATGAAAGCTGTGTAGCCGCGTGATCGCCAACACGTTTTTGAACTCTCAACCTAACCCCCCGTTCACACAGAGCTGCGACTTTAGGACGATCATCCCGATCAAGCCACGATCTGAAAAAGTATTAGATCGGGGCGGACCGGGGCCAATCGGCGTCTAAATCGAGCAATTTGGCAAATTATGATCTTCATTACGACCGTAGTACGATGCTCCCACGATGCTGACACGCTTCTACTACGATGTTACTTCGATGTTACGCAGACCGTTGCCGACCAGCGGCCGCGTGTACTGCGTTTATACTACGCTGCCGCTACGACATTCAAGATCATTCTACGACGCTACGCAGACCTAGAAGACTGCACGACGATATCGCTACGGTGGTGCCGGTCATATCACGCTTGTAGTACGCTTCTAGTACGATTTTGGCGATGAGGTATATATATCTTCGGTTTCAAACATTATTTTTCACTTCTTTCCAAACTTTAAACATG
This sequence comes from Fragum whitleyi, assembly GCA_948146395.1. Classification (NCBI taxonomy): domain Eukaryota; kingdom Metazoa; phylum Mollusca; class Bivalvia; order Cardiida; family Cardiidae; genus Fragum; species Fragum whitleyi. The sequence continues at coordinate 31,642,879 of OX411551.1, read as the reverse complement.
AACGGACGTATAAATGCTGATCTGTTTCATCTGGCTTTACTTCATCAAGAACAAATGTTGGTTGAAATTGAAATTGCACAGATCGTAAACAGGCGTAGGCGCAGAAGAAGGCCAAGAAGATAATGGGTATGACCATGGCTATCTGCAGATAGGAGGCTTCAGTTTGGACACTATGACACACTGCTGCGAGAACTCCGAATGGAAGACACCAATTCCTTCTTCAACTTTTTGAGGATGGATCCAGCGATGTTCGATGAGCTGCTCCAGAGGGTTAGCCCTAGGATTCAGAATAAAGATACAGACTGGAGGAAATCGCTAGAACCAGGTATCAAACTTGCCACTCCTATCAGACTTCTCTCTACAGAAGATAAATACCCTAGTAATGGGAGCGTTGGAGGAGCGTACTCGATATGTTACCTACTGTATAGTGCGGTTTTATTGACTTGAATCTGACCCTGCTATTTAGATGAATAAAAATCTGATTATGTCTACTTTGCTTTGCACGTGTTTTTATAGGAATGAATACCAAACGACATTGAATGTATTATACATTTTGTTAATTGATAAAATATGTCGGTAAATGTTATTTAAGCCTTTTTTCCACAGAGGTCAAATTCGGGTCAAATTAACCAGGCTATACTACGCTTTTACTGCGCTTTTACTACGATCATGAAGATCTCTCCACGATGCTCCCTCGCTGCTTGTACGATTACGGCGCTTTTACTACGCTCTTTTTACGATTCGTGTTGGCCACGATCCCGCTACGCTTATTTTGAGCATGTTCAAAATAAGCGTGGCGAGGGCGTAGAGCTTCCCGATCATGAAGACCTTACCGCGATCATACTGCGCTTATGAAGACTCCACTACGTTTCTCCTGCGATTTGTCACGATCGGTCACGTTTTCGGCCACGCTTTGGTCGTAGTAGAAGCGGCGTCTATGTGTGAACGGGGGGTAAGGAATGTTTTGTTCCTCCGAAAAAATGTAAATCCCATAATTGCTGATTACATGGGTACATATTGATACATTTCCTTTTTGGTTGGTTGAAATGATTTGTTTTATTATTATCAATACACTCCTTCTTTCATCATGAATAGGTTTTCATAATGCCTAGAATATTTGGTATTATTGATTACCAAACATCTTTGCTTTGTGTCTTGTCAAAATAGCTGATAAATTGAATAGGTTCAACAACTTGTTTTAACTGTATTTTGATTTTACATGAGGCTTGAGCACCTATCAATCTTAGTAAAGTTAGTATTCTCACTTCAGCACCCATTTACTGTATTTCTCCCTATAGATATTCCTTCTTCACAAGTAAATAGATTTGGAAAAGCTAGTATAAGGGAGGACACCAGGGAAAATGATTAAGGATTTGAAATTAGGGGCTTAGATGTCCTGCATTCAATATTTAACATTAGAGGTATTTTTTCACCTGCCAGTAATACCCGAAAGGGGAGTTAGGCAGTATATATAGATAGAGGTATAGGCATTTTCCCCATAAAAATCTAGGGGCCAAGCTCTAAATCTAGGGGCCATGGGCTGGGCCCCTGCTAGTCTTTTCCCCTGGGACCTTCTTATTAGCTTGGTTGTTTTCTTTACTGTTTAGCTTGGTTGTCATCATCTCACTCAGTTATGTTGGTGCTGGTGAGACAAAATTTAGCTAACTTAACCCTTGTCATGCTGAAGACATTTTGGCTAAAAAATTCGATCAAAATCAAAGGGCAAAAAGCACTGAAAGTCCAAACTCTAGGTCAATTTTTATTTGAAAAAAACCAAATCTATTCACAATTCTGGTTTGAAAGTGAGAAACAGGTGGTGTAGACTAATATCAGACTGCACATATGTGCAGGCTGATGTTTGTCTTTATCTCCTGCTTTGTCTCCTGCCAAAGCAGGAATATTCCGGGTTCAGCATGACAAGGGTTAATTGTAACTCATACATTTATCACTGTTGTTATTGAAGATATCCTCATGAAACCTGGCATGTGTGTTCTCCATTTCAAGAGCCATGCAGAGTGTCAAGTGGAATAACTGAAATAATTTTTGAAAGAGTTAGGCCCCTTTCAACATGGATTTTTTGCATTGTCCAGTACCTGCAGCAGAGCTTTGGCATCTGTAGGTGGTGCTCTTGTTACAGGAAATACAGTATATTTTTGGAAGGATACCGTTTTTACAATTTACGTGTGTGGGAAAAAACAAGTACTCAATTGCCTTGATAATGTGGAAAGTTTTGACTACAAATATAATAGGGCTATTAGGGTTTGACACTTAACTTCATTTTACCATAGGCCTTCAGCACCAGCTGGTTTAAACTTCAATGGGTCCTCCTCTCTGAGTACGGGTCCTCCAGATCTTTCTTGACTCTCAAGCATTTTGAACTCAATGCATTACTCTAGTAATATGTATAGTGTTGTATATGAGGTAACTCCAGACATAAGGAAAACAGTGTGGGAAAAGAAGTAATTGCTTGATACAAGCAATTTCTTCTTTTCCCACAGAGTTTTCCCTACATCTAATGAAGTTTATACTAACAACTTGGGGTGTGACTTCACGATTCTTAAGAACTGAACTCACTGACAGAAGGACCTGCATCATAGATTGAAGTGCCTTTCCTACCAAAAAATTGCAGGCCTCACGCCTGAGGACTGGTGTTAGTGTCGACCCCTGTCTAATAATCTTTCTTTTGTTTGTATTGAAAGAGTTTTCTCCATGAATCTGAATTAAAAGGTATTGAAAAGTCAAGTTTTAAGATAGCATTCCCAGCAGAGAAAAGAAGATTGTTTAAAATCAGATGGATATAATTTTATGGAAAAAAATAAAGAACAAAAAACTGAATCATGCAGACTAGAAGGGTTAAGAATAACAACAGCCTGCACCAAAAATGCACCACATTTTTGCCATTCTGTCAAGAATATTCAGCTTGTCAAGGGTGTGCCCATTTCATGCTGTATAGCACCTTATTGAAAGTTCACTTAAATCAAAGGTCTGAAAGCACTTTTAGGGCAATTTGTGGGTCGATATTTGAAATTCTTTTGAAAATTAGTTCATAGACAAGTTTGGTTAAGTATGTGATGTAGACTAAAGTAAATTGTCAACGGGCAATCAAAATGTCATAGGTACAGCTTCAATAAAACTGTAGGTACAAGATTTTGGTTTACCACACTGCCACAGACAATACCTATACCAAGACAAGATTATTCCAGACTTGATATGACATTAACAGCCCTAGATCCAGACTTGGTGTGTGTTCAAGAGCATTGTTTGCTTTGCCATAATGTAGTCAAATGATTTCATTTTGTCGTGAAATTCAAGCAAAATTGAAAATAATAGGAAACCAAATCCCTCATTCATAGAGATTAGAATCCTTTTACAGGAAGCCTTGATTTATCATTGATTTAAAGGTCAATAGGTTTGAAAATCTTAAGATTTAACCCTTCTGCTGTTCACAAAATATTCCAGTTATACACAAGCCTTTGCAGTTAATATTTATACTAAGATCAGCCTGCACAATTGTATGGTCTGATTTCTGAGTTTTCATTGCCTGCTGGGAAACCTAGTGCAAGACTGGTCAAAATATCCCAAAAATTGGAAATGTGTTTGAAATGAAATTTAAATTCATCAGGTTAGGGGTTATAGTTTATAAGAATAGAAAATGTAGAAAACATATTAGTGTAGGAGGCTAGTATGTACTGTAATATTGCTCACTCATGTCTTCAGATCTCATGAATAAAATATTTCATCCATCCAAGATAAGTTGATATTGCCATTTTGACTTGTATTGAGGATACTATTTCATTTAAATGGTGACTTTGACATATGCTAATGTTCATTTTTACACACCCACACTAATTTCCATTTCCCTTCCTTTATTATATTGATTGTTATAATTTTTGCTCTACCAGCTTCTAGAACTAAAGGGACTATTGCAGTGAGCCAGTTGTTTTTAAACCATATTTAGAATTTTCTTTCAATGCCACAGATAGAGAATATAGATTGAAATATCCTCAATAACCTGCAAAAAAAACCCTTTGATGTGGGCAATCGTATTTGGGATGTTTTCATCATGTACCCACAAATTAGATGTGGTGTGGGTACTCAATGAGACCGTAGCAACAGGATGAGAAATGACAAATTTTAGGGGTGTGGAATTACCATGCCCCACTTGTCCGACACTGGCTTTTCCACTTGTGGGCAAGTCACGTGAAGTGCATTTTTCTAGGCCACTTGTCTATGGAAAAGTAAGTACCAGAGCAAATCTTGATACAGTACTGAAAATGTCTAGGAGAAAAGTCATCCTATTGTTTGTATCAAAGTGGAGAAAAAATTGTCTTTAATGAAGAAAATGCTGGGTTACAGCATTTTCTACATTAAAAGCAATGTTTTTCTCTATATTGATCAATTCAATTTTTTGGTTGACAAGTTTATTTTAATCCTGGACAAGTAGGAAATCAACTTTTACATGTCCATGGTCAAGTGGAGAAAGGTATTTCCACACCCCTGCAAATTTGGAATGGCATTAATCTCCCCCTATCAAAACTGGCCAGATCATTTATTTGTATCCTGTCTTATGCTGTAGGAACTCTATGAAAACGTCATTTGTGGATACTCTCATTTATAAATTCATAGATCATTCAAATGAATACCCATTTATAGGATTTTGATAAAAAATTGCTCATTTGTTAGGAAAAAATAAAAAGCTAACATTCATTGTTGGCGTATTTCTTACACTAAAGAATACAGAGACAATAATAGATTCAGGGACTTTTCATGAGTCTGACACAGTAGAAAAAATGAATCCTCTGATTTATCTTCTAACTAAAATTAGTCTCAATTTTTTAATCTGTAGGCTGGTTCCAATATTATGATGACCATATTTAGACTTATTTAAATTTGTTACAGGCAGCACCAGCAGTATTGAAACAGAGATGAGTCTTCATGCAAAAAAAAAATTCAATATAAACATTGATTCAAAATAAGTAAATAGCCACTGTTATAGTTGTATTTTCACAACTGAGCTCTGACGAAGGCATAGAGGCCATTACCATAGCTATATCGGGTATATTCAGAAAAAAGCATAATGACGGGAATTGAACGTGATACCTCCTTTTCAACTTTGAAAGAACATGAATGATTAAACCTTACGATCTTAGAAAAGCAATACATTTCATTTGAAAGGTAATTTGTATCATTTTTAGGCATTGTTTAAACCTGTTTCATCTATTTTGAAAGAATAGCATGGGAATTAAATCATAAACATAGATTTCACGGCTCACCGCGCAAAATCTACCTATAGTTGTATATGCATGAAATTGATGTCAAATGTACTATCATGCATATGAACATTCCCCTATTTTGGATTTAGGAAAAAAATGTCTATCCCGATATGATAATGAATGTTTGGTCGAATTAACTGAAAGAGTGGTAACTTCTTCTTCATCTTAGTGATTGGTTGACATGGTCTCTACAGGGAATGTTTTGGCAACCATTGCTAAAACTCCGACCAAGATGACTGACATAGATTAATGACTTTTTTCAGAAGCACATGGCATGATTAACTTGTTATAAAGAGCTAAGCCAAAGCACAGTTGGTGGGAATCAAAGTGGGAAACCTGCAGTTTGACCTTTAACCCTTATCATGCAGAATTTTGAACTTTATAAGTATACTTTTCCAATTTTGGTAACATTTCAACCATTTAAGCTCATTTCTTCCCACTATAGCTAAGTTGAAAGCAGATCAGAGAACGAACAAGGTGCAGTTAGACCCTTTCCTTACAAAGCTTTACAATATGATGCTTATCTTTTTTTATACGTCCATCAGCATCGACTGGACATATTACGTGACCATCCATGGTGTCTGGCGTCAGGATGGGTGGGCAGCATCTACTTCTTTGTCAGGAGTATAAACGCTGTCACCTTATGTCTGATTGACTTGAAACTTTGCAGTTATGTTCCTCTCATGATTACAGAGTGTAGTATGCGAGAGCCCGAACTCTTCCTAGCTTAATATTTGAGTTATTTTCCATATTTGGCGATCCAGCAGTGTAATGGACAAACCTTGAGACTACTTGCCACCTTGCTCCTTTACTTTCATATGAATTCTAACTGTATGATTGAAGGAAGGGATCCCTGATTAATAGAAGGAATCCTTTCGGGATAATCCATGATAATTGCCCTGGCAGGGCGGAGCTTAGGAGAAATAACGGGTTGTTGCACTTAAGATTAAGGTAAATCAGGAATCCATTGTAAAGTGCTTCAGTTGTAGACGTAGGCCTAAACACAATAAAAAGCAACTTTAAACACCATTGAAACAAAACCAATGTTTACCAGTATTGTAATTTTGAAGAGGTCAAGGCAAGAGAATGAGAGCAAAGCCAAAATATTTATTTGTCAACAAAAACCTATATTGTTGGTACTCGTTCAAATCATCATGATTAAACAATTACATTGAGAACCAGCCCTGTGTTCAGGATGTAAAAGCGTTTCACAAGCACTTTGCACATGCACATACATGCAAAGCGAGGTATCATTTCGAAAGCACTTTGCTAACGTTTTCATCCTGAAGTAGGGCTGTTACAAAGGAATGGGGTTGGGTAAAGAATTATTGAAATATTTGAATCAAAATTCCAAAATACTCCCTATATCTGTAGCTGTGTTTAGACATAATTGAATATATTAATTAACCCTTGTTATGCTGAACCTGTAATATTCCTGCTCTGGCGGGATCTATAGACAAACATCAGCTGGCACATATGTGCAGTCTGATGTTAGACTACACCACCTGTTTCTCGCATTCAAACCAGAATTAATAGATTTAGTTTTTCAAATAAAAATTGTCCTACAGTTGGGACTTTCAGTGCTTTTTGCCCTTTGATTTTTTAAGCAAATTTTTATCCAAAATTTATTCAGCATGACAAGGGCCAAGTATTGACCTGGCTTGAGTCACAGCTGGTAGCTGTTAATGAAAGGGAGGTTTATATCAATTGTCCCATATTGACAGCCTAGACATCCAGACATATAGAATATGTATTTTACGCATCATAAAGAAAAGCACTGTATTTCCATAAATTTTTTATCAATGAATTATGGCAAGGTGATCAAAATGCAGGGTTCCCAATGGGAATGGGGGTTTTTCACCCCCAATTTGAATCTTATACCCCCAATTTTTGCAAGTAGCCCTCTTTGTAAACAGGGTACAAGTATGCTGTAAAATGACTGTTTTCACCTCCAAATTTCAAAGTCAGTGGGAACCCTGAAATGTCATATCTACAGCTTTATCTTTTGTTTAAACCTATTTATTTTACATCGATTTGGAAACAAGTTCTTACAACTTAGATTAATCCCTCTCCATTCTGCTTCCTGGAAAATTTACCAGTACTTGCGCCAAATGTGTGGGCCAATGAAAGAACCAAGATTGACAGCCGCTTCCTGGAATGGAACTCAGGACTTTTGGGTCAAGAGGCAGCAACTCTACCTCTAGACCAAGGACACCACAGCTTTATCAAAGCTGGGATAGTGGATACCCAACACTGGTTCCCCACCAATGAAATATTTGATATTCAGGGGTCAGTACACATTTTGTAAGTGATGCATCACAGAGAAAAAGAACTGTTCTCACAATTTTGACAACAATTATTGTATAGTTGTCTTCCAAGGCTGCGTCATTTCACCAACGTCTCCAAAAATCCCTAATGTTCCCAGATTTTTAAGACAATAGGGACTTTGTCACTTTGCAACAAAAACCTTGATAGATCACAGATTTTGACATCCAGCGATGCCTGCAAATCTATTCTAAGTGCATTATGATATAATAGTTCATTGCTTATACATTGGAATTATATTCAACCAATTCTGATAAAGTAAAAATTCAAATAGAGCCCCATGCTCTAAAAAAATATAACATAGGTTTTATGCACCTATTCCCCTATTAAATGGTTTTTTTGCGCAGATTATGTTTATTTTTGGCCATTTGTTTACCCTCTTAATAAATATCCATAGCTCAGCTTGAAACAGATGTAACTGTCTGTAGGCAGTTACAACTGTTTTGCTCTGAGCCATTGATATGTAGAGATGCCTCTAACTAATAAAAGCCCATCCCTTTCTAATGGAAATGAGATGATCATTTATGGTACCTTGTTTTTTCCTGATAAACCCTACCTTTTTTGTAACAGAAGAATAGTTTATTTTCCCAAATACTTTCCTAACTTGAATGATCTTTTGCATGATTTAATCTTCAAATTAGAAGGTTTAGGCATGACAGAAATAGAAGTAAATAATGGACAAAAATTTAACCCATTTCCAGAATAAGATTATTTGAATAATTTAATGTATTTAAAGTGAAGTAGAATGAACATTCTACATTCATAGCATGTTTTGGAAGGGTTAAGTGAAAAGATATCTTTTAATTTCTGTAAGGGGTCTTTAGATTAAAAAGGAAACAGAATATAAATATAAATTTTCAAGGTAAAAGAAATGCCAATTCCATGAGGGAAAATGCTTAAGAAGATGTAAAAATCATAACTCATGCAAATATGTTGCACCTGCAAGAATTTCATAAAGTATTTGCTAATTAATGTTACACCTGTAATTAAATTTTGATGGTGTGACGCAAATCTTTCTCCGTCAATCAAGATTAAATCTGAAATATATACATGCATTTCTAAGTGGTTACGATTGATTTAAATCAGTGTTATGCATGATCTCATTAATATTTTCCTGAAATTGCATTTAATTGTATGTAACATTTCAACAATTTTGTACTAAGAAACCCTAGCTACCACTTGATGTATTATGACTGGGATTTTGATAGTTGTTTAAGAAGGCCTATATTTAATCAAATATTGGTCAATATTGAATATTGCCCATAAATAATCAATTATATTGTCAATCAACAGGATTGACAATATTATTGATGATTTATGGACAGTAATCAAGATTGATTAATATAATATTGATCAATCTTCAATATTGCCAACATACAATCAACAGGAATGATTTTAGTATTAATGATTTTTAGGCAATAATAAAGATTGATCAATATAATATTACTCAATCTTCAATATTACCAACGTACAATCAACAGGATTGATTTTGGTATTAACGATTTATGGGCATAATTAAGATTGAATAATATGATATTGCTCAATCTTCAATATTTCTAACATACAATCCAGGGCTGTGGAAATACAAGTTTTCTCCACTTGTCCCTGGACAAGTAAAAGGGGATTTTCTACTTGTCCAGGATCAAAATGAACTTGTCCGCTACAGAGTAAATAGAAAAAATTAAAAAGAAACATTGCCTTTTGATGAAGAAAATGCTGTATCCAGCATTTTCTTCATTGAAAACAATGTTTTCTACCCTATGATATGAACATTAGGATGATTTCTCTCTTAATTCTTTTAAGTAATATTCAAAGATTTGCTCTGGTATTTACTTGTCCCGGGACAAGTGGGTTAGGAAAATTTACTTGTCCGCAAGTACAAAAACCCGAGTCGGACAAGTCGGGCATGGGAATTCCACACCCCTGCAATCAACAGGATTGACAATATTATTGATGATTTATGGGCATAATCAAGATTGATCAATATAATATTGATCAATCTTCAATATTGCCAACATACGATCAACAGGATTGATTTCAGTATTGATCTTTTTTTTTGGCATTATCAAAGATTGATCAATATTTCTGGTATCGTTTTTGTTTTATTGTCATTAATATTGAACATGTTTTGAATGTTTAAACTAACTTTGATTCAGTTGCCATCTGTAAAGTTCAATTTGATAGTACTCGGTAGTAAGGACAGCAGTAAAAATTCATGGGGTCAAAATTGTCAATCGGATGATATATGTTAAGAGGAGCTCCTAATCAGTGTTTTGGTATTTATTAGGAGAAATAGGGTAGTTAACCTTGTTCAATCCACAGAAACAAGGTGTTGCATAGTGTGGCCCTCAGTGAAGATTAACATAGCGGATTATAACTTTATAAAGTTTGTTGACTTCATGAACTTATTGGCATGCTCAGTAAACAAGGAGACATTGTTATTACTCATTAATGATTTTGGAATATCATTTTAAGGTTGTTTTAATCTACTAACTGCAGATTAGGCCATTTTAGATTGATAGAGATTATTAGAAAAATTAACTGAGATTGTTGAAAAAAATTATCAGTAAAAAAAATAAAAGATATAAACAAAATCACTCAACATCTTGATTGAATAGGATCTAAATTTGTTCTGACTTATGATCTTTTAAATCTGTGTTGTAGGTATACATAATAACTTTCAGTTTGAAACCATTCTAGTATAAATTCAAAATGCGTGCCCAAAATTGTCATTCTGAATTTCAAAATATTGTTTATCTGTTTAATTTGGATCTCTGATGAAATAAAACAATTGTACCGTAGATTACAGAAGTATAGTATTAAAATATTGTTTGAGATAAAATGGAAATGTGTCAATTGGCAATGATGCAATCATAGTTCTATAAGAGTGGGTTCGTAAACCATTTTTCTGCCAAAATAACGAGTTTATCAACTTGACGATCCTTAATTTGTTGACAATCATAAGGACTTGAAATGTCAAACTTTGTGGGAAAAGTGAAAATTCCAGGATTTGAAGATTACGATGTAGAAGTGAAAGAAATCCAAGTTGTAAGTAGCATTATAATCTGTCTGCCAGACTCTTACTTGCAGTATTTTTTTCAAAGGGAAATGAATTATTACAAATCTTACAATTAAGTCCCCTGTCTCTAAATATAAGAGTCTGGCCAAAAGTGTTTTTTGTCTGGGCAGAATATTGTTCAGCACTTGTTAATACAAACTTTGATTAAAGAGGCATGTAATAGAAAGACAACAAAAATATTTTATGAAAATGCTAAGAAAACGACTAAGGCCAGTTTAGTAGCATTACATTAATTGTATTCTGTCACTGGAATGAGTTTTCACTTATATTTGCATAAATCCTATGTTGTGAGTACTCATTAGACTTGTCTTGTTGTGAGGATTTAAATGATTACCCACAACATAGGGTTTCAATGAGAAATAAACATTTCACACTGGCATCGTCTCCTCTTATTAGGACCTCTGAGAGACTGTAGGATAGTGGCTTTAAATGAAGCACCTAGTGAAGACTCTGATCGGACTGCAAATGCACAGGCTGGGGGAGTCTTAATCTCCTATATAAAGGTATATTAACCATATCAGACTATTTCATAGGGTCAAACTATGTGGGATAGCAGCTGGAGGCTAGGAAAGGATGTGATGGTAGTACTGGTGTGATAAATACCAGGAATCCATTGTTAAGTGCTCTAGCCGCCACAATATGACTGAAATAATGTTAAAAGCGGCATAAAACCCCGTTCAAACAAACAAATTCATAGGGTCAACAGTATGAACTGTTTCATCCTTGCACAGTTAGCACCGAAGTGTTTCCGGCTTGCAAAATTGATGACATTTTGTTTCACCTGTAATAAACGTGTAGAGTGATGTGCTCTCAGAAATTCATCCAAAAATTGACATGTCTTCTCTGTATTTCTACTGATACTTTAGTATGTTTTTGAATGATTAAAGTTAAATAAATTTACATAATAATGATCAGGTAATAAAACAGTTTTTCATGGATATTCATGTAACAGTGAAAAACTATTGCTCTTGGTATCGGGGATGAGATTATGAAATGGAAAGGTCACACACATACTCAAATGTAGCAATGGCATGAAATTGAACCGAGCATGTTTACACATATACAACTAAAATGGATATTTGTTATCCTGAAACATTTTATATGAATCAACTTGAAAAGAAGTAGCCTAGCTGTTGTTCCTGTTTCCATAAAAGAAATGTATACGCCATTCTTTACCTTTTAGAAGGGATTAAGGAAGGTTGAATTGAAAGGTCAAGCCAAGATTATCCACAAATTGTTAAATCTATTGAATATTTTTACTAGATTACGCAATGATCAAAGTTTAAGCTGGAAATGCTTTGTTTGTGGCTTAGGCAAGCTCCATTTTAGAGAAAAACCAGTGTTCAAAAAATCACAGTAGTCCAATGGTAAAAACAAGCAGCTTTTCTTTTTTGGCTTACAGAAAATTCATTATGTCCAAACTTTAAAATATGCCTTACATATTTTTGCAAATAAAGGTAGAAGAAACTTAGAATTAAAACTAGATTAAGTCCAAAAACCTTTATAATGCTGCCCTGATGTTCCTAGGATGCGAAAAATAAAAGGTCGTGAACATTTAGAAATTGTATCCTGCCCTGCATTTAGAATGACAAAACGGTTCAAACTGTTTGGGAATTATACCCGGCTTTGCATGTGCACTTGCATGCAAAGCCGGGTATAATTTCCAAACAGTTTTCACCATTTTGTCTCCTCAACACAGACCTGCTTTGCATCTGAGTACACAATTATCACATGCTAAGTAAGGCAACATTTGTTTAATGTTTCACAAATGTTTTCATTACAGGGAAGGTTGCAATTAGTGGATTTTTTTGTACATTGTGTGTATGTGGGTAATTGTAGGATTTAGGTCCCTCCGTGCTCAAGGCATGTATGGTATGGACCATGAGAGAAAAAGAAGTGGATACAAGAAGATCTGGGTTTATATGCCCCTAGCTTTTCTACGAATAGACCCCCTTGGTTCTTTAACGTGCTCAGTGTAAAGCACCGATACATGCGAAGCTACCTCTGAGTTTCTTACCAGTTCACTTCTTGTTGGGCTTGTAAAGCTTGAACTGGACTTTGAATCTCAAATATTCAATGATGTATATCAAGGTGCAATGCTGTGTTTCCTGCATGTATGATGTATCCCTTTATTGTCTAGTAGCTTTGTTTCAAGATGTTCCAAGTCAAAATTCTAGAGTCTGTTGAAAATTATGAATTGTGGCCCTGTTTTAGCAGATGTAAGGAGCTGGTTTAAAATGTCCCAAACAGAATATTTACTTTGCATTGTTCTGTATGGGCTACAAAAACCTTGGAACTTCAGTTACAAGATATTGGTAGTCCACTGACAATTATAGCTCTTATAGTGTAGAGGGATAAGTTGTTTTGTAGATGAGAGAGTAAACTGACCTGTGGTCAACTATTGTGCAGAATATTTATTTAGGTTGGAGTTACACAAGGCATTAATGTCACTCCCAATTCATTTACCCTTTCCATCCGAACAAGACCGAAGTTGTGATCATGAACATGCCTCACCATAGGATTTTGATTTGACCATCAGATTGTGTTGAAGGGAAAAAAAAAATGAAAGAATTTCCATCATGGCTCCTATAAGAGCAATTCATTTCAGCAAGATCTATGGGTCCTATGTTAAAGCAATTTATTTAAGCAAGATCTATGGGTCTTAGTAAACACCGTGATAACACCATATTGTCGTTGGGTGAGAAAATGTTGTAAAATTCAACTTCAACTACACTGTATTTACAACATTTCCGTCTCACACTAATGATATGATCTACAGAGACCTCTGTTCATGTTCTAAAAAAGTGGGATATGTTTACAATTGATCAGATGGATCTCCAATGATTTATCTCCCAAATTTTTAGAATCAAAAGGATGGTGTCCCTGTGGTCTAGATTCTAAAAACCCTCAAAAACCCTCTAGACAGTTTGAACATTTTGGAAAAATGTTTACACAGCCTTGGCAGTTCACTGAAGCCAGGATCTATTGATGGCAAATGAACAAATTCCAAGGCCCCTCAGGTATTGTCCCTGGTAAATCTGAAAACTTGTTCAAAGTAGTGTTAAACCACATTGTTATAACATACATGTAATGAAATCATTGGGATCTCAGATTCTTTCATTATCATTCTTGATGTTCACCCAGCACTGTCTTTATGCATGGTGCTTATCCTAAGAATTGCACTGCTTAATATATGTCAAATCAATCTATCACTGCTAGTGTAATATCCCTCCCTTCTACTGATTGTGACATTTTCCCACTATGAACTGTGACATAGCTTTGGCAGCCTATACAGCATGTATAGGCTAGGATCAGCCTAAATAGTATGCAGTCTGCCTACTGTTTGAGACTTTTTCTGCTTTTTTGTAAGACTTTATCTACAGGTTAAGATCAGACTGCATAGACCTGGGTCCTGTTTTACTAAACATCTTAAAATCATTTTTTGCGCAAGTTAAGAATTATAGTTGCTTCTACAGTGGTTACTAAACATGGAATTCTGCTGTGCATCATCTCATTGGCATCGTCTTCTAATTCTTCTTATTGACCTCTCTCAACACTTGTCATAATGAACCCTGATATACCTGCTTTGGGAAGAGGTATAGACAAAGATCATTCTGCATACAGGTGCAGTCTGATCTTTGTCATTATCGTCGATTTTCCAATATAAGCCAGAAACACAACTAGTGCATCCCGTGCTAATCATAATGCAATTTTGTCAAGTTGCTGTCTGATTAAGGGTTGATTGACTTGCATTTAGGTCAATTTCAGCACAAGTGTTGATGGAGATCATTTCAACAATGCAACATTTTGTTCATCACTGTACTAGTTTGCAGACACACATGTTGAGAGAAAAAAAAGATAAATAGTGAGAGAGTTTTTGTGTTAATGACTGTTCACGCTAGGTTTCTCTTGCATTCCAGTTAACATTGTAAAATTAAGATCTCTTTGAATTTATCAAGGATTTGGTGTACTGGTATTGGAAATTAAAGCCCCGTTCCCACTGTCACGGTGTTGGTCCCGGACACCCACGGTACCTCCCGGTGGGGAAAGAGCCAGTATTCCGGGATGATCCGGGATCTTTTCTCTAAAAAATGATTCATATTCCCATATTCCCGACATTGCCCCGGTGTACCCCCGGTTTACTAGCAGGATCTTCCCGTTCGACCCCGGACTATCCCGATTTGTTCCCGGTTTGCCACGGTGTATTTACGGTGCAGGGGCCGGCGTGATCCCGGTTGATCCCGGTATGACCCGGTGTAACCCCGGTCGTCGCCGGTAGCGCATCGGTAGTCGCCGGTATCGCCCCTTCATATCACGGTTGTATTCCCGGTTTGTCACGGTTTCCCCCGGACCACTCATCCGGGACTAACCGGGGGTCCAAACCATGACAGTGGGAACGGGGCTTAAGCTGAAAATGTCCACGGATCATCAGGGACTATCACGGTTGAGCCAGGGTAGAGAACGGGACTTGCCCCGGAATATGCCGGTGTTTCTCCGGATTAAGCCGATTCTTGACATCCTCCCGGTGAGTCCCGGTGACTGCCGGTTGTATTAAACATTTTAAAACATCCAGGGTCGGTTGCCGGATCAACAAGGTTCATCCCGGATGGTCAAGGATATTCACGGTGCCGCCACGGTTGTATTCCCGGTTTGTCGCGGTTTCCCCCGGACCACTCATCCGGGACTAACCGGGGGTCCAAACCGTGACAGTGGGAACGGGGCTTAAGTAATGTGTCAAAATAGTAGTAATTGGATACATGAAGTTTTTAATTCATATGCAGATCCAAAAAGTTTAGGGAGAGGGGATTTGACCTTGCGTCCAGTCCCCCTTCATTTTGGCAAAAGAATTTGAGAAAATTCTTAAGATTCAAGTAATATGTATGTGGTCCATGGGCAAGAAAAATGTGATAACTACAGCTTTATTCAAGCTGTGGTTATGACATTTTGCTAGCCAACTAAATCTGAACAATACACAACCAGAAAATTTTCATCCTGAACTCATACATCTGAAAAAATCATCTAGAACTGCAAATGTCCTATATATTAAATTCATTGTTAAACAAAAAATGCTAATATTTTCATAATGTTGATCCTCACCAATCAATGGAGTGAAGGTGTGACCAGGGATTAATAATTGACTTTCACCGTACCACATGTTATAACTGGCTACCTGCATAGTGTGGGGATACTATGATGATACTCCATAGTGACTGGTCAGGACATTTGTGAGAAATTATTGTGTGGAATGGGAACCAATCTTATGGATGTGCAGGCAGGACATTTATTTGTTTTCTCACATGTTGTTTGTAACCCTTTACCAGATTATAGAGTTTGGAAAAAAACAAAATTCAGATAAGATGTAGATAAGATGTAGGACTAGTAAAAACTTAAGACAAGATAAAGGAACTAGTCAAAATGAAAATTTAGCCAATAAAAAGGATAAGTCAAATTTTAGACAAGATATAGGACTAGTCAAAATATAGACAAGATGCAGGAATGGTCAAAATTCAATAGCCAATAAAAAGACAAGTCAAATTTTAGACAAGATACAGGACTAGTCAAAATTTAGACAAGATGCAGGAATGGTCAAAATTTAGACAAGATATAGATATACTATATACTGCTAGAAGACATTTAGATGAAATTGTTACAAGGAATTTTTTCTTTTCTCTTGATGTTTCCAAATTTCTATTGTTTTAAGCCTGTCAAAATGAAGGATAATATTATGCGCTTATAAGTTAGTGTCATCATAACTTCTTTGTCTTGAAAATTTCATGTCCATGTGATACTTGAGAAAAAGTAAAATTCCTTCTAAAAGAAGTGTTGTCTTCATGCACATTACGCAAGTGCGTAATAGAAATAAATCCTGATTCGAAAAACGTCGATCATGAATTATCATAACATCAAAACTACAACTTTTTCAAGCTGTAGTTACAATGTTTTGATTATTCACTTACGCCCAAATTATAGAAAAGGGGAGTGTATGGAGGACATTCATCTTTTGTCACAGACCACATATCCCCTTTATCCTATATATTCTATGTTTATCTTTCTTTCATGTGAAAAAAAGAAAAAATGTAGAATTCTGTGTTGAAAAGTAGTAACTGCTGGTCATAATAGTTTAACCCTTCCCTGTTTTACAAAATTTTGGACCTGTCCGAATTCAAAGATTTTGCAGAAGAAAATTGAAAGTGGATTTAATTTGAAAAATAACCATTCTGTAGGGTAGAAAATATTGTGGTAAAAGTAGAAATTGCTTGTCAGAAGCAATTTCTTCTTTTTTCACAATGTTTTCTCAATCATAAAATTACAGGCACGTAAAAAGCAGGGATTAAACAGCAAAGGGTTAACAGAGTTTATTAGAAAATCATTATAGAGCCTAAGCTTCTTTAGCGAGATCATGGTCATTTGATTTGGCTAGTAGCACTTTATCAAGGTCAGCATGCGTTTCTGATAATGAAAAGACTGTTGGTTTCTACTGCATGCAACTAAATTGAAAGAGAAGAATCCCCGAGGGAATAAGCTAAATATTTTGTTTAATCTTTATCACAAACTTTCTTCAGTTGAGTATAAACTTGGAAATAAAAGAAGAAACTGCTTTGTTTCTTTATAAGCTTTATGCTTAAAGCAGGAATATTCCCAGATTCAGTTTCACAAGGGTTTATGTTCCTACACAGTTCAGTACTCTTGAGACAATAAAAAATTCAATTGTTTAAGTTGTTGAATATTGTCAGTGTATGATTTAAAGTTTGAATGAACTTCACAATGATTTAACAAAGAAATAATTGAGTCAATGAGTAACCAAACAGGATGGACAGACACTCACAAAGTAGGCTGTTTGTGAATGATAACACTGACTTGACTCTATAGTTAACTCATACAAAGAAATGAATTGTGATCTGTTACAGGAAAAAGAAACATCTAGATTATGGAAAAAACAAAATTGATTCCTTGTTAGATTGACTTGGGTGGTCTGTATATTGAGAAGCAGATGGTAACAGGGTTTTCCATCACCCCCTCCTTCTTTGAATTTGGATCCCAACATTTTGAAAATGCCCCCCCCCCCCCAATTGATTAAGAAACCTTTCTTTATCTAGTTTTAAAGGGGTCATGATATGGCTAAATGATCCCCAGATATAAGAGCAGATGGAAAACTCTGTGGTAGCCTCACATCAGACTCGCAATTTTCAATTATTGGATGTCATTGGCTTGATTCCCAGTTGTGGCTCATATCCCACCAAAGGCTGGATTATAGTAACTGTTGAAACCTAGGGTAATAGTCAGCACTGGTGTAAATGCAATATCTGTCTACCTTGTGGGGGTTCTGTGATAAATTCCTGTCTTGGAGGACACAAAAAAACTTTTCTCACATGGGTATGAATAACTTGAGTGTGAGGGTGTAAAAAGGGGAAATCATGGTTATTAACAGTAGAACTTAAACAATGCTGAAAGTGCCATGAGAATCTGTTCAATCAAAATCTGTTAGCCTGACAGATCACACCACATTGTTGGATCTATTACATAAGGACTGTCCTTGAATTCTGTTAAAAAAAGTATTTTATTGTGGCAACCAAAACATCATAATTACAGCTTTAAAAAATGTAGGTTTGAAGCTTGGGTAGCCCAACGGAAGTAATAAGATCTTGAATCCAGGGCTTTTCTGGTAGTTTAACCAGAATTTGAGTTTGCAGAAATTGGAGTGAACATGTTTGGCAAGGGAGAATGACCTACCTTACATCCAAAGCATCTACCAAAAATTGGCATCAATATCTTTCTTATGTCTTTAAGTCTAATGTTTAGAAATTCTCTTATTTAGTGCACTGTGATACCAATCCTTCAAGTAATATTTCCTTTGACAAAATTTTCTTAAGTAAGAATCTTCAAAAGTTCAATTTGCCTCTCATCATAATATGAAATGGGTATGAACAACACTTTAGCTTATTAATGAAGATTCTTCAAGTTCTGAACAATCCTCCATTGTGGTTCATGGCAAATTTGGTCAAGTGTTGGCTGCCGACTGTGTGCCAGATTCTAGGATAATGAAAAACGGCAGATCATGTGTCAAAATATTTTTTCGAGATTTTAACCCTTGTCATGCTGAACCCAGAATATTACTGCTTTAGCAGGAGGTAGACAAAGATCAGTCTGCACATATGTGCAGTCTGATCTTTGTCTATACCTCCTGGTTATCATTTTTAAACCAGACAGGTGTAAAACAATGCATTTCCAAAATCAATACTCACTCTTATTTGGTAACTTACAGTGCTTTTATCACTTTGATTTTATATTTATTTTGCAAAGATTTTTATTCAGCATGACAAGGGTTAAAGTAAAGAGAGCTCAGCCTTTTTGATTACATAAGTGATACATAAGTGACTATAAATATTATTGACAATAATACTGTATATAGCCCAATACACAATCAATTATATTGTCAATTTAATACTTGAAAGTCGGATTTATAGGCTATACAGATGATTGATTATAAACCAGAAGTTTCTATTAAAAGGACTTATTTGTTCTTTAAATCTACAAATTGTGCAGAAAGTCAGTGGTATTTCGCTGGTGTATATTTCTTATATATTGAGAATTCAATTGTTTGTGGTCGTTTGTAATAGAAGACCTATGTGAGATAGCAGCTGGAGGCTAGGAAAGGATGTGATGGTAGTACTGGTGAGAGAAATACCAGGAATCCATTGTTAGGTGCTCCAGCCTCCCTGTTTTAACTGGAAAAAAAATGTTGAGAGGGGTGAAAACTTCATTCAATCAATCGATCATGGTCATTTGTATATTTTCAGCGTGGTACAGAAAAGTATGGGGGTAACAAGAAGAAGGAGGACAGCAAATATGGAGTCTCCTGGTCCAAACAAGATGGACAGCCGGGATCTTATCCCATGGAGGATGAGGTGAGATGCCAACAGTGTTTGCAGTTTTAACCCTTTTGTTGTTATACCCCCACCTACGTAGAGGGGGTATGTTGGTTTCACCATGTCCGTCTTGGTCTTTCTGTAGACCTTTTCTTTTCGAAGGCCAGCGAGCTATTGTCATGGCGGAGTGTCCGTCGTGCGTCTGTCCGTCTGTGCGTGTGTCAGTGCGTAAACTTTTTCTTTAATTATCTTCTCCTCCCAAAACAATGGGCTGATTTTAAGGAAACTTGGTGGAAATGATCCTTGGGTGGCCCTCTTCTTAAATTGTTCAAAGAATTTTAATTGGCCCCCAAATATGGGCGTGGCAGGGCGTGGCATTTTTTTCACTTTTGAAATCTTTAAATATCTCCTCCACCCAAACCATTGGGCCGATTTCAATGAAACTTGTCATGGATGTTCCTTTGGTGACCCTTCACTTAAATTGTTCAAGAAATTTGGATTGGCTCATAAATATGGGCGGGGTTTACTTTGAGCCCAAAATCTTTGAACGACATTTCCTCCTGAACCACTGGGCTGATTTCAATGAAGTTTTTACAGAATGTTCCTTGGGTGACCCTGTACTTAATTTGTTCAAGAAATTTTGATTGGTCAATAAATATGGGTGTGGCAGGGCGGGGCTTATTTTAAGCCCAAAATCTTTGAACAACATCTCCTCCTGAACCACTTGGCCGATTTCAATGAAACTTTACCAGAATGTTCCTTGAGTGTCTCATTTCAAAAATTATTTGCTAAATATTGATTGGCCCATAAATTTAGGCGTGGCTGGGTGGGGCTTATTTTGAGCTCGAAATCTTTGAACGATATTCCCTTCCGGAACCACTCAGCCAATTTCAATGAATTTTTACCAGAATGCTTTTGATCGGTCCATAAATATGGGCGTGGCAGGGAAGCCTATTTTGAGCTCGAAAACATTGAACGACATCTCCTTCTGAACCTTATGTTTTAATAAGATGGGTCAAGGGTTGCAGGTTCACTGTGATCGATTATTTTGGTGCAATATGGACCAGAACCAGTTTATCATTAATAAATAGGTCTCGGGAGATTTCGGAGTGTTAATGTATTCATTCAAAGTAAGCTTTATTTAATGAAAGTCTAAAGGTTTTAAAGCCAGTGAAGCAATACAGGCCCTCTTGGGCCTCTTGTTGTTACAAACACATCCTGCACCTAAAGAACTTATATGTGGACAAAGCACTGGTGGGGGTATAAGACTGCTTTGCGACAGCTCTAGCTGAATTCAATTTTTGATTTGAAAAATCTGCTCATCTTTTGTATGTTTTAACCAAGACTTCATATAACAAGGCCGTTTCCACTGGCATGTCAGGTATAAACCATGCCAGTCTGATAAATTGCAAATGAATACAGGACTGAATGATATGCTTTAGCACCAAGGGACCTAAATCCTATAATCACTCACATAAAGACCAACTGACCAGCGAACTCTAGCCACACATGCAAAGTGTTCTTTATTTTCCATGTGGTAGAATTCAGTTTGGTCTGGTAAAAATTCAAAGTTAACCAGACTCACTGTCCTGTAAAAAGTTCGGTTATTTTGACCCTTGCTATGTTGAAGCCAGAACTTTCCTCCTTTGGCAGGAGGTACAAAAAAAGATCAGCACAAACGTGCAGACTGATTTAAGTATTTTCACCCTGTTTTTATGCCCCCGTATCGAAAGATCGGGGGCATATTGTTTTACCGTTGTCCGTCTGTCCTTCTGTCTGTCTGTCTGCAAAAGTTAACCAAAAAAAATAACATTGCCAATATCTTCAAGCCCATTCAAGATACAAGGCTCATATTTGGCATGATGATAGATCTCAATGATCCGCATCTGCTGATACCAAAGTCAAGTTCATATGACAAGGTCAAGGTCATCTCTCAAGGTCAAATAACTCAAAAATTTTTGTTATCCAAAAAACTTAACATTGCCAATATCTTCAAGCCTATTCAAGATGCAAGGCTCACATTTGGCATAATGATAGATCTCAATGATCCACATCTGCTGATACCAAAGTCAAGGTCATGTGACAAGGTCAAGGTAATCTCTCAAGGTCAAATAACTCCAAAAAGTTAACCAAAAAACTTAATTATGCCAATATCTTCAAGCCTATTCAAGATACAAAGCTCATATTTGGCATGATGATAGATCTCAATGATCCACATCTGCCGATACCAAGGTCTAGGTCATGTGACAAGGTCAAGGTCATCTGTCAAGGTCAAATAACTAAAAAAAACTTAACACTGTCAATTTATTCAAGCCTTTTCAAGACACAAGGCTCATATTTTAGTTGATGATAGATCTCAAGGATCTGCATCTGCTGATACCAAAGTCAAGGTCATGTGACAAGGTCAAGGTCATCTGTCAAGGTCAAATAACTCCAAAACTTAACCAAAGAACTTCACATTGCCAATATCTTCAAGCCTATTCAAGATACAAGGCTAATATTTGGCATGATGATAGATCTCAATGATCAGCATCTGCTGGTGCTAAAGTCAATGTCATGTGACAAGGTCAAGGTCATCTTTCAAGGTCAAACTTCTTAAAATCATGACCAAGAAACTTTCATTGTTCAATTTATTCAATCTTATTATAGATACCCAGTGTCATAGTTGGCATGATGTAAGATCTCAGTGATGTTTAACTATAGGTATCAAGTTTGAGGTCATGCTTAAAGGTCAAGGTCATCTGTCAAGGTCAACGTTTTGAAAAAAAATGCTGTAATAGGGTCATTGTGTTTCACAAACACATCTTGTTCTTTTTTAAAACAGAAGAGTTTAGAAATTATATTTTCAAAATATATACTGTCTCACATTAGTACATCCAGTGCTGTTTGCACTTTGATTTTAATTCATTTGTGCCATTCAGAATTTCAGCATGACAAGGTTAAACTAGAAGGGTTTAAAGTTTATCCCATAATAATTGAACCGAAACTAGCAAATAAGGCTAATATCAGATTGTGCACCTGTGCAGGCTGAACTTAGACTGCAAAGCTCCATGCACAGCACAGCACACCACTTTCACCCCCATCCCCCCCCTACCACACCCCACCCACCTCCCATCACCACTCACATCTACAAAGTAGGATATATTGGTTTCACCATGTCTGTATGATCTAGTTATTTCAGTAGTTTTACAGCGGCTTGAGCTTGCCAACAGTTTCTGACATGAATAATAAAGCAGGGGGAGATGAAAATCAACATTTTCAACAAAGGAAAAAAACATCCTATTTACAAGAAAAATATGTTACAATCAGTTTCATCTGAACAAAAAAAAGAAGAAAAATGTGATTGCAACAGATTTTATTTCACTATTTATTTGTTGAAAATAAGAAAGTTTGTGCTTTTCTTGATTGAGAATGTTCTTAGAACTCTGTTGTGTATATCATGCACTCACAAGACTGCCTATAAAATTTCCAGGAGAATTTCATGAAATCAAGATGATGCAATGGAATAAATAATCCCCCCAGTTCACCATGTGCATTACCATAAAATGGATTTAGGCATCTGCAATTTATGCTTTACTTCAATAGAGCGTTTTTATGATGTCATATTGTTCGGTAAATTTAATGCGTCTTTTAATAAATAGGGAACATTCTAGATAGTAATTCACAGAGCTTGAGAAAAGGAGGAATGACATTATGAAATTATTATTAATGAATTATTAATTATTATTATTGATGCTTAAACTCTTTGATTTGATATCCCAATGATCTTGACCCTTGTCATGCTGAATAAAAACCTTGGCAAGATGGTCACAAAAGCAAAGTACTGAAAGCACAGATATGTACAAATTTTGAGACAGCATTAATTTTGAAATAAAAAAACAGTGTCCAAACTTTTCTGCATTTAAAAGAAAGGTCAGGTGGTATAGACCAAGATCAGACTGCTTATATGTGCAGGCTGGTCTATGTCTATACCTCCTGCCAAAGTAGGAATATTTTGGGTTCAGCATGACAAGGGTTAAAACAAAATTTATGGATCAAACAGAGCTTGGGAACAAAGGGGACAATCTTCTTTTGGTAAAAAAGAAAAGAGGGGAAGATTTGGGATTCCGTGAAACATAAATGCATCAATCAATCCCAGCCTATGCAAATCATAGAGGTTCTTGTATTAATTTCACAAAAGCCCTCCATTTGTATTTCATCAATGAATTTGGAATTAATTATGACAATTATAGTTTACAATTAATTTAGGAATTCATGTTAAGAAATGATGTAAATCTTTTAATGACATGAAATTTTCATTATGTTTACATTAATTACATGCTTCTTTTTGTTTGTTTTATTATTTATAGCTTGTCAAATGTCATCGCAAATTACTTGCATGATGTAATAGAACATTTTTAATGAGTGAAAAAAAACCCGCAAAACTTCCTTTTTTACTGGGCTTTTTAACCCTTTCCCAAACAAGACCTGGATTTGACGTCCCTGATAAGAAGGGC
This sequence comes from Fragum whitleyi, assembly GCA_948146395.1. NCBI lineage: Eukaryota > Metazoa > Mollusca > Bivalvia > Cardiida > Cardiidae > Fragum > Fragum whitleyi. The sequence goes on along the minus strand of OX411551.1, from coordinate 31,618,839 downwards.
TTGTGAAAACATTGAAAAAAAGGAAGAAACTGCTGATAACCAGCAGTTTCTCCTTTTGTCTCAGTATTTTCTGTGTCATATTTTACACAAATTCTATCTTTAAAAATACCCATTTTGTCAATTGTGGCAGTTTTTGACGAGGATCACCCCTGAAGTTTTGTCGCTCGGGAAAGGGTTAAGGAGATAACTTAAGGTATTGATATAGCCTTCACCCTTGGTGTTGGCATTGTTGTTGTGGTTGTCGTCATATTTCTTTTGCAAAAACTTGATATTTTATGATATCTCTGGTATTTTTTAAGACATTCACTGTCTTGAACCTTGGCACACATGTTCACTATCAAAAGAGCAACATATACTATTAAAATAGGAAAATCTTTAGATCAATTGACATTTTGGTCAGTGGGCAAGTGGAATGTTGAAACTACAAGCTGATGTTTTAATATTTTGTTTACCAGGTAGGGAAAAAAATGATAAAATTATATTTTTGGTTTGATAATCTCTGAGAAAAAAATCCAGATCCAAACATGAGTTTAGATAGTCTATTTGAGCCTGTGGTTAATATTTCAAACAATTAGAAATGTTTGATTGGCGAACATTGAGTAGTGTAGACAGCCACATACTATAAATATAACCCATAGCTAACACTCTGGTCAGACTGTGCAGATACACAGACTGGTCAGAATCTTTGCTTTGCACATTTTTGAAATTGATGGAAATCTCACCCACAGGCTCATATTGAACAAGTCTCAATCAAATTTTGTATGTGGTCTAGCACTGTTAACCTTTATCCTGCCAAATTAATTTACTTTTACAAACAAATGACATTTGACAATGTGACATTTAATCCAGTCTTGTCTAAGTTTCCCCCACAAAAATCAAGTTGATAGTAAGCAGTATAGCCTAAGACTTAAGTGCACATCTGTGCAGAATTATCTTGGGCTATACTGAGCTTTTGTGTATAGGAGGAATACGTGATTAACAGCATAATGATGGTACAGAAAAATATGTCTTAAATTTGGGTCAACTATACAAGTACAATATTGATTGAGGCATAATTGATTGAGACATATTGTGTTTACCTTTTAATTAGAGAACCCCTGTGAGAAGCTAGTCCAGAATGTCTTTAGTGCGACAGAACTCACTGTTGAGTAGTTGTACCACTTGAAACATATCAGGGGCTCATCACAAAATTAATTATAAACCCCCTTCAAAGAGGAGGGGGGTATACTGCTTTTGCATTTGTTGGTCAGTTCGTCCGTCCTTATTTTTGTCAGGAGCATATCTCACAAAAGTATGCAAGCTAGAATCATGAAACTTCATAGGGGGATAGAAGTGCAGTGCACAATAACCATAACTCTACTCATCATATTTTGTGGGTTATTGCCCTTTGTTGATTGACAAAGAATAGGCTATTGACCTGCTTTTATGGGGGCGTAAATGTTTCAAAAACATCTCTTATTATATACAGGTTCTTGGCTCTTGCAATGGTTTTGTGACTCCTTGAATTCTGACATTTTATTAACCATCAAATGGTTAATTGGCAATTTGTTAAAATGAAGTTTAAAACTCAGATAATCATTTATCCTTGTTCTAATGAATTTAAAACCTGATTTAAACAAATTGTTAATTTTTGGTGACATTTCCACCAATCTGGTTGATGTTTTTCCCACAAAAACTCAATATAAAGCAGGCAATGAAGGCTAAGATCAGACTGTATATTTGCTGGCTGATCTTAGTCTATCATATCTTCCAAAACTTTGTGAAGATCAAGACAAGGGTTAAGAACGATATGTCTTAATGAAGTGGGCCCTAATAGTTCCACAACATTTTCGAGGTTTCCATTCCTAACGAAATCATTTGGAAACCGTGGTTAACACTGAGTTCATTACTTACAAACGTTGTGCAATTATTACAGGTCTACTACTTTAAATTCAGATCAACTACTGAAGTAGAATATAGATTGATGTATTGTCAATAAAAACATGTTGTTTACCTTTTGATTACAGAACCAAAATGAAAGAAACATATATAGCTTTCTTTTAATTACATAGTATGTTTACGGTTTGATTTCAGACCCCCTTTGAAAGAAACATATTTAGTTTTCCTTTCAATTACATATTATGTTTTCCATTTGATTACAGAACCCCAATGAGAATCTAGTCCAGGATGTTTCCAGTACAGCTGTACTCACTCCATTAGACGATGATCTTGTCGGAGAGATTCAGGACGTCCCAGACAGGGGTAACTGGTCAGGCCGATTTGACTTTCTTATGTCGCTGCTTGGATACTCTGTCGGTCTCGGAAATGTATGGAGGTTTCCCTACCTTGCCTACAGTAATGGAGGAGGTAAGTATTTCTGCGCTATTTTAGACCTTGTTAGCACGGGAAAACCTGCAATTGAAGCATGGTAGGATGTGTGTTAGATTCCTAGCGATTGGGGGAGGGGGGGCATGTCTATTGAAACCAAAGTGGATGAACAGCTCGAGGCTTTAGATTTTATGGTTTGGTGCTCCAGCAACCATGATATGACTGATATAAGTACTGTTGAGACTTTCAAACTGACTTTAACCAGATACAAAACAAAATAAAAGAAAGTTGAGAGTTTTTATCTATTAACCCTTTGCTGTTTAATTCCTGCTTTTTACATGCCTGTGATACTATGATTGAGAAAACATTGTGGAAAAAAAAAAAGAAATTGCTTCTGACAAGCAATTTCTTCTTTTTCCACACTATTTTCTACCCTACTGAATGGTTATTTTTCAAATAAAATCCACTTTAAATTTTCCTCTGCAAAACCTTTGAATTTGGGCAGGTCCAAAATTTTGTAAAACAGGAGTGTTAAAAGTCTTTTTTCTGCATTTCTGAGTAAAACTGAATAAGTCACTATAGGTCTAGATTTGAAAGGTAAGTTTTTGTGTACTTTGTGTATGTGAGACAGTTTACCTGAATCATACTGTGTAATTCATCACTGTTACATCATATGGGTCAGTGGGACATGGGCAAGGTAATCATCAAAATTCACGGTCTTTGAATGAACCTTTGTCATTCGCAGTTCAAGGGGTGGGGACAGGGTTTCTAGACCCCCTTCCCCCCTGGATTTTTGGCAAGGATGTGATTATGTCAGTACATAGTTGGAAAATCTGGGAAAAATCATTTTGTCAGTTGGTAATCTAAATGCTGTAACTACAGCTTTAATCAAGCTGTAGTTATAGCATTTTGTTCCCCCACTCCGGAATATTATAAGCAATTTACTGCTGAGTCTCTCCTCTCTGTTTCTCCTACCCACTTTCCAGAGAATCCAACTGCCCCATATTTCTTTCTTCCTTTATATGAAATAAGCAAGTGAAAAAAAAATAAAATAGAAATATAAATTAATATGGAGTGGCTGTAGAACAGTTGTTAGCATTGTTTCATTTAGGTTCCGTAATTTTATGAAACATTTGGTGTATTTGAGCCACAAGTCCAAGCAGCTCATTTAAGCCGTAAAGTCTGTCACAAGCCTAAGGTGCATTGAAGTTGTCCTCAAATTTTGTTGTCCTTGTGGAAAGGTTAAAATGTATATTGTTCACTCATGTAAATATTTGGAAATGGTCAAAATGCCAATCTATTTACACAGTATTTTGTTTTGACACCTTTCATTGTTAAAAATTGGCAAAGAGATTTGACCGAGTTTGCAAGTTCAAAATGATGCAATATTTGTAGACTTAATGTTCACTATAGGTTTGAATATAATCCAAAGTTGTTTACGCAGTTGGCTAGAATATTGACCAAAGTGGGGTCAGATGGGATTAATGAAACAAGATTTCGGCATTTGTCCAAATTAAAAAAGGGATTATAATGAACATACTTTTAATGACCTTTTCGAGCCTTGAAATGGCACATTCAACATCACTAATGTTTCTTAGGCCTGTGTGTGACATCTCCAACAACAATTATTTGACATGTGTGTGAGTTGCTAACTTTGAGCAGCCTAGACAGCCACATAATGCAATTAGAAGATTGTCTGTCCATCTAAAGATACTTTTGAGACCCTTTTCTATCTACAAAGCGCAAAATAAAGACTCTGGACAGACTGTGCAGATGCACAGGCTGGCCAGAATCTTTGCTTGGTTCACATTTGATATTGTAAGAAATGTCAGGCACAGGCACGATTCAAAATGAATCTTCTTTTGAACACTGGGGTCATTTTCAAACCACAAAATCAGAGCCAAAAATTCTTTTACAAGCAACTTAGCCACTGCTTGGTTTATCAATCCTATGAATTGTCATTCTTTTGACTTGGAGCAATTTCTTCATATCCTTGGTTAATCAGTAATGTAGAAAATTTTTCAAGTAAACTCAAAGTGACATCAAAGGATCTATATTTTCCAAGGTTTTGAATTTGAAGCAGATCTTGGAAAATAGGGACTAGGAGTCAATTTGAAAAATTATAACAAGCCCTTGTTAAGTGAGCAATCTCTCCATTCTCCTCAATTGTTTACTTCAATGTTTGTGAAATAAGAGACTTCTTTAGTGAATTGGAGAATAACAAAAAAATGTGACTCTTGATTTGCCAGAAATAAGATCCTAGAATAGGAAAGAATAGTAAACTTATTGGAGGTTGAAAATTAGAATGTCGTTTTGCAATATCATGATGTCTGCATAGTAATAATAATTCTTTGAGGCTAATCTTTGGAGAAGTCAGAAAACTAGGCCGTAGTAGTTGGGCCTGAGCCAGGGAACATGCATACTGCATTTCATGGAATGTGACATGATGTTTTTGACCTGTCATACAGAAAAGAGACCATCTTAACTCTTGTCATGCTGAATAAAAATCTTTGCAAAATAAATGTAAAATCAAAGTGCTGAAAGCACTGGAAGTTACCAAAAGTGAGTGAGTATTGATTTTGGAAATGCATCTTTTTATACCTTTCTGGTTTAAAAATGAAATTTAGGTGGTAAAAACTAAGATCAGATTGCACATATGTGCAGGCTGATCTTTGTCTATACCTCCTGTCAAAGCAGGAATATTCTGGGTTCAGCATTACAAGGGTTAAGATTATGAGCATGAATATTTGAAAAAGAAATGGGATCTACCAGAGATCAAAATTGATTGCAATTCCTAACTTTTTTTGTGGGAATATGGAATATGAATATGTATTCTTAATTCAGATGTCATGCTGAATCTGGAATATTCCTACATTTTTTGTGCAATCTGGCTATGTATTCACTGACAGTTCGAACCAATTTAGCACACTAAATCTAAAGACTTAAACTAAGTTAAGCTGAGATGTATGTACTAACCCATTCTAAATGACAGAATGGACAAAATTCTAACAAAATTCTTCAAAATTCCAAGTCTCTGACCTACCATGCTAAATACATGTAAAAAACACACTTGATTTCCCTTTTCAAACTAGAAAATTTTCAAAATGACATTTTAGAAAATGAATACTCATGATTAGTATTACCAGTTCTTTTATCACTTTGATTTCATGCAATTTTGCCAAGGTTTTTATTTAGCATGACTAGGGTTGAAGCAAATTTGAATCCCTTGCAGTATCTGTGCAGGTAGACAAGGGTTGATAGTTAAACTTTTTACCAGATTGTCCCTCTTTGCTATTAATGGTTCATATTGATAGCTCAGTGCCAAACAGTTGTAACTGCTTATAAACGTATATCGTCGGCTCCGTTCTATAAGGACGAATACGGGAAAAGTCTACTTTTCAGGAGAAGGAAAAAAACTTAATATCTTTTTACCTTTAAACACTAATACAATCATTTTGGTCGAAAACTTTTAAAATCTAATCGCTAAATATATTATCTGCCGTCATAAATATTAAATTTTGTCTCTATAGTGAGTTATTTAAGAAAAACAACAAAAAAATCGTCAAGTACGTCATTTTTTCACTTAATTTTTACGGAACAAAATGACGTATAGATAAAAAAAGGCATAACAGATAAATGCATGAAAAAACTAATTAAATTAGATGTTATATAAGATATAGGACAAACCGCCTGTAAAAAAATTTCTTTTCTGGTGCATACGAGACCCCGAAAGCCGTTGAGTGAGACGTTTCTCGAAAAAAGGGAAAAACGCATATAACAATTTTTAGCTCGACTATTCGAAGAATAGGGGGGCTATTCCAGTCACCCGGGCGTCGGCGTCGGTGTCGGCATAATGCTTTGGTTAAGTTTTTACGTGCAAGTGTTTAAAATCTCTGTTTCTATTAAAGCTATTGCTTTGAAACTTTGCACATGCTTCTGTGACCATGATATCAGCATCTAGACAAAGATTCATTACTCTGATATTGAATTTAGTGGAATTTTAACCCTTTTCGCTCTTAGAAATCTTGGTTAAGTTTTTTACGTGCAAATGTTGTATTTCTGTAATATCTCTATTTCTACTAATGCTATTGCTTTGAAACTTTGCACATGCTTCTGTGACCATAATATCAGCCTCTAGACAAAGATTCAATACTCTCATTAGCTCCACTGGCCGAAGGCCAGCGAGCTATTGTCATGGCGAGGTGTCCGTCGTGCGTCCGTGCGTCCGTGCGTGCGTGCGTAAACTTTTCTTTAAACATCTTCTCCTCCTAAACCAATGGGTGGATTTTGACGAAACTTGGCCAGTATGTTCCTTGGGTGACCCTCTTTTAAAGTTGTTCAAGAAATTTGGATTGACCCCCAAATATGGGCGTGGCAGGGCGGGGCTTATTTTGACCCTGAAATCTTTGAATGACATCTCCTCCTGAACCATTGGGCCGATTTCATTGAAACTTTACCAGAATGTTCCTTGGGTGACCCTCTTCTAAAGTTGTTCAAGAAATTTGGATTGACCCCCAAATATGGGCGTGGCAGGGCCGGGCTTATTTTGACCCTGAAATCTTTGAATGACATCTCCTCCTGAACCATTGGGCCGATTCCAATGAAACTTTACCAGAATGTTCCTTGGGTGACCCTCTTCTAAAGTTGCTCAAGAAATTTGGATTGACACCCAAATATGGGCGTGGCAGGGCGGGGCTTATTTTGACCCCGAAATCTTTGAATGACATCTCCTCCTGAACCATTGCGCTGACTTCAATGAAACTTTACCAGAATGTTCCTTGGGTGTTCCTCTTCTAGAGTTGTTAAAGAAATTTGGATTGACCCCCAAATATGGGCGTGGCTTATTTTGACCCGGAAATCTTTGAATGACATCTCCTCCTGAACCATTGGGCTGATTTCAATGAAACTTTACCAGAATGTTCCTTGGGTGACCCTCTTCTAAAAATGTTCAAGAAATTTGGATTGACCCCCAAATATGGGTGTGGCAGGGCGGGGCTTATTTTGACCCTGAAATCTTTGAATGACATCTCCTCCTGAACCATTGGGCCGATTCCAATGAAACTTTACCAGAATGTTCCTTGGGTGACCCTCTTCTAAAGTTGCTCAAGAAATTTGGATTGACACCCAAATATGGGCGTGGCAGGGCGGGGCTTATTTTGACCCCGAAATCTTTGAATGACATCTCCTCCTGAACCATTGCGCTGACTTCAATGAAACTTTACCAGAATGTTCCTTGGGTGAGCCTCTTCTAGAGTTGTTAAAGAAATTTGGATTGACCCCCAAATATGGGCGTGGCTTATTTTGACCCGGAAATCTTTGAATGACATCTCCTCCTGAACCATTGGGCTGATTTCAATGAAACTTTACCAGAATGTTCCTTGGGTGCCCCTCTTCTAAAATTGTTCAAGAAATTTGGATTGACCCTGAAATATGGGTGTGGCAGGGCGGGGCTTATTTTGACCCTGAAATCTTTGAATGACATCTCCTCCTGAACCATTGGGCAGAATCCAATGAAAACTTTACCAGAATGTTCCTTTGGTGACCCTCTTCTAAAGTTGCTCAAGAAATTTGGATTGACCCCCAAATATGGGCGTAGCAGGGCGGGGCTTATTTTGACCCTGAAATCTTTGAATGACATCTCCTCCTGAACCATTGGGCTGATTTCAATGAAACTTTACCAGAATTTTCCTTGGGTGAGCCTTTTCTAGGGTTGTTAAAAAAATTTGGATTGACCCCCAAATACGGGCGTGGTAAGACGGGGCTTATTTTGACCCCGAAACCTTTGATTGACATCTCCTCCTGAACCACAGGGCCAATTTGAATGAAATTTTACCAGAATGTTCCTTGGGTGCCCCTCTTTCAAAATTGTTCAAGAAATTTGGATTGACCCCGAAATATGGGTGTGGCAGGGCGGGGCTTATTTTGACCCCGAAATCTTTGAATGACATCTCCTCCTGAACCTTTGGGCTGATTTCATTGAAACTTTACCAGAATGTTCCTTTGGTGACCCTCTTCTAAAGTTGCTCAAGAAATTTGGATTGACCCCCAAATATGGGCGTGGCAGGGCGCGGCTTTTTTTGACCCCGAAATTTTTTAATGACATCTCCTGAACCATTAGGCCGATTTCAATGAAACTTTACCAGAATGTTCCTTGGGTGACCCTCTTCTAAAGTTGCTCAAGAAATTTGGATTGGATGAGATCCCCTAGATCAATAAAATTCAGGTGAGCGGTTTAGGGCCATTCTGGTCCTCTTGTTTCAAAGTGATATCTAAATAGTTTTATTCCTTGTAATTTTACATATCAGTTAAATAAGTTCATTCCTTCATTAGTCAGTTTCAACTTAGGAAAAGTCAGAATTCCTTTTGAATGATGTTCACTTTCATTACCTTCTATTTTCAATATCTCTCTTTCAAATCTTAAGATTTTTAAGCCAGTGGAGCGATACAGGCCCTCTTGGGCCTCTTGTTTTGAATTAAGTGGAATTTTAACCCTTTTCGGACTTAGAAATCTTGGTTAAGTTTTTACGTGCAAATGTTGTACATCAGTTATAGCTCTATTTTTACATAGGCTTTTGCTTGGAAACTCTACACATGCTTCTGTTACCATGATATCACCCTCTTGACAAAGATTTATTACTCTGATATTGAATTGAGTGGAATTTTAACCTTTTTCAGACTCAGAAATTCTTGGTTAAGTTTTTACGTGCAAATGTACATCAGTTATATCTCTAATTCTATTAAAGCTATTGCTTTCAAACTTTGCACATGCTTCAATGTTCATAACAACAGCCTCTTAATAAAGATTCAATTCTCTGGTAAAGAATTTAGTGGATTTTTAACCCTTTATGGACTTAGAAATTCTTGGTTAAGTTTTTACGTGCAAATGTTGTATTTCTGTAATATCTCTATTTCTACTACAGCTGTTGCTTGGAAACTTTACACATGCTTCTTTGACCATAATATTAGCCCACAGAAAAAGATTCATTACTCTGATATTTAATTTAGTGGAATTTTAACCCTTAGAAAATCTTGGTTAAGTTTTTACGTGCAAATGTTTTATGTTAGTTGTATATCTGTTCCTACTAAAGCTATTGCTTTGAAACTCTGCACATGCTTCTGTGACCATAATATCAGCCTCTAGACAAAGATTCTTTTCTCTTGACTTTCATTTTATTGAATTTCCAATGTCGATATTGATTTGCTGTTACTATCCAGCACTAGGAATAGTCGAGCTTCGCTGTCCTCCGACAGCTCTTGTTATGTATGTAACTGAGACACCCGAATTATCTGGCCTGGGTAAAGGTTGTGTTCTTTTTCAAACTGATCTTTAGAAATAAACTTTTATCATAAGGAAACATGAACAATTATCAAATTTGTCAATACGTCATTTTCCAACTTCACTTTTCGACCACTTCCGGTGCGAAAATGGTGTATCTTACAAGTTCGTGAAGCTTTTTTGGGGGGATAAGATTAGCTATCAGGTCCATTATCTTCGCAAAAGACGCGGGAATATCATATGTGTGCGAAAACGCAATAAAAGAAAAAATGGAATTTTGCATATACGTCCTTATAGAACGGAGCCAACGATATGCAGTTACAACTGTTTCTTCCCGAGTTATTAATATTTTTTGACAGTATAGAAAACTCTAGCCTGAAAAATTTAAAACTGTCTTGATCTCTTACCACAATACAAAATTTTAGATTGATCCAATAACAAAGAAGTTGTAGGATGACATATTAAAGTAAGTGAAATATAAAAAAATCTCTGTCCTTTTTGAAAGAAACACTGTGGGAAATGAGGAAATTGCTTGGTTACAAGCAATGTCCTCATTTTCACTATGTTTTGCAAAGCTTTTTTTTTCAGGGGAATCAAAATGTGGGAATGTGTGGGAATGGGTTGACTGATATAGACAATTAACTGACATAGACAACAATAACAGTGCTTGCAAATTAAAAAGTATTGATCTCATATGATAGAGTATACTACCATTTACTATACTATAGACATAGAAATTGCCTGTTTCATATTTTACTGATTGCTTCATGCAAATATAAAACTTCTGTTCTGATTTTATTGAAAACAATAGTATAGAAAGAGACATTTTCTATTTGATTCATTGTTTGCAGCTATAACTTTTGTTTAAGCAGCCTACATGTGATACAAGCTATTATTGAACCTACCTTTGAAAAACTATGGGAAAGCTTACTGGAATAGTCATAAATATGCTTATTATCATAATGAACTGCCCATTTTGCTTAGTAAATTGCATGGTAGGCAATGAATTTTATATCTTACTTGGCCAATCTATCTGGCTCATTGGCCGAGTGGTAAGCGTGTTCGACTCGTTACCTGATGGTTGTGGGTTCAAGCCCTACCCGAGGCGGGTAGTGTATTTGGACAGTACACTTTACAGGCAGTGCCCCAGTCCACCCAGCTGTAAAAGTGGGTAGCAGTAGTTAGAACCCATTGCCTCTCTCTCTATATGCAGGATAAGGTCTGAAATGAATTAGGACTATTTGACCCTTTATCATGTTATCCTTCATTGAAATATGAAAAAATTCTTGGTTGCTTGACAAGAGTCACTGTGAGATGCCTCCATTATTTGCCATCAATAAATATCATCCCTAGTCCGTCTGCATAGAAATGATAAGGTATTTCCGTAAAATTGTCATGCTTAATTTTGGTTTGATTGTACATTTGTTTCTCAGCACTATTCACTGTTACAAATTGTAACCTTACCCTTGTCCCGATTATTTTAAATTTTGTTTTAGAGTAATTTCCTTTAAGTGGGTCATTTCCATCACACTGGTTTAAGTTTTCCCACAATAATTCAGTAGAAAGTAGGCAGTATAGGCAAAGATCAGACAGCACATTCTGTACAACAGGAACATGTTGTAAAACGCCGGAGAAGTGTTTTGAAATTTCAACATGTTGTAAGTGCAGTTAGTTCATATACACTAGAGCACTGATGTTTCATTAATGGTGTGTTAAATCACCAATAAAAAATATTTTTATGGTAAAGGCGTGATTTAAAAAAGTAAGGTATGCCAGTCAACCACTGGGTGACAAAATTTCAGTTTTGTTTGGTATTTAGGAATTAAGGTAGTGGACCTTTTAATAGTTTTGCAACATCTAAGAAGTAATGAACTTTAACAGTGTAAACAGATTTTCATTAGGAAACCTCAGTTATCATTGTGAAAGATTATGTGGACCGAAATGTTGCTGAACCATTACGGGTCCACTACCTTAAATAAATTGAGGTTCAATGCAAAACTATTGTTAGTGCATAATTATATATTCACAAGCACTTATAATAGTTTTGTGCTGACCTCTCAAAATAGAGAGGTGGCTTGAACCATAAATTCAGGTCAGATATACCTTGATTTATTTGACCTGAATTCTACCTCTGTGGAAAAAATCTTTAAATAACCAACACCAATATATTTTATCAATTTACAAAATATATATTACATTCAATACCATTTGTTATTCATTTGTATGAAAGCACGTGCAAAGCTATGTAGGAATAATCTGATTTTTATCCATCTAAATGGATTTGGGTAAATAAAACTGCACTAAATATTCATGGTTTTTAGCTCCACTGGCTGAAAGCCACTGGGGCTATTGTCATGGCGTTGTGTCCGTCGTGCGTCCGTCCGTACGTGCGTCCGTGCGTCCGTGCGTCCGGTCGTAAACTTTTTCTTTAAAAATCTTCTCCTCAGAAACTACTGGATGGATTTCAACCAAACTTCACAGGAATGATCCTTGGGTGACCCTCTTTCAAAGTTGTTCAAGAAATTTTGATCCAATGAAAAACATAGATTTTATGGGCGTGGCTAATTTCCAAATATGGTAAAAAGTGACTTTTCTCAGGTTCTAATTGATGGATACCAATTAAATTTTACATGAATGATCCTTGGGTGACTGTTTATCAGTCTACAAAGAATTATTGTGATCAGATGAAAAACATGTATTTTATGGGCGGAGGTCATTTCTCTATATGTTATATAGTGGAAACTTTGAAAATCATTTTCTCAGAATGTAAGTGATAGATATCAACCAAATTTTACATGAATGATCCTTGGGTGACCCTTTTTCAGTCTACAAAAAATTATTGTGATCAGATGAAAAATATGTAATTTATGGGCGGAGGTCATTTCTCTATATGTTATATAGCTGAAACTTTGAAAATCATTTTCTCAGAATCTAACTGATAGATATCAACCAAATTTTACATGAATGATCCTTGGGTGACCCTTTATCAGTCTACCAAAAATTATTATGATCAGATGAAAAATATGTATTTTATGGGCGGAGGTCATTTCTCTTTATGTTATATAGTGGAAACTTTGAAAATCATTTTCTCAGAATCTAACTGATAGATATCAACCAAATTTTACATGAATGATCCTTGGGTGACCCTTTATCAGTCTACAAAAAATTATTGTGATCAGATGAAAATATGTATTGTATGGGCGGAGGTCATTTCTCTATATGTTATATAGTGGAAACTTTGAAAATCATTTTCTCAGAATGTAATTGATGGATATCAATCAAACTTCATAAGTATGATCCTTTGGTGATCTATTATCATGCAGCCAAAAATTATTGTGATTTAATGAAAAATGTCTTTTATGGGCGGAGGTCATTTCTCTATATGTTATAATAGTGGAAACCTTGAAAATCATTTCAACATCAGAAGAACCCAAAATATCTTAAAATCTAGTCAAAACTTAGATTTTCTATTACAAGAAATTCAAGCCTGTGGAGCGACACAAGCCATTCATGGCTTTCTAGTTGATGACCCAAAAAAAATTTATGACGTTAACTAAAAAGCGAAAGGAGATATTGCTTAGCATGATGTCTTTGTGCAACTGCATCAATTGATTAGCAGCAACTTGTCTTAGCATTATCTCTTAGTGCAACTGTATCAATTGATTAGCAGCAACTTGTCTTAGCATGATCTCTTTGTGCAACTGGATCAATTGATTAGCAGCTACTTGTCTTAGCATGATCTCTTTGTGCAACTGCATCAATTGATCAGCAGCAACTTGTCTTAGCATGATCTCTTTGTGCAACTGCATCAATTGATTAGCAGCTACTTGTCTTAGCATGATCTCTTTGTGCAACTGCATCAATTGATTAGCAGCTACTTGTCTTAGCATGATCTCTTTGTGCAACTGCATCAATTGATCAGCAGCAACTTGTCTTAGCATGATCTCTTTGTGCAACTGCATCAATTGATTAGCAGCAACTTGTCTTAGCAGTGTGGCTCTGTCTGTTTGTCTGCAAAAACTTATCCTGCAAACTTGACATTTTCCTGTAACTTCAATACTATTTAAGTTTCAATGCTAATATTTTGCATGTAGGTTCTTCTCATCAATATTCATCTTAAAAGGTCATCTGGTAAGGTCAAGGTCAATAATCAAGGTCACACTAATAAATAATTACAGTTTCAGGAGGGGGGGGGGGGGGAGAAAGACTCTTGTTTGTGTATTTTGTACAAACACATCTTATTTTGACTTGGGTTGTTCTTTTCAAAAGTTGTTAATCTGTGTCTTCCAGGTGCCTTTGTGTTCCCGTTTATCCTGATGTTGTTTTTACTGGGTATCCCCCTCATGTTTATGGAACTCTCATTTGGACAGTATGCTGGCCTCGGACCGGCTGTTGTGTTCAACAGATTTTGTCCTCTTTTTCATGGTAAGTAATACATACGATTGCGAGCAAATGAATACTTGACAAATTGTTTACAAACTTAATGCCTTAACTGCTTTAAAGTAATATTCAGGTCTGACTTTTTAAAAAAACTGAAAGTGTAATGTTGTTAGATGGCAATCAAAACACTATAAAGCTTTTGTTGTAAAGTTTTGATTTTTTTACGGATTCCATATGGTTTAGCTTTGATAAAAAAAATGCTTACATTCTGAATTATCTACCTTTGTTATTATGCAAAGCATCCAAATAGTGAAATTTTATCAAACCAACACTGCATTTTCAAAAGGTATATTTCAAAAGGTTAAAGATTGCTATTGCATCATAGGCATTTTTGATATGTTTTACGTCATGAGTAGCTAATAAAACATGCTAATTAAATAACAATTATGAGATTTTTATGCAGTGAACATTCTCTTTATTTGCTTTTGAGCTGTAAGGCAAACAGTTTTCTACCATTCATATAAGAAGGGAAACCAATCTGTGTGTGAATGGCAAAATAATCTGAAGTTCTGTCTGACATTTGGTCAGAAAGCTTAAAAAATTCTGTCTAACCAAATTGAAATTTGTGTGACCAAGAATAAATGTAGATTTGGTATCTAGATCTAGTTCAGAATAACATAATTGAAAAATCCAGTGTAGCTATCAGAAAGTAAAAGTAAAAAACGTAGCAATTAATTATTTCAGCTTGCCTTCTAATTAACACAATAAAAAACCAATTGATTGGGTAAATGAGCAATAACTAATATGACATTAACCCTTGTTATGCTGAATAAAAATCTTTGCAAAGTAAATGTAAAATCAAAGTACTAAAAGCACCAAAAGTTACCAAAAGTGAGTGAGTATTAATTTTAGAAATGCACTGTTTTACACCTTTCTAGTTTAAAAATGAAATTCATATTGCATGAACAAAGATCAGACTGCACATTTGTGCAGGCTGATCTTTGTATTTACCTCCTGTCAAAGCAGGAATTTTTTGGGGACAGCATGACAAGGGTTAAGCTGTCTTCCAATGTCAGGCAGTCTAAGGATTTTTGCCTGGACTGTTGTTATACAATCGCAATATGACATTTCAATAACTTCAAATATGCATTGTGGCACTGGTCATGTTGAGGGATCAGCGCTAAACTATTTTAAGTGCCTATAGATTTATAGGCACTTACAATAGTTTTGCGCTGACCCTTGAATTATGGCAGTGTTTTGGGATCCTTGGATCGTGTGTCGTATTTAAGGTTGTAGATTCACAATACTTCGGCAATGTTTCTGAAGTCCTGAACTTTTACAGTGTTAACTGATGATTTCTAATGATTTCATTTGGAAACCTCAGTTAAAATTGTGAATGTTCATGAGTTCTAACATGTTTCGGAACTATTATGGGTCTACTACCTTAATATGATCAGCTGGAGGCTTGGAAAGGACGTAGTCAAAGAACTGGTGTCAGAAATACCAGGAATCCATTGTTAGCTGCTAGAGCAGCAACATTATGAGTGAAATATTGTTTAAAGCAGTGTTGAATCTTTTTCAAATAAAAAAACCAATGAACACAAAATAAAGACTGTTCATAGTATCACAGTCTGCACAGTCACAAAGAGTTTAGAGAGCAAGATATAATGTGGATTATTCAAATTCTTAGATTTTAACTTATATATTGAGGGTTCAGCGCAGTACTAGTACTATTATTATGCCTATAAATATACATAGGCACTTACAATAGTATTGAGCTGACCCCTCAATATGATATGATATGCCTGTTTTGTGCATTTTCATTTGAAATGTCTCATCCGAAAAATTCAACTGAGAGACACAATACAGGGTTTTGTTGAGAAATAATGATTTAAGGATGTCATTATTCAAACCTTGAGACTTGCTAGTAATTTCTTCTTGGAATAAAAAGTCAATCTATTTTCATCACTTTCTTGTCGTCACAAACTTTAACCTTCATAATATCTTTATTGTAGATAAAGATATTAACAAACTTAACTTAATAAAAATCAGATCCATCATATCAAGAAGAAGAAGTCTGGAAGATTATTTTTTTAGAATTAAGCATCTTATTTCAACTTAAAATTTTTCACTATTGAGCATATATATGGTATTTGACTTAGAGTTGGCATCTGCATGAGTTGCTCTTGAAATGTCACACACAAAAACGCATCAAGTTTGTTATATTTACACATATCTTCCCATATAAAAGATAGATTATGAAACCTTAGCCATCAAGGAATGAAAGCTGTATACAATAAATATGCATCACAAATGTCAGAAGAAAATATTTTAAAGGAATGAGTGTGATATTTAGTTGAATTACTTTCCCATCACCTTCATTATTCTTGTCTGAACTTGACATTCAATAATTTCTTTTGCCAAAGCACACAAGTACATGTATAACACTTATAGGGTATTGGTTGCAAAAATAATGAGCTTACAAAAGTTTCGCCTTTACCCCTAATTTCTGCTTTATTAGCCACCTTTTTTGCAAGCTATTCCTATGGTCTTAAGACTTATACCTAAAGCATACATAACATACTGTAACTTGTTTTTAGAAGCGTCTTTAAGATTTATTGAAAGTGAAAATGATTGTTTGAGACCTATATAACCATTTGTTCAGCATTGTAAATGGTTAAATCAATTTTTCAAATTTTCAGGTTTGGGTTATGGAATGATCTTCATCTCGGCTGTAGTCTGCCTGTATTACACTGTGATCATTGGATGGTGTATCTTCTATCTATTTATGTCATTTAGAGCAGAACTGTTGTGGGAAAACTGTCACGACGAATGGGCCAGTGAATGTGAGTATAGGCAGTTTGTGTCAATGATCTTGTTTTCTGGAAAAGTAACACTATTTTCATGGTATTTGTCTTTTTTTATGAGCAAAAAATGTTTCAAGGAGAACTCATATTTCATGTGTAGATCTCTTTTAGATGATTTTAGTGTTGTTTAATTGAAAGATAGTGCATAAGACTCCCAATCTTCAATAATGGGTTGTCAAGGGTTTGATCCCCAACATTTATCTTTAACTATTTGGTGGATGATCATATATTAGTGGAATAGCAGTTGGAGGCTAGGAAATGATGTAATGGGATAACTGGTTTGAAAAATACCAGGAGTCCATTGCTAGGTGCTAGTTATAGAAAGTGCAAAAAATGAAAGACTGAGAAAACAACAATAACAACAGCAATATTTTTCAACGAATTTCTACTTTTCTATCCTGGTTTCCCGTGAATACTATTTATGTAGTTATTAAAAAAACTTCAAGGATTAAACCAAAATGCAGGATCCATCAGTATCTTCAGTCCTTTGAAATTAGACCCACACAGCTGTTGTTTATGTTTTTAATCCCTGTACATATATCCTATATGCTGACAGACGTAATCTGATTTATTTACATGTCAACAGATGTGACCCGTTCTGAATGAAATCTAATCAAGCAGCCATTCCTTTATGATATGATGAAAAGGAAAATGTTGTTTTCAAAATATCCAATGACACAAATCTTGCTGATGCTTCTACTTTACTTTAATCACTTAAATTTCAGACACCCAAAAGATAGACAGTCATTGCTGCTATTATAAAGGGGAATTTAAATGCCCTATAAAGTAACATTTCAAAGGATAGACCTTGACATTTACAATATAGACAGCAGATGACAATGGTTGAAAACATGAAATGAGGATTCCCTCTGTACATTGAGCTACATTCAGCCTCACATCAACCAAACTTTTTATATACCCCATCTACGAAGTACAGGGGGTATCTTCAATTGGTTTTATCCTGTCTGTCTGTAGACCTCTTTTAATTTCAAACTCAATAATAAAGAGACCTGGGGCCTGTTTTACTAAACATCTTACCATCATTTTTTGCGTAAGTCAAAAATTAAAATTGCTTCTACAACGGTAACTAAATATGGAATTCTGCCATGCATCAATTCATTGAAATCGTCTTCCAAAGACAATTCCAATGAGATATTGCAGGGCAGAATCCAAGAATAAATGAAAACATAAATTACGATTTAGGATTTTGACTTACGATTAATTTTTATACGCCCAAAGGGTCGTATTATGTCATGGCCTCAGTCGTCCGTCTGTTAGCAATTTTTTGTGTGCGCAACTCCTCCTAAACTATCAATGGGAATGAGCTGAAACTTGGCACAATTACTCCCTATGATGTCTAGTTGTACATAAGACCTTTGAAATTCGAATCACTGCAGTCATTCCTGAGAAAAATCTTGAATTATCTGCCCTTAATTTTAATGAAAATCACTATTTTTTGTGTGCGCAACTCCTCCTAAACTATCAATGGGAATGAGCTGTTACTAGTTACAATTACTCTCTATGATGTCTCGTTGTGCATAAGGCCTTTGAAATTCAAATCGCTCCAGTCATTCCTGAGAAATCTTGAATTATCTGCCCTTGAATTAAACAAAAATCACTGTATTTTGTGTGCAACTCCTCCTTAACTATGAATTGAAATGAGCTTAAACTAGACACAATTACTCTCTATGATGTCTAGTTTTGCATAAGACCTTTCAATTCAAAATGCTCCAGTCATTCTTGAGTTATCTTGGATTATCTGCCCTTGAGTTGATGAAAAACAAAATTTCTTGTCAGCTCATTTTCTCCTACATTTTGGATGGGAATGAAAGGAAACTTGCCATAATGACTCTGTAGGTTGTCTATTTGAGCTTAGGACTAAATATATTTTCATATTTAAAGTAGTTCCTGATTTATCTGCCCTTTACTTCACAAAATAGTTTAAATTTACAGATTTTTTGTGCGTGTGTGTACACAACTCCAACAAATTTAATTGGATTGAAATGAATCTTGCCATAATGTAACCCTGATATTTGGTTGTGCATAAGACTTCAGAAATTCAAAAAGCTTGGGTCTTTCTTGTATTACCTGCCCTTGAATTGATTTAAATTCACTATATTTCTTTTGTGAGCAACTTGTCACACTTTGAATTGGAATGAACTGAAACTTGCAAAGTAACTGTTTGGCATATAGTTGTGTATAAAATCATTTTCAATTTACACTCAAAAGGTCATACTATGTTATGGCACCAGTTGTCTGTCTGTCTGTTTGAAATATTTTTAGCTATCATCCAAGCTCATGTTTCTGACAAGCCAAGGTTACTGACAAGCCCCATAGGGCGTATATGCACCACTCTGCGAAGCTCTTGTTTTGTAAGTAGTATAGTAAAACGGGCCTGTGGAATCAAGAATTGTTGGGTCATAAATGGCAAAGGTCTAGGCCACAATTGAACTTTATCCAAAAAATGACTCCCGGAACTGGAACAAAGCACTGATGAGGGACTATTAGTCCGCTTTGCAACAGATCTAGTAATAAGTGAATTAGAACTGGTTTCTTCTAGGGGGGTTCAAATGGAAAACACCGCAAAAGGGCCTTAGATTTTTGCCCAAAATATTCTCATTTGAGCAATACAGTCTACAAATATTATCAGATGCTCTTGATAATTTTACTAGAGGATTAAAGAAGGTTCATTTCAAAAATGAAGTGGATCTAATGAAAAAAATGAGAAGAGGCCTTATTGATTTTCAATAAAAAACAATTTTGATTATATTATAAAGTCTACAACTATAAACCAATTCTCTTAAAACTTTCACATGACATTTAAAGGTTTCTTAAGAAAGGTTTCTTGTGAAAATGGAATGGATATATCAGAGCACGGTAAAAGGTGTCTAAAGGATTATTACTTTTGATAAATTTATCAAAGAAAAAGCCCATCCTGTTATTTACAACTTTTGCTGTCTTTTTAACCTATAAAGTTCCTAAAAATACAATGTGAAATTCAAGAAAAAATTGATAGACAGTAAAGCATCTTATGCCCTCATATTTCAATCCAACCAAGAATTAGGTTATTTAACACTTTCCTGTTTTATAAAATTTTGGACCTGTCTAAATTTAAAGGTTTTGCAGACGAAAATCTAAAGTGGATTAAATTTGAAAAATGACCATCCAGTAGGGTAGAAAATAGTGTGGAAAAAGAAGAAATTGCTTGTTAGAAGCAATTTCTTCTTTTTTCACAATGTTTTCTCAATCATAAAATCACAGGCATGTAAAAAGCAGGGATTAAACAGCAAAGGGTTAAAATAAGTTAATTTACTTAGTAAAGAGTACAGCCTGTTACGTTTTCACCTTTTAACCCTAAAGCATATAATGAATGATGAAACACCTACACTAATTATCCCATTCACCTGATTTAGGCCTTCAATTAAGTGTTGAAAGCCCCCAGCTCCTGACCTACTTAGTTTATACTAGTTTAGGTTGTTCCTTTGCAACTAAAACTTTTAAGTATATATTGCTGCTCTCAAACACTTAAACTATATGTGACCCGTCACATGAAAATGGACCATCTGGGAATTCTGCCAAATAGATATTTGAAAACAAGATTGGTTCCAGTACGTGTCAACCAGGGGTTACATTTCAAAAAAAAATTCACATTAAGGTAGATTGATCATTCTAGATTCTGAAAATAAGCACTGTGCAAAAAGTTTCCATTGCACAGTCTGAATAGGGTTGACACTTCACACACTACCAAGATAGTCCCTTTACGCATAATGGGTCAAATGTTTTCTTGTCTCTTAGAGATATACTGGAAAACAGTTTTGAAAAGCTCTGTGTGAAATGAAGAAAAAATTTTTAAGCAAATTCTTCGTTGTAATTTTCCTCAATGATTTTGAAAATTTGAATGTTAAAATTGTTGCCTGTAACTTCTTTGAAATAAGACCAGTCTGAAATTGTGTCAGATGAAATTGGGTGAAACCCACTTTGTTTTAATTTTACATTAAGACAGTCATAAGTAGGATCAAGTAGGTCCAAGTCTGTGACCATTCAATGGCCTTGATCTTGGCCATAAGGCCTTCAACATCAAAGGTATGATTAAAATGTACCGGTACCCAAAGATGTACGAGAATTGAAGACCATTATCATGTCCTTGACATTTAAATGGACTTTCTCACACTGTGGGATGACATTCATATGTCAATGTGACATTTACATGTTTACATGGGGTCACTTTATAAAATGTTTGGTAAAGAGTTTGGAGAGACTTACCAGTACATGACATTGTGTAGTCATCAATTTATTTGCTGCTTAAATGATTTTCTCAGTAGGTAACATGCAGGGCACTTGGTAATTGTATTTGGGTGGTAATATTTTGAGTAAGTTAAGATTTTGTGTGGTTAGTTTGTATCAAAGCCCTTTTCTGTACATTCACTTGTTTGATGGGAAATGGTATTTCATTTTTAGTTGGACTATCGGTATTCAAAGAATAGGGGGGCTATTCCGGTATCAAAGCCCTTTTCTGTACATTCACTTGTTTGATGGGAAATGGTATTTCATTTTTAGTTGGACTATTCAAAGAATAGGTGGGGTATTCCAGTCACCCGGGCGTCAGCGTCGGCGTAATGCTTTGGTTAAGTTTTCGCATGAAAGTGTTTAAAATCTCTGTTTCTATCAAAGCTATTGCTTTGAAACTTTGCACATGCTTCTGTGACCATAACATCAGCCTCTAGACAAAGATTCAATACTCTGATATTGATTTAGTGGAATTTTAACCCTTTTCGGCCTTAGAAATCTTGGTTAAGTTTTTACGTGCAAATGTTGTTTATCTGTAATATTTCTTTTTCTATAAAAGCTATTGCTTTGAAACTTTACACATGCTTCTGTGACTATAATATCAGCATCTAGACAAAGATTCATTACTCTGATTTTGAATTTAGTGGAATTTTTACCCTTTTTCGGACTTGGAATTTCTTGGTTAAGTTTCTACGTGCAAATGTAGTATATCTGTAATATCTCATTTTCTACTAAAGCTAATGCTTGGAAACTTTGCACTTGCTTCTGTGACCATAATTTCAGCCTCTTGACAACGAATCAATACTCTGATAATGAATTTAATGGAATTTTAACCCTTTTCAGAATTAGAAATTCCTGGTTAAGTTTTTACGTGCAAATGTTGTTTATCTGTAATATTTCTGTTTCTATAAAAGCTATTGCTTTGAAACTTTACACATGCTTCTGTTACCATCAAATTAGCTTCTAGACATAGATTTATTACTCTGATATTGAATTTCTATGATTTTAAACCTTTTACAGACACAGAAATTCTTGGTTAAGTTTTGACGTGTAAATGTTATACATCAGCTATATCTCTAATTCTAGTAAAGCTATTGCTTGGAAACTTTGCACATGCTTCTGTGATCATAATAACAGCCTCTTGACAAAGATTCAATTCTCTGGTATTGAATTTAATGGATTATTAACCCTTTTCGGACTTAGAAATCTTGGTTAAGTATTTACGTGCAACTGATGTACATCTGTAATATTTCTGTATCTACTAAAGCTGTTGCTTGGAAACTTTACACATGCTTCTTTGACCATAATATAAGCCCACAGAAAAAGATTTATTACTCTGATATTTAATTTAGTGAAATTTTAACCCTTTTCAGCCTTCAAAATCTTGATTATGTTTTTATGAGCAACTGTTTTATGTCAGTTGTGTCTCTGTTCCTGCTAAAGCTATTGCTTTGAAACTTTGCACATGCTTCTGTGACCATAATATCAGCCTCTAGACAAATGTTCTTTTCTCTTGGCTTTCATTTTATTGAATTCCCAATGTAGATATTGATTTGCTGTTACTATCCAGCACTAGGAATAGTCGAGCTTCGCTGTCCTCCGACAGCTCTTGTTTGACAAGCACTTGTAGGGGGTATTAGTCTGCATTGCCACAGTCTAGTTTTCATAGCCCCCCATATTCAAGCTCCAAATTTTGTGTTAATGGGCAACAAAAGTGTTATAAATACAGCTTTGTTCAAGCTGTATTTACAACATTTTGGTTGCATGTTAGTGATGTGACAGGATTTAGTTGTTTGTCCCATGAAATAAGACATGAAAAAATATTATTCTTATTTCAGATTGCTACTCCTACAGACTCGCAGATGAATGTCATGCCACAAATGGAAGTGTATATTACATGAAAACATGTTACAATTATACAGAGGCAGTATCCAACAATATAACACTTCTAGCCAAGCATGCAAGAAAACATGCCCCAGCTCAGGATTATTTTGAGTAAGTTAAGATTTTGTAGTGGTTGCTTACTGTCCATATGTGTATCAATTTCTTTCAAACATCTCCTCCCCCTAGACCTCTGGTCCAATCAAACTGAAATTTGGCAAAGATATTCCTTGGGTTATACTTTAATTCCACCAAAAACTTGGGTTGATATGGTGACAGGAAGGCCAACATATTGAGAAAAATCTCATAAAAATATATTCCTCTAAACCACCGTGCCAATCATCCTGAAACTTGGCAGTGGTAACCCATTCCTTGGGTGATTCTTTTCCGAAGTTGTTAAATGACTTTCTTTAATCATCCTCTTCCTCCTAATCAAGCTGACATCTGGCAGAGATGTTCCTTTTGTAATGCTCTACTAAAGATACTCTGTCTTTATCTATTTATATTATCCAAAACTCTGTCTCTATCTATTTATATTTATGTCAATTTTTGATATGTTTACTCAGGTGAGCAATTTAGGATCATCATAGTCCTGTTGTTCATTAATTAAATCAACAATGGTTCCAAGGTTGGATCTCCAGCTGCAGCAAATATTGTTCTTTACATTTGTCTCACACCATTGGTTTGATTATTGTAAAGTTGTGTGCAATGAACAGATGGGTAATGAGATGACATGGTGATACCTGTGTGGGAAACACCAGGAATCCTTGCATAGTTGCTTCAGCCACCATGGTACAGTAAAACCCCTCCTTCCGACCACCCCGGAAAAACGGGCACCCCGCTATTACGAACGATTTTCAACAGAACGGAATTATTTGTTCTTTATTTTAATGGTCGCGAACCCCTCTAATGCGAGCACCCTGCTATTCCGAATTACGACCACTAATTTCAGTACAAATGCCGTATTTTACACTATTACAAACCTCGCTAAAAAGACCAGTAACTTCACACCTCCGGATCGACCATCTGAATTTCACGCTTAGTAAGTATGACACTAATTGGGTACGAATTGATCAACGATGGATTATCGAATTTTTCGATATCGTGATTAAACCTCTATTGTGTTTTGGTGTTATTTTCAAACAAACAACTTTAAGTGGTCAATCGTTTTAATACACTGCATACGTCTATCAATTAAAGATGTTACCTGGTTAACTGGAGTAAAGAAACCGAAAGTAATGCTAATTATGGAAACATAACGAAAATCGTTTTCGGCGATCTGCTGACCGTTTGGAAATTTGCTTTTGAATGATAGGTTTCGTTTTTAGGATTTTACTGAATGTATGCGCTACATTTACAGTTCGACAATAATTGCCCTTATTTTAATATAAATAATCCGAGGTAGGTTTTCAAACCAAATCAAATAAACAAACGTAAAGGAGAAAAGAGCTATATTGAAAGAAAATATAACTTTGTAAAGAAAGCGAGGTCACTTTGCCTACTCACCGAGAGTTTTGGGGAAGGGAAAAAGAGGTCCTAAGTTATGAATTGAAAGCAAAACAAACAATTTAAGACAATTTTTTGCAGCAGGAAAGTCTCCTCTATAATAGGGCCTTTGTCCTAGTTTTTGCATAAGCAATAAGAATTTAACTTAGTTTATACTCTCGAATTGAAGAAGATTTGTATCATTGAAATGAGCAACTTCAAAGAATCACTTTCTCACTTTTGGAAATCAACAATTTGGATTGGCTTGAAACAATTACAACAACAACAATAGTTTTAAATGTAATTGCTATTTTTATAGATTTAATTATGTAATGTAAAGAAACACGATATAGTTTAAATCATTTTAAAATAGACTGAATTACATAGTCTCTTCTATTAGCAATAATTAGTCTAGGAAGTTTGAACGCACCCGACCAAACCTCAGAATTAAGACCACCCCGCTATTAAGACCACTTTCAAAAAGTATCCCAAGTGGTCTTAATAGAGGGGTTTTACTGTATAACTGAAAAACTGATAAAAGAGGCAAAGGCATTAAAAGGCCCATTCAGTCAAACAGACATATCATCAATTAATCAGGTGTCTAAAGTTAGTCCTTGCCTTGATTACTTGTGGCTTTTTCAAAAACTGTTATGTGGATGAAATGTACCAAAAGGAGGATATTTATTTAAAATCAAGGAATATCATCAATGGAGACCATATTCAAGCTGCAGTTGTCCAATTATGATATTGCAGATATATGGAATATTTGAAATAATGTAAAATCCTTAACAATAGCATCTTTCAACTTGAAATCACAAAAAGAATTCACAAATAGTCTATATTTGTTTCCAGACGAGGTGTGTTACATATGTCTAGTGGTATAGAGTATATTGGTGTTCCACAATGGCCTATTGTCCTGTGTCTACTGTGTGCTTGGACCATGACCTTTTTAGCCTTGAGTAAAGGTGTCAAATCTACTGGAAAAGTGAGTACTCACTCCTGCAGTTTTTTGATAAACAAATATATAGGAATGAAAGACATATTGCTGAGCATTACTGAATTCAAATGTTGTATTTCTAAAAATATATAAAAAAAAAAACCCAATAAAACTTGCTTGTATTTATCTCATAAAACCCAAACTTGTGATACATTGAACACAGATTAATTTTGTTCAAAATAACTGTAAGAAAAATTATTTCATAAAACAATGAAGAATATGAATATAAGTTATTCTGTTGTTATTCATCAATTTCAGGTAGTATATTTCACAGCATTATTTCCCTATGTGGTTTTGTTTATCCTGTTTTTCCGTGGTATCACTTTACCAGGAGCCATCGATGGTATTATATATTATGTCACACCTAGATTTGACAAACTAGCTAGTGCAAAGGTAAATTTCTTGCTTGTATAATTTTTTTTCATAGAAAAATGATGGTTTTCACATTATTTTCAGTTTTGACTGGGTTTTGTCACTTCTTTGATCATTGTCGTTAGCTGAATACATTCATTCTCTGAAGTTAATTAAATATGATGTTAACCATAATCATCTGTGAATTATTTGAAATGTTTGGAATCAACCCTAGCTACAATCTCTCAAGAGAGAGTTGTTTAAAATCTTCACTCAGGATTTGTACTTTTCAACAAATTCTTTCATATTATTTTTGAAAATAATATAAGAAAGATGAAAACAAGTTTCTGATCACAAAAGAATGAAAACCAGTAATCTGAATTTCAAAATGTGCATTACAATGAATTTTGTCTTACATTTCAAACAACTTTAGTGTGCAATATATTTGAGCCTATGTGTGAGATTTCCAACAATTTCAAATAACCACTAAGCAAAGACCCTGACCAGCCTGTGCACCCACACAGTCTGACCAGAGCCTTCACTATGTTTTTAGCTCCACTGGCTGAAGGCCACTGGGGCTATTGTTATGGCCTTGTGTCCGCCGTGCATCCGTGTGTCCGGTCGTAATTGTTTTCTTTAAAAATCTTCTCAGAAACTACTGGCTGAATTTCAACCAAACTACACAGGAATGATCCTTGGGTGATCCTCTTTCAAAGTTGTTCAAGAAATTCTGATCTAATGATCAAAAACATGAAAAACATGGATTTAATGGGCGTGGTTAGTTTCCAAATATGGTAAAAAAAACGTTTCTCAGATTCTGATAAATGGATACCAATTAAATTTTACATGAATTATCCTTGGGTGACCCTTTATCAGTCTACAAAAAATAATTGTGATCTGATGAAAAATATGTACTTTATGGGCTGAGGTCATTTTTCTATATGTTATCAGAGCTGAATCTAGGGCGCGGGATTGCGGGATTCCCGCTTTAAAATTGTTCATGCCGCAAAAATCACAAGGCCGTGCGGCACAGGTCACGCGCATTTTAAAAGATTGGCGCATTATTAAATAAGCTGTGCGTTAATTGTGAACACATTTAGAGACTGTTGAGAAAACCCCTAATTTATATTGTATTGTGTAAAGCTGTTTATATCTACCCTGGAATAATCGTAACTATAAATAGAATCCTCAGTCAGCTTCTTCGATAAAAGTAACGCTTCAGTGAAGATAGCCTACAGTTATTGTGTAGTATTATTCTAAGGTAATAGAGTCGTAAGTGATACCAATACACCTTATGGATAAAGCTTTTTGCAATCAATTTTCACATATATCCTTTAAACACAAGACAGGCGACCCAGCTTCCGAAGGCAGTTAATTTAGATAAAAATTTTCTATCGGGACATAAGAAAGATAATTGTCGGATAATAAATAAATAAGAATCAGGTACGAAAACTAGATTAATTTTTCCAATGTCTGTGTCTGAATGGAATAGCGTCGCGTAATTGGAATGATACACCAAGATTTTGATGGTTTAATTTTGGAACTTTGATTATCCTCTCGGGAAATTCCTTTATTTATTTTCTATTAAAAATGCATCAATCAAAACTTTCATTTTCAACAACATCTATCATCAGGAATAATTATCATTGATACGTGGTCTAGTCCACGTGAGTGCAACTTTACTGAAATTGTACTTACGACGTTTTGGTTGCACATTTTCAGTAGAGTGAGTGATTGTGAAACACGACTGTTCACATTTCTTTCTCTTCTAATGGGCAATCAATACAGCATCCGTATAACAGAGGGGAGGGTTTGGAAAGCCTTTAGAACCAAATGAATTAAAATTACTTACCTTAATAAGATTTATAAAGAAAATGAAAGGACAAAAAATATCTCAACAACATAATATCTTTATCAAATAAATGGACATACAGGTTGTTACAAAATGTTCCTTCACATTTCACTGTCTTTTGTGTCTCTCTTTTTAAGATACGAAGTCAGAACTTTGAATTTAGTGTGTAAAAGAGAATGTCTGCTTGTGGCCCAATCCTTAAACATGTTGGCCCACATTTTAAAATGTGATGGGGGAGTTGGCCCACTTTATTGAAAACCTAGATTCAGCCCTGACTGTTATATAGTGGAAACTTGGAAAATCATTTTCTCAGAATGTAAGTTATGGGTATCAACCAAATTTCACTGGAATGATCATTGAGTGTCCCTTTATCAGTTTACCAAAAATTATTGAGTTTCGATGAAAATATGTATTTTATGGGGTAGGTCATTTCTCAATATGTTAAATAGTGTAAACTTTGAAAATCATTTTCTCAGAACATAATTGATGGATATGAACCAAATTTCACTGGAATGATCCTTGAGTGACCCTTTATCAGTTTACCAAAAATTATTGAGTTTTGATGAAAATATGTATTTTATGGGCGTAGGTCATTTCTCAATATGTTGTATAGTGTAAACTTTGAAAATCATTTTCTCAGAATGTAACATATGGATAGCAATCAAACTTCTTTGTTATGATCCTTGGGTGACCCATTATCATGCAGCCAAAAATTATTCTCATTGGATGAAAAATATGTCTTTTATGGGCGGAGGTCATTTCTTTATATGTTGTATAGTGGAATCTTTAAAAATCATATTCAACATAAGTAGAACTCAAAATATCTAAAAATCTAGTCAAAACTTTGATTTGCTATTACAAGACTTTCAAGCCTGTGGAGAGACTCAAGCCATTCATGGCTTTCTAGTTTGTAGATAGATAAGGTCTCGAAGTATCTGTAGATCATCAGGTAACTTTACATTTACAGTATGTAGCTGTTTACTCTTCTCAATATTATCCCTAATGCACATTTCAAATTGTTGGAAATGTCATGCACAGGCTCATTTGATAGTTCACATTAAATAAAGCATTGAAATGTCAAAATAGCCTTTCAGGTTTTAAGTCTTCTAACTACAATGTATCACTTAAGGTAGTGGACCCGAAATAGTTCTACAAGGTTTCTGAAGTCATGAACTTGAAAAGTGTTAACCGAGGTTTCCTAATGATTTCATTAGGAAACCTCTGTCAACATTGTGTAAGATCATGAGTTCTGAAATGTTGTGGAACTATTACGGTCTACTTCATTAAATGTATGAGGTGAACACCTTCAGTTTAGGTCAAAGATTTGATTAGTGTGATGAGATTTTGATTGACATTAACAACCTGTTAATTGACATATTGACTTACTTACAGGTGTGGTCTGATGCTGCCGCTCAAATCTTCTTTGCCCTCAGTCCAGCCTGGGGAGGTCTCATAACATTATCTAGTTATAATAAATTTCACAACAACTGCCTCAAGTAAGTATTGTTCCAATTCATTTAAGAGATGAAGAAAATATTTGTTGATTTCATGGAGGTATGAAACTGAAAACAGAATCACACTGATGTGATTAGATTTTTAGTTTCATACGTCCAATAAAATTAACAAAAGTTTCTCTTCATATCTTATAATTTAATATGAAGCAAACATGTAAGATTCATCTATAATGGAAGCAATTTTTTACAAGACTACTTTTTGTGGAAGCTTACAAAATTGTTTTCATTGAGAAATAAAACCAATTCTTTAGTCAATCATAATACATAAGAATTGGATGAATCATGTAAAATTAAATTATAATCAGACTACAAAATTTGAAGATATTGAGGAGAACTATTCCAATTGCATGAAATTTTCTAAATGATTTCAAATTCTTACCGAAACTTATGTTATTTTCCACTCATTAAAATTATTATCAGAATGTACATAGCATCAACCCACTTTTTAGTAAGACATGGAAAGTTTAGACACCACACTGATTATCATAAATCTTGTTCTTTATCTCTGTTAACTATTTTATGACTCTTGTTGATTTTTGAAATTGACATATAGAAAGACTTTGTTCATTATTGTGAAGATAACTTGTGTCAAACAAATACAAAATAATGGATACTTTCTGTATTTCAGAGATGCACTTATTGTATCATTTGGTAATATCCTGACCAGTTTATTTGCTGGATTTGTGATATTTGCCATCATTGGTTACCTTGCTCAAGAGTTAGAGATGGGAATTGATGAAGTAGTTGATGAAGGTAATTTTTTGGCTTCTTATCCCCTGCCGTTTTGGCGAAGGTGATATAGTGATGGTCTCCATGCGTCAATCTGTTCTTCCGTCATTCCATCACTTAACTTGTCTGGAGTATATCTCAGAAAGTATAAAAGCAATCAACTTGAAACTTAACAGGTGGATAGATCTCATGGAGGTGAAGTGCAGTGCTTAAGAACTACAACTCTTGCTTGCATAATTTTGGAGTTATTGCCATTTGATTGGGCTTCAGTTTACTATCAAGCTTTCATTGAAGGGGATGCCCATGTCAGACATGGTTCTTGTTTGAAACAAAAAAAGGTATTTATTGTCATCGCCTTAGGGATATTTGCATTGGGTTGTTGCATTGACATGTGTGTAGTTATTGGCGTTGACATGACAAACTTTAACCTTGGTCATGTCTGTGATGTTATTTAAGATATTTACATGAAACTTGGCATGTGTATTCTCCATCACAAGAGCTATCCAGACAACCAAGGTGGATTACTCTTGAAGTATTTTGTAAGAGCTATTCCCCTTTTTGCACTTATATTTTGTATTATCAATCAACTGCAGCTTAGTGTTGGCACCTTATTCATCTTTTCAAATTTCCTCTGTTAAAAGGGCCCTCACCAATAGTAGCTATCCTGCATAGGACAATTTCATGAATTTCCTCATAGAATGTGATTAGTCACTCAAAAAAGGATATTCTGGGAATTTAGCAGAATAAATATTTGAAGAGGAATATAGTTCCAGTAGAGACCAACGGTAGGTTGCATTAAAAAATTCTTACAGGGGATGGTAAATTAATCTTTCTTAATTCAGAAAATCGATGTAAAAAACCAAGTGCAAAACGTTTCTACCCCAGTCAACCTACACTATCCCCACAGTCTGACAAGGACTGACACTTTAGGCACTTTCATTAAATGATTAATTGGACAGTTCTGTTTGTATAAAATATGTATAGCATTTAGATTTGTTTATGTCCAGAATATAAGCCTACAATAACTGCAAGGATAATTCTGGCTCAGAGTTTCATTAGCAAAAATATCTCATTTAGCTGAATTTTTTGTGAGATATTTAACCAAATCCTCCTATAAATTATATTTTGCTTTGAAATTATTCTCTCATTTAACCAGTTTCAATGAGAATTCTGGCAGAAAAGTGAGAGAATCTCTCAATATCCCACCCAAAAATAATCCCTGAACCGTATTATCCAACTTACAGGTGCAGGTCTAGCGTTCGTGGTATATCCAGATGTCGTAACAAGATTACCAATATCACCTCTATGGTCTATTTTATTCTTCGTCATGATGATCACCCTGGGTATGGGCAGTGAGGTAGGTAATTACCTGATTTTAGACTGGTCCAACTTAAAAGAAGTTTAAGGAACCAAGCAGCCCTTTGCACAGGATGACAAAATGGTGCAAACTATTGGCAAATTATACCCCACTTTGCACTCAAGTGCATGTGCAAAGTTGGGTATAATTTGCAAACAGTTTTCACTGTTTTGTCATCTTATACAAAGAGCTGGTTTAGTGGTAAATTCTTTGCAGTGTCTTAGGTCTCTGGGGCCAGTTTTATTAATCTTCTTAGGAAAAAATTAAAAGTAAGTCAAAATCACAGATCATACCTTGTGTTTTCATTCATTGTTACATTCTGCCTTGCAATATCTAATTGGAATCGTCTTTAGAAGATTATTCCAATGAGATGACCCATTGCAGAATTCCATATTTAATTACTCCTGTAGAAGTAACTTTAATTTTTGACTTTATAAAAATGATTTTAAGATGTTTAGAAAAAACAGGTCCCTAGTTTGATCCTTGATTTTCAAGTCTTTTGGTTGAGACTTTGAATTGTTTGCTTTTCAAGCCAGAATATTTTCAGAATTATTTTTTCAAAAGAAATTTGAACTCTCAAGTGTATTCAGTGCAGTTATTTTAGTGCAATTTTGTCGAGGTTTTTATTCAGCATGACAAGGTTTAGATCTCTTTAAAAAGCTACTCTCAAGTGTATTCAGTGCAGTTATTTTAGTGCAATTTTGTCGAGGTTTTTATTCAGCATGACAAGGTTTAGATCTCTTTAAAAAGCTGCCTAAATTCAACAATGATGCTTACTGTATTTTTCTCACAGACTTGAGGTATCTAGCTGACTGAAATCCTCTACTTCTTCAAAACTTCACAACTCTTTCCCATTTTCTCACATTTTAGGTATAAATAATATGAACCTGTGTGTGACATTTCAAATAATTAGACATCTGCGTGAAGTGCAAACATTTAGCAGCCCAGACTATAACAAAGTGTAATTTGAGGATTGCCTAAGTGTCTACAGATACTTCGAGACCTGATCTTTCTACAAAGCACAGAGTGACCAGAGTCTTTGCTTTGTGCACATTTGAAATTGTTGGAAATATTATGCACAGGGTCATAGACTTATAAGGGTAGGGATGCCTTGATAGTCTTATTTGTCTGATATGCTACTGAAATGCTACTACCCATTTCATTTATAAATTACAAACTCGTGTCTTATATGCTAATACTTATGTCATTGATAAATCTAAACTCTTTTCCGCTCTTTCTATAGTTTGCCTTGCTTGAGACGTGTATAACAGCTGTGCAAGACACCATGCCATCTCTGAGACAGAAGAAAACCTGGGTCGTGTTGTGTGTGTGTTTGATAGGGTTTACTGGAGGGTTGATAGTCACTTGTGAGGTAAAGTTTAAGCAGTATTTTGCTAATCACCACATGAGATTCACTTAGAAATTATGGCATGTAAGGTAAGAATTTACATCTAATTTTTGCATGTTGAGAAAAGATTTGCTGGTAAGTATTGTAATACCAGAATTGTCTAGAAACTACAGTCAAACCTGTCTTAGCGGCCACCTGTATTCAGCAAGCAACCTGTCTTAAGCAAGGGGCCACCGAGTTCCCAAATGAACCATTTGCACTGAAATTGACCTGTATTAAGCAAGCACCTGTCTTAAGCATGCACTTTTTGAATGTCCCTTAGGTGCTTGCTTAAGACAGGTTTGACTGTATTTGATATACAGTAAAATCTTACTACATTTTATTAATAAGCCTGTACGACGTTTCCAACAATTTCATATGTGTGTGATGGACAGACATTGAGCAGCTGGACAATTTGCTTTGGAAATGATCATCAGTGAAAAAGGCTAACAGGGGCCCAGTCGCCCATGGCCCCTAGATTTTGGGCTTGGCCCCTTAAATTTTGGAGAAAATGTCCGTTTCCCCAATGTTGAAATTTGGCAACATGGGCGAAAGTTTGATTAATCATTAAGAAGCATAAAACCATTATCATGCTCTTCATAACAAAAACAAAGCTTTAGCACACAGTAGAGTCAAAGATCAGCCTGAACAGGCACACAGTATGACCAAGGGTTTTAAGAGATGCAGGTTTTGCGCATCTGAAATGCAAGAATAAGTAGCCAGGACCCTCAAAACTATGTGATGCAAGTCCCATAGACTCTCTGGGGCTGAACTTTAGAAAAGAATTGAAGACTGCCTTAAACAGTCTTCAATTCTTTCCTGAAGTTGAGTCCCAATTATTAAAATACTTCTTTCAGCTTTCAGGGTATAACTTTTAATCTACAAAATACATGACAGCCTAAAAGAAATAGTTTTTACCTTAAGCAGAGACTCCAAAATTCAAGAAAAGACCCCATAAGATCCATTTGATTGAGTCTTTTAGAACCTATTTTGTCGATGACAGACTAAAGCCTTGCTAACCTAGCCTATTCTGCTATCTATCTACTTATTGCGGATAAAACTTTAGAAAAAACTGGTTGTAATGTCCCTAAAATTAGCAATTTGTTTGAAACAAAATTGAAATTCAGCAGAATAAGAGTTGAAAATGTGACCCGTCACACGAGAAAGGACCATCTGGGTAGTGCTTACGTAAAAAGTCAACCCTAGTCAGACTGTGCGGGGTGTGCGGACTGACTTAGGACGAAACTTTTTGCACTTAACTCATTTTTTGAATCGAGAATTGTCAATCTACCTTCCCGGGAGAGGAGTTTTGAAATGCAATCTCTGGTTGGCTTGTAAGGAACCATTCATTTTTCAAATATATATTTTACTTAGTTCCCAGATGGGACATTTTCGCGTGACGGGTCAAAAATGTGTTTTACTATTGCAGGGAGGTTTATTTGTGTTACAACTGATGGACCAGTATGTCTCCAGTTGGTCTGTGTTTGTTATGGCTGCCACAGAAAGTATTATATTTGGATGGATTTATGGTACGTAGTCTTTAGAACTTTAGATAGAGGCAGTGATTTGACTTTCAAACTTAATAAAAAGTCATTACCCTTCAAACAAATCTGATAATGAGGATACTCATAGGAATCATCTCTTCAAGATGATTCCAGTGAGTACCCACGTTTTTATGCCCCCACATCAATAGATCATGGGCATATTGTTTAACTGTTGTCCATCAGTCTGTCTGTCTGCAAAACTTTACAAAAAACTTAATATTGACAATTACTTCAAGGCTATTCAAGATACAATGCTCATATTTGGTATGATTATAGATTGCGATGGTGCGTAACTACAGATACCAAAAATTAAGGTCATGTGACAAAGTCATCCGTCAATGTCAACGTGGACATCAAAAATTCATAATCCTTCAATAAAAACCAATGTTGAGGATACTCATTGGTATTGTCTCATCTAGACAATTCCAATGAGTACCCACAACATATGGTTTAGATGAGAAATGATGGATTCAGATTGACATCATGCCCTCTTAACCCTTTCCTGTTTTACAAAATTTTGGACCTGTCCAAATTCAAAGGTTTTGTAGACGAAAATTTAAAGTAGATTTAATTTGAAAAATGACCATTCAGTAGGGTAGAAAATAGTGTGGAAAAAGAAGAAATTGCTTGTCAGAAGCAATTTCTTCTTTTTATTATACGCCGCCGGAGGCGGACGTATATTGGCGTCATCTTCTCCGTCTGTCCGTCCGTCCGTCCATCCATCCGTCCGTACGTCCGTCCACTTTTCTTGTCAACGCAACTCCTCCTAAACTTCTGGCTGGATCTTCTTGAAACTTGGTCAATATTATCACCTCAATTGGTAGATGTGCATGAAGGAACGATTTTAGGGTTCGTTGATTTTTGCCTGAGTTATGCCCCTTGATAACTTAGTCTCTGGGTCCAATTTTGTTGTCAACGCAACTCCTCCTAAGTTTCTGGCTGGATCTTCTTGAAACTTGGTCAATATTATCACCTCAATTGGTAGATGTGCATGAAGGAAGGATTTTATGGTTCGTTTATTTTTTCCCTGAGTTATGCCCCTTGATAACTTAGTCTCTGGGTCCACTTTTCTTGTCAACGCAACTCCTCCTAAGTTTCTGGATGGATCTTCTTGAAACTTGGTCAATGTTATCACCTCAATTGGTAGATGTGCATGAAGGAAGGATTTTATGGTTCGTTGATTTTTGCCTGAGTTATGCCCCTTTATAACTTAGTCTCTGGGTCCAAATTTCTTGTCAACGCAACTCCTCCTAAGTTTCTGGCTGGATCTTCTTGAAACTTGGTCAATATTATCACCTCAATTGGTAGATGTGCATGAAGGAAGGATTTTATGGATCTTTGATTTTTGCCTGAGTTATGCCCCTTGATAACTTAGTCTCTGGGTCCACTTTTCTTGTTCAAGCAACTCCTCCTAAGTTTCTGGCTGGATCTTCTTGAAACTTGGTCAATGTTATCACCTCAATTGGTAGATGTGCATGAAGGAAGGATTTTATGGTTCGTTGATTTTTGCCTGAGTTATGCCCCTTAAAAACTTAGTCTCTGGGGCTTATTGAAATTGCAGCCTTGTGAATGCAACTTGGTCATTTTCAATTTGGTTCTGTCAAAATAAGTAGTGTCTACAATTATTTCTGTGAAACAGCAGCAAAGTGGCGGCGTATTTTGTGACGATGGCACTCTTGTTTCACAATGTTTTCTCAATCATAAAATCACAGGCACGTAAAAAGCAGGGATTAAACAGCAAAGGGTTAAATGGAACTCTGTCTCCCTGTCTCTCTATTTCTCTTACAAGGTCCACAGGGATCAGGGGTTAGTTTGGCAGGCCAGGGTCCAAAGAATTCAGAAAGTGGCATTCGTCCTGCAGGGCGAGTCACTTCAAAACGTTACTTGTCCTGCTTTGAATGTCACTCGCCCTATGATTGACCAATGATCTTTACAAAAAACTTACTTACACCTGAACATGTCATTTTAGAGTGCAAAAGAAACAAAAAGACAAGAATTATGACGTCAAAATAACTTTAATTTCGGAGTTTAAATACCGTTAAAATTATTTGGACGAGTGAAATAATTTATTTTTAACATACAATTTTGTGGATTTTTTACGTTTAATTCAATGATCGTGTCTATATACGACTAAAGATGTAGTAGATATAAACAAAACACGTGGTATGTAGCCTTTTGAATTCTCGATAATTATCAAGTTTTTGGGATCAATAAACATTAAAGATGTTCGGGTACTGGGTTATATCATGCCAATACCCGAAGTTTATTTTTAGAAATCAAATTACATTGACTGTCTACAGTTCCAGTTGTTGCGAACTTCTATCATCATTTAATTTGTTTGGAGCACCTTTCCTGTTATTTATGCGTATTAACCAAGACACTAGGCATTGTTATTTAGTGCCATTAATTCTTCACTCGTCTGATGGGACGACTGACTTAGAATTTCCACTCATCCTCTGTGATTTCTTGCTCGTAAATACGGGCGGACGAGTGGATTCTTTGGACCCTGTAGGCACATTATCTCTTAGTAGTCAATTTCCAATTGTTTGAGTCCTGGCCAATCTATGAATCAGAGATTCAGAGCAGCCTGTGCTTCCTGAAACTTTTTTGGTCAGCATTTGTGTAAAACTGTTTTGTAACTGTTTTCATAAAATATATTTATCAAGTTACATTTTCAAATTTCTGATTTGTTTATGTTTCAGGTACAGAGAGATATCTGCAGGATGTGGAGATGATGATTGGCAGTATGGCTAGATGGAGAACGTTCTTTAAAATATTCTGGCAGTATTTATCTCCCTTTACATTGGCTGTAAGTTACACATTATTTGTTCATTAAAACAATGCAGTATTTATCTCCCTTTACATTGGCTGTAAGTTACAAATTATTTGTTCATTAAAAAATGCAGTATTTATTTACCTTTACATCGGCTGTAAGTTACAAATTATTTGTTCATTTAAAAATACAGTA
This sequence comes from Fragum whitleyi, assembly GCA_948146395.1. Lineage (NCBI taxonomy): Eukaryota > Metazoa > Mollusca > Bivalvia > Cardiida > Cardiidae > Fragum > Fragum whitleyi. Next base: position 31,581,657 of record OX411551.1, on the reverse strand, counting down.
TTTATCTCCCTTTATATTGACTGTCAGTAACAAATTATTTGTTCTTAAAATAATCTGGCAATATTCATCTCCCTTTACATTAGTTCTAAGTAACACAATGCCTATTCCTTACAGAATATTAAGGAAGTATTTATTTCCCTTTAAATTGACTTTAAGCAGTGGTACAGATAAGAGGGGGCAATGCCATCTTTATTTTGTATCGAAACCCTATGTTGTGGGTACTCATTGGAATCCTCTTGACAAGACAATCACAATGAGTACCCACAAAATAGGATGTGTGTGATTATGCTTGAAATAATTAAATTCAAATTCAAAATACCCCATCTTTATTTAGCTCTGTGAAAGTGATTCTTAATGTGTTCTTTGAAAAAACAAAAATATGAAGTGTTTATCTCTCTTTACATAGGATGAAAGTAAAATGACTTGCTCAGTTAAGGCTTTTCATTTCAGTGAAAATGGTTGTTTAAAATTAAAAAAATACTTGTGTAATACTTGCTTTGCATAATATTTTAGTAGAGTCATACCATAAACTGAATGTAAAAAGATGTGTCATTAAAATATGGAACTAATCTTGATGATTAATTTCCACCTAGCCTTGTAAAGCGAGTATTTCATGACCACTCAATTAATTTCCTTGATATTTATTTTCAGGCTGTGTTTGTGTTTAACCTAATCCAGTACGCCCCAATAACCTATGATAAATATGTATATCCTGCCTGGGCTAATGGTGTGGGTTGGATCCTGGCCTTGTTCCCTCTCGTGTGGATTGGCAGCTCAATGATCTGGAAAATAACTACAGTGAAAGATGACAGAATGACTCTTATGGAGGTATGTCATATTCTCATACATTGTATTGAACTTTGATTTCCACAGTTTTCTTAAGATGGCATTTTTGGTTTTATCTGAAGCATGAATTTCTTTAATAAGTATAACTTTTCTATGATAATTTAATTGTTTGTTGGTATAATTTTGAATTGAAGGTGACCGGAAACTATGGCAATAAAGAAATTTGGATAATAATATTATTAAATCAGCATAAAATGAGTGCTTAACAAAGAGAATACTTTGCTCTATTCAAATGTGCATGTTTTGTACATTTTCTCTTCACAGAAAGTGAAATTTCTACTTAAACCATCTCCAGAGTGGGGCCCAGCCCACAAAGTACCAAAGTTTGATCTTCAGGATATCGAGAAAAGCAATATGGATCAAGGAAAAAATATCTCAAATCCAAACTTCAGTAGTAATGATAGTGTTACTAAAATATAGACGCTCATCTGTTTCCCAGTCGACTTATTTTGTCGAGTTTGACTGTGATGCAGGTGGGAGGGTGCGGGTGGAAAGGACAAGAATACCCCCCATATCCCTACCTCCTTGTGGTGGGGGGCGGGCAACAGAGTTATCTGGCTAACAGGGATATGTGATCCTTACAAATACGGGACTGTAATACAATTCCTTAAACATCAGTTGGTGACCAATACAGAGGGACAGATAGATAGGGTATTTGCAATTTTGAATCTTAATTTTTCAACTATACTGCCATTAAGATTGTGAACTCCTAATAGATCAGCAACATTTCGGCAGTCATTAACTTAACAGTGTAACTGAGTTTTCCTAATGATATTCATTAGGAAACTTTGGTTAACATTGTGAAAGATCATGTTGTCTTAAATGTTGTGGAACTATTACGGTTCAACAACCTTAACTCTATGTTGTCAGCACTCATTTGAATTGTGTCATTGAGATAATTCGAATGAGTGCGGATGATTAAGATTTTGTTGAAAAATACTCATTTTAGAATGGTGTCACTTTATTTTGTTTAGATATCTGTAAAAATTCTTAACTACAGTTGGAATAAGTGGGGGTACAATGTTTTTTACTGCCCACTGATGAAAGGGTGTGTGTTATTGGTTGGCAGTTAATATACTTTATTTGCAGCTATAAAAGCTGTAGTTATGATGTTTTGGTTACCCACTGATGATTTTAACACGGGAAAGTATTGCTTTCATTTAATTGTTTTTACACAAAAGATCATTTCTAAAAAAGTATTTATGAAATTATACACAACATATCTCAATTCTTGAAGTAAGCCTGGTTGGGTAAAATGAAAAAGTTTTTTCTTTTAACGAAATGTTTGAAATTGGCAATGTTTTTGGTTATATTTGAGATTCAAATAACTCACTGTAGTTCTTGCTAATTTTGAAATTGGCTGTATAAAAGAATAGATTTGGGATCTTTTTTATATGCCTTTGAAATAATTGATTATCAAAATGAAAAAATGATAACTGCTTTCAATATTTGGAAAGGGGTTGGGTATGATATTTAATCAACCTTTAGAAATCTTTTGTGAGTAGTGTATACACATAATTCTTGTTTGATAGCATTGATCTGCGTATATATGATATGGGGGTAATTGATGTTCTTTAATGTAGGCATTGGCCTTTAACATTTCAATCATATTTTACCAAATGGATTCTTCATGAAATTGTATCCTTGACATTTATTTCATCTTTGATTAGTCAGGCCTTTTCTCAGTTACTTTCCTACCTACCTAGCATGTGACATATCATTGTTGGGGAATCAAAACCTCGTAACTACAGCTTATTTAAGCTGTAGTTACGAGGTTTTGATCACATACTGATGATATTCTCTCTAAAATGCAGGGTGCTTTCCAGAAGAAATCTCATAGTTATATAGAGAATAATATGTTAGTGTCTTAAAATGTCAATGTTATCTAGTCGAGGTTGGGAGAATTATCATAGCGAGGCTTTGCCTAGTCATGATAATTTCTCACAGCAGAAACTAGAGAACATTGATACTTTAATACACTTACATGTTATTCTGTTTATCATGTAATCAAATTTTCAGCACTAAAGTATAATAATTCCTTACAAATCAAAGAAATTCAGCGAAAGAGTATGCAAATTGTTTCTAAAAAATAGACTGTGTGATGTCTGTCTAACATGTTATGATATCAGACAGGTGATATCAGGTCAATACAGGCTTCAGTGCATGATAATACGTTCTTCAGTGTTTTAGCTCATCTGATTTTATCTTAGAAGTTAACAACAAAAGAATCATGTAAGACCAAAACATCTGGTTTTGTAAAGTACAATGAAAATTTATTAGAGCCAAATGGTGTTCAAATGTAATTTTTTCATCAAAAATATAGATTGGATGATTGAGAAAAGGCCAATAACTTATCTACTGGTTGGAGACCAATTTTTGCCCAATACCAGTTCTTGCCAACACACCATTTTCACAGTTAAGACTCAATATTCATTTACAACAATTAATTTTCTGGATAGAAGAAGTTGTTGTCAACATAACTTGTAATTAAGAAGGGTTGTGTTTTAGCTCATCTGATTTTATCTTAGAAGTTAACAACAAAAGAATCATGTAAGACCAAAACATCTGGTTTTGTATAGTACAATGAAAATTTATTAGAGCCAAATGGTGTTCAAATGTAATTTTTTCATCAAAAATATAGATTGGATGATTGAGAAAAGGCCAATAACTTATCTACTGGTTGGAGACCAATTTTTGCCCAATACCAGTTCTTGCCAACACACCATTTTCACAGTTAAGACTCAATATTCATTTACAACAATTTATTTTCTGGATAGAAGAAGTTGTTGTCAACATAACTTGTAATTAAGAAGGGTTGTGTTTCCGTCTTTAACGTCAACCGGGGCGGTTGGCGAGAACTGGTCCTTGGCGAGAATTGGTCTCTAACCAGTGTATCTTTCGTTCACTGTCATAAATTACCTTGCTTTCCGTTGACAGTTCAGCTTTATATCAAACTTTATAACTATTGTATATTGAGTTGCTTATATTTTACATAAGAGAATAAGACTGGTCTGATTTGAAAGAAAATACAAGTAGACCATGTATCATCTGAAATACTGGACAAACAAGCAGAAACATTTAACCCTTGTCATGCTGAATAAAAATCTTTGCAAAATAAATGTAAAATCAAAGTGCTAAAAGCACTGTAAGTTACCAAATGTGAGTGAGTATTGATTTCGCAAATGCATCGTTTTCTACCTTTCTGGTTTAAAATGAAATTCAAGTGGTATGAACTAAGATCAGCCTGCACATATGCGCAGGCTGATCTTTGTCTATACCTCCTGTCAAAGCAGGAATATTCGGGGTTTAGCATTACAAGGGTTAAGATCAGTTGAAATTCAAAGTTGCTGTCAACATTTCAAAATACAAGTAAATTGGAATTTTGGGTACAACCTGCCCTGTGTTAAGGATTACAAAACAGTGCAAACCGTTTGCAAATTATACCCTGCTTTACATGTGCTTTTGCATGCAAAGCTAGGTATAACTTGCAAACATTTTGCACTTTTTTTCTATCCTGAATGCAGGTTAAATATCGGCTTCTTTTACAAAGTACTTGTTGGTTAAATACCTTATGTTTACATGTTATCGAATGTTTAACTCTTAAATTTTGTTTGTTACATTCTCCAAGATCTGGGCTATGCCTTATTTTATAGAGGTGAAATTTAACAGTATTTTCTGGTATGAATTCCTTTTTCAGATACAAATTCTTGTTACTAAATACATGTAATTGTGTTTATTATGCTTTTCGGTGGTTTATAGAGAAATAACTGTCGATTATCATTTTGATAAACTCATTGCCTTACAGATGAAATTTTCAAAGTCTTTTACCCTGCTGTTGTTCATTTCACATTATCTGATGTCATCTAAGCGGAGCCATATAAGTGACGTTGCTATGAACGTTGCACATGCAAAATGACACATTTTAAGAAAATTTTGTCTTGTTTTTGCATGAAAGAAAAGGAATAATCATTTGTCTTTGCGAGTCAGATCGATTGATATTCATTTCGTGATCAACAAAAGCTATATTTTCACTGGTAAAAAAACAACTTTTATTGTCCAGGAAATCAAATAATTGATATTACATGAAAACAAATGATAATCCTGTATATATCATACTTAAAGAATAGATTGCATTATCTAGAGAAATTAAATAACCCATATTTTGTGAAAAAAATCTACATTATGTTAAGGAAGACTTCTAAGATGTTAAGATGGATACTGTTCCTTTTGTTGTTGTTGTTATTTATACTCTCATCTGATGAAGAGATGTCCTAATTCTCTTGACCTAACGGCCATATAATTGTCAAAATCAATTCAGAACCTCTCAATAAAATTGTAAGATTGTTAGCCACAGCAAAAATTAGGATTAGAATATTTATACATTGAAATTTGTCATGGTTTATTTTCAAATTTGATTCATTCATAATTGATATGTAGGTTTCTATTAAGCAATATCATCAAATGACTAAATTTGCCTTTCACTGACCTATAAAAGTGAAGGGCAAAAGTAAAGACTACTTCTTTACATAGCTGCCATTTTATCTACAACATTAGATTGCTGTTTAAGTGGACATGGCCTGCCATTGGTCACCTTACAAAATGACCAAAGGGTAAGGAGTTATGAGATGAAAATTTTTACAACTTGAACAAGTGCGGAATTGTACTGGTGCGAGATCAGATTTGTTATGTCTTATGTGGAGGACTTTTTAACCAATATTTTGGGTATTGTAGATTATAACATATTGGGTAAGATACGAACAAAAGCAAAAATGCACTTCTTATTCACTTTTTTGGGGGAAAAGAATTTTTTTTACCAGGAAATATGTTATAATCTTACGGTATGTATTAATAACAGTAAATTATAAAGAAATTGAAACCATTTTGTAAAATGTCTGCAGTTTGTTTTGTGGTTTATTAGTGCTTTGAACAAATGTGCTGTTATTAAGTTAAGTGCTTTACCTCTATTTTAATTCATCCATTCTATACAACATTTTTCACGTTTTTTTCCCATTTTATCACATTATTCTCATTTTATCACAAAATCAAGTAATTTTACCATGTATTTATTGTAAGATAAACTGTGTTTGATTTTATGAGTGCTACAGCATCTTTTGATGCTCATGACTTATATATACATGTATTTAGCGGTTATGGTCTGTTGTTTGCTCAAACATTGGTGTATGACAATACTTGAAACAAAAATATCGGTGACATAGTGTTACATATTTTCTCCATAACAAAATCTCCTTAAGGTAGTGGACCTGTAATAGTTCAGAGACGCTTCGGGAGAAATGAATTTTAAACCTAATGATTTTCATTAGGAAACCTTGGTCAACATTGTGAAAGATCATGAGTTCCGAAATGTTGCTTAACTATTAAGGGTCCACTACCTTAAATATGTTCAATACCATGACTGATGCCAAGATTTATGCGTATTTTTATCTTTTACTACATGTAAATGCTTTTAATTTGAGGGTTCAGCACACCTTTGTAAGTGCCTATATATATATAGGCACTTACAAAAGTTTGGGCTGACTCCTCAATTTGGTTTGCATATAGAAAAACAAAAATCTCTGTCTTGTTGATCTATGTTTATATTTTTATGACTCCATCAAATTCTTTACTTGAATGCAAAGAACAAAAATCCTTGTGTTTCAAAATTTATAATTGTTAAGGATCTCTCGTATTTTATGATTATTCTATATGTTGGTTACTGTTTGTGTTATGTATACATTTCCTCTTATAGAGAGGGTACTTTCACTCTTACGTCTGTTGTTATGTCGTTATACAAAATTGTTGGGTCTTTGTTTACATGCAAATCTTGTTTAAAGATTGTTTTAAATATGTTCAAAATGCAAAAACTATTTATCATAATCAAATTTAGAATTCTAGAAATGTAGAAATCTATTATCAATTGAATTGTCAGAGCATTATATTACAATGATCAGCCAATTACAATTTTGAAGAGTTTATGAATAAAGACAAAGGCTCAGTTACTTCTAAAATATGAAAGTTTGTTAAAAAAAAAAAGATAATTCAATTTTTATTATGAAGATGATCATTTAAGTCAGTAAGTCTGTTGTAATGTCACTAACAGCACCATGCGAAACCCTTTTCTGGCTTTTTAGTTTAGTTCATTGCTGTGAATTGAATTTATTGATCATTACTGCATCCAGGGGTTGTGGAAAATCAAATATTTGCATTCGTTTGGATAATTTTTGCCCTTGAAAGGTTACCAATAATCTAAAAGTATAAGTTTGATAGCATTATTGAAGCAATTTATTAAATTCAAACTTTCATCTGTGTTCTCTGGAGACAACTAATGGATGCGGTATTGAAACATGTGTATTTAGTAGCTCATGTTTAGTGTATTATTATATATCCAAACCTCTGTCCTCCTCTTTACCATAGTATTGCATAAAATGTATGTTTTCGAGTCATTATAGGCATACGTTAATGGACAAAACGCGAGTGTTAATGGGAGAAAACAGGAATTAATTAGTAAATTCACATGCTGTTAAAGCCAGGCTTTTTTTACTTAAATGTACTTGGTCTGGGCCTATATACTTTATCAGTATCTAATGTTATCATTATTATAGAGCATAAAAAAAGACAGTCATCCTATTCATGCATTAAATTTTGCGATGTCATGAATTTTCAAAGACTGTTGCTGGCCTGGAAATGAATGTTTTCCCAAACTGCCATGCATTTGTTTCACAATTGAAACCACTCATCTGTTACTAACTTGCCTATATTTTTGCAGTTTATTCTTTGCTGACTATAATTAAGAGATGAAGAGAGTATTTGTTGATTTCATTGAGGTATGCATCAAAAACCTTATCACACTGTATGAATACATAAAGCAGATTTGTGCATGAGCGTGTTAAGGTTTTTAGTTTCATACCCCAATGAAATCAAGAAATATTATCTTCGAATCTTATAATTCAATATCATGAACAAGACATGTGAAGATTTAGGGTTTGAGGCAGTTTTCTTTTGGGACTTTGGGACATCTTTTTGCAAAAGCTTACAAAATACCTGCATAATCAAAATTAATTTCATTGAGAAATAAAAGCATTTTTTTCAGCCAATTAGAATGCGCAAAATCTGATGGAATCAACCAGAATTTAATTATTGAGTATTGCTGAGAAAGAAGTAGGACAGAGGTAACTTGTACTGCCATTGTAATGTTTGTTGCATGCACCCTTAATCCACTTGCACCCCTCTAAATAGTTCTGTTCTCTTCCTTCAGTTGAAAGTAAGATTCCGAAGGGAAAATAAGTGGTAAAAAAAAAATGACCTGTGCATTACAATTCCAATGAGCCAAATGTGACATTTTCAACAATTCCACATGAGTGTGAGGCACAAATATTGAGCTCCCTAAACAACCAGAGTCTTACAAGAAAACTTTTGAAATATCTTGTGCAAGTTCATTTTCAAAATTATCAAAATCTTTCATTCATAGTTCTTAGATTATACAAAAACACAGAACTTTAAGATTTATGCAAATAATGGAACTTGATGCGTCCAACCTTACTAATTATTTCATTTTGGTATTATCTTCAAATGAGGGAAGGAATGTAGAGAAGCCTATTATCTATAAATTGAAATTGAACTTTATTGTTATGGATAAATTTTTTGTATTGACAAAAATGAGAATGAGTTTCTGTTGAATTTGCATATCTTATCTATCATTTAAGCTCCATTATAAAGTTTGGTCTGAAATAGTTTTATCAGTGTTTAAACCATCTTTGATGTGTGCAAGTGATATTTGTTCTATAAAGCTAGGTTTTTAAGTCATTGAAATAGTTTGAAGAGCAAGTTGTGCTGTGCTTTTAAATTCAAGATGAACTCATTCCCTGTTTTTGTCAATCTTTACGATTTCCGATAGATCTTAACCGTCAACACAGGAGATTTTTGTATGTAGACGGGATCTATCTAAGGCTGTTTCTGATTGGTTGAGAGGAGTGTGAAAAGTAATGTTTAGAGTGAAAGATATCATATTTGTGCCTTTATTTTGATCATTTTTTGTGTCAAGCATTGTCCTAATCACCTGTTTAAATATTGAGAGGTCAGCGAAAAACTATTGTAAGTGCCTATATATATATATATATATATATACATAGGCATTTACAAAAGTATTGTGCTGCCCTCTTAAAAAAGGTACAGTACATGTATTGCACTCAGCCTTTGCTTTGTCCTTTTTCGGTGAATAATTGCAAGTCTGTACATTATGTTAAGACACATTTGTTACATCTTATATTGTATTGTTCAAGGTTTATTAGCTCACCTGAGCATGAAGTGCTCAAGGTGAGCTATTGTGATTGGCTGCTGTCCGGCGTCCGTCGTGCATCGTCCGTCGTCCGTCGTCAAACTTTACCTTGTGTGCACTCTAGAGGCCACAATTTTGGCCCAAATGTCTTGAAACTTGGTCAGAATGTTTGTCTCCATCAAATCTCGGTCAAGTTCGAAATTGGGTCAAGTGGGGTCAAAAATGGGGTCAAGGGGTCAAATTTTGGAAAAACCTTGTGTGCACTCTAGAGCCCACATCTGTGGCCTAAATGTCTTGAAACTTGGTCAGAATGATTGTCTCCATCAAATCTCGGCCAAGTTTGAAATTGGGTCAAGTGGGGTCAAAAATGGGGTCAAGGGGTCAAATTTTAGAAAAACCTTGTGTGCGCTCTAGAGACCACATCTGTGGCCTAAATGTCTTGAAACTTGGTCAGAATGTTTGTCTACATCATATCCCGATCAAGTTCGAAATTGGGTCAAGTGGGGTCAAAAATGGGGTCAAGGGGTCAAATCTTAGAAAAACCTTGTGTGCGCTCTAGAGGCCATATTTTTGGCCCAAATGTCTTGAAACTTGGTCACAATAATTGTCTCTATCAAATCCCGATCAAATTCGAAATTGGGTCAAGTGGGATCAAAAATTGGGTCAAGGGGTCAAATCATAGAAAAACCTTGTGTGCGCTCTAGAGGCCATATTTTTGGCCCAAATGTCTTGAAACTTGGTCAGAATGTTTGTCTCCATCAAATCTCGGTCAAGTTTGAAATTGGGTCAAGTAGGGTCAAAAATGGGGTAAAGGGGTCAAATATAAGAAAAACCTTGTGTGCACTCTAGAGGTCATATTTTTGGTCCAAATGTCTTGAAACTTGGTCAGAATGTTTGTCTCCATCAAATCTCGGTCAAGTTTGAAATTGGGTCAAGTGGGGTCAAAAATTGGGTCAAAGGGTCAAATATAAGAAAAACCTTGTGTGCACTCTAGAGGCCATATTTTTGGTCCAAATGTCTTGAAACTTGGTCAGAATGTTTGTCTCCATCAAATCTCGGTCAAGTTCGAAATGGGTCAAGTGGGGTCAAAAATGGGGTCAAGGGTTCAAATCGTAGAAAAACCTTTTGTGCACTCTAAAGGCCATATTTTTGGCCCAAATGTCTTGAAACTTGGTCACAATAATTGTCTCCATCAAATCTCGGTTAAGTTTAAAAATGGGTCAAGTGGGGTCAAAAATGGGATCAAAGGGTCAAATCTAAAAAAACCTTGTGTGCACTCTAGAGGACATATTTTTGGCTCAAATGTCTTGAAACTTGGTCAGAATGTATATCTCCATCAAATCTCGGTCAAGTTCAAATTGGGTCAAGTTGGGTCAAAAATGGGGTCAAGGGTTCAAATCTTGGAAAAACCTTGTGTGTACTCTAGAGGCCACATCTTTGGTCCAAATGTCTTGAAACATGTTTGTCTCCATCAAATCTCAGTCATGTTCAAAATTGGGTCAAGTTGGGTCAAAATTGGGGTCAAGGGGTCAAATCTTTAAAAAAAGAAAACATGTTTACTCAAATACCTTGAAACTTGGTCAATATGTTTGTTTGAAACCTAGGTCAAGTTTGAAATTGCCTTGAAATCTTACACAAGTTTGATAGAGGGTCAAAAACGTTTTTTAGTACTTTAGAGGCAACATTTTTAACTGAAATGTTTTCTTCTTGATCTCTTTGACTTTTGTTTAGCCATGCATCAGGTGAGCGCTTTAGGGCCAATGGCCCTCTTGTAGATTAGATGTTAGCTAGAATTGATGTCTTCATGTTTATTATTTTAAGGGTACTTTGTGTATTTCATACTTTTTATTTTATGTCATTTGAAATTGCAAAATTATGTCACTTTGAAACTGTATAAGATAAATCTAAATGTATTACCGCACATTGAATTGTTTGGCAAGTAGCATGTGATTTCCCCTTTTCTGCAATATTTTATGTACTGTAATGTGGATACGTTATAATCATTTTGGAGTTTAATCTACAACTGTTTTCAGTTGGAATGTGGTACTTAGCTGTTGCTATTTCCAGAATAGGCAAGTTTAAGACTGCTTAATAGTGAAAATTGCATACAACAAAGTAATGCAATTATTAATCGAAGAATATGTCTCCTACTAGAAAATATTACAAAAATCAGAGACATTGCATTTTTCAAGCAATGTCTCTTCTTCCCATAATGTTTTCCTGAGCTTTTTCTTTTAAATGCCCTATAGTATGGGATTGTGGGGATTGGGCTTGAGAATATAGAAAAATCTCAATCTTATGCAGTAATACATATGAAGGTAGTGGACCCATAATTTTTGGCGTCATGGCAGTAATGAACTTCCACTGTGTAAATGAGGTTTCCTAATGAATTTCAGTAGGAAACTTTGGTCAACATTGTGAAAGTTTATGAGTGCCAAAATGTTGCAGATTTATTACAACATTGTGAAAGATCATGAGTTTCGAAATGTTGCTCAATTATAACGTGACCACTTCCTTAAAACATCTTGTCAGCCATCAAAGTTTCATAGAATTTGCATTGAGGTGAAGGCAGCTTGTACATAATGCATCATTGTTGTTTCTTTTTATTGTGGAGTTTCTCTAGTTTTATTGAACAACCAAAGTAGTCATAATTGCACCTTGATTGGTCATTACAAAATTATTTAAGGTAGTTAACCTGTAATGTTCCGCAACATTTTGGAAGTAATGAACTTTTATATGTTAATTGAGGTTTCCTAATGAATTTCATTAGGAAACCTTGGTCAACATTGTGAAAGTTTATGAGTGCCGAAATGGTGCAGATCTATTACGGTTCCACTACCTTTAAGTGCCTATACATCCATTTTCTCACATAGCCAACTTTAATTTTGTTTGAAGGAATGTTTCACATGTGTATAAGTCAATCTTGAAACAAAGTTGTTATACATCATCGGAACAAACATTAATGCAGTATTGCTTTGCTTATATGAGGCAATATTGTGTTTAAAAGCAGACACCTATGCTTGTATGAGAAAAAGAATCTCTTGCTGGATTTTATACGAGACAAACTTATCTTAACCATTTCTAGAAGAGAAAAGTCAATAAGCTCGCTTAATAACTTTTCAATTCTAGATTGAGTAAAGAACTACATGTCTCAAGAAAAATCACATGACATTATTTATAAACATTTTGCACTGACCAATAGACCTCATTTTTGCTGCTTTTATGATACTTTGGAAATCAAGTGATGTTACAGTATATGTCAAAATCTCTCTCTATTGAATCTCATCATATATTTTATGTATCATATCAATCTTTTACGCCTTTATTCTTATTTTGTGCAGATTGTATTGTTTGATTTTTACAGCTTATCAGAAATAGCCTTTGTGTGAAAGTGAATTAAAAAATGAAAGAAAATTAGTGGCCTAGTGCATGAAGAATAATTCTGACATTATGCAAAGCCTCTTTTTACATCTTCAATAATTACTTCTGAAATGATATATTGTAGAGGAAAAAGAATTGAAAGAGTTCAGAGAAACGATTTTGATTATAATTATACGGGTGCCTCCAGAAATATTGCCCAGGGCCAACTTATTTCTGACCTGAATGGGTCTTGAATTTGTTGTTTTTCAGCCCGACCACAATAAGAAAACAGCCCCATGTTCTGCCTGACAAAATGTAGAAAACAATTTTCAAATTATGACCCGCTTTTCTTGTTGATGAAGTATTTCGTCTATGGTAGTCGGATTTTGTTCCAATTTAAATGAAGGCTTACAAAAGACTTTGAAAGAGTATAAAATTAGACTTTTCTTTTATCCTTAATACATACAATGTAGTTCAGTTTGAGACAGTCATAACTGCCTACTGGTATTTACAAATAGGTAGTCACAACTGCCTCAAACTGAGACAATGTTTAATTGCACTAGGCCATTGAATTGATTGAGTTCTAAATTATGGTCAATTTGGAAAGGGGTCGAGATTTGGCTCCTTTACTTCACATCACTGTATGTTGTATATATTTGAATAAAAGTTGTAGCTCATTCCTTGTGTTCCTCGTTTTTCATTGCTCAAATATATACTCTGTCTTCCATCAATAGGTGGATAATTATAAACCTCAGAGGGATAGCAGCTGGAGGCTGGAAAAGGATTGATGAAATGGCAATACGGGTGTCAGAAATATAAGGAATCCATTGTTAGGTGCTCCAGCTGTTGTGATGTGACTGAAAAGCAACCTTACAGTCTATTCAAACAAACACAAGAAAGCTCAGCTGTATAAAGAATCGTAGCTGCCTCATGGCTAAGTGGTGAAAATGTTCCATCTGGAATCAAAAAAGTATTGGTTTGAGGCCTAACATTGCTGCAATGTAGGGTTACAGATAAGAGGGGGTAAAGCCAATCTAAAATGTTAATTTCTCATTAAAACCCTATGTTGTGGTTACTCATTTGAATTGTTTGACGAGACAATTCCAATGATTACCCACAACATAGGATTTGTGCAAGTATTTCCAATATGAACCAACAATATAGGGTTTAATCTTTTTTTATTTTAAACACTTTGATCTTGAATCAAAAAATTCCCCTCTTTCTGTAGCCCTGTATAAGCTAGGCTTTTAGACTTTTTTAAGCTGTTCTTGGCATATACCTGCTGTACACAAAGCTTTTGCAGACAGTATAGACAAGGATCAGCCTTAGAAGGCTGATTTTGGAGTACTCTGCATGCTTTCTACTTCATAATTGTCGTAAAACTTGTGTCAGAGAGGTTGACATGTTCCAAAATAGGCTGTTTGCTTGAAACAAAATTTTAATTCAGCAGGATATGGGTTAAATATTAGCCCATGGGTATGCTTCTATCAAACTATTTTAATTTAGCCTACCTTAATACCAGTAAAACATGTTCATTGTGAGCCTTTGTGATTATCAAATGTCTTACACAGCAAGGGTACCAATAAATCAACTCTCTTGGTGCCACAGTTGTGGCCAAATCTTCATGGTACTTGGTCAGAAAGTTAATTTGGTCGCAAGGATTAAACCCTTTGTAAATGGGAACTTTCCATTGAACACACAGGAAAGGGTCTTTATGGGATTATTTACACAACAGACTAAAATGCTGGTCACAACAGGAATATGTCATGAACAGCATATTTTTTTAAGGGATCAAATAGAAAAATTCTGATTTTTATGTATCAAAACCCAGCCCTGAGTTCAGGATGTAAAAGTGTTTTGCGAGCACTTTGAGATGATACCCAGCTTTGCATGCAAAGCGAGGTATCATTTTGAAAGGGCTTCACAAACGTTGTCATCCTGAACGCAGGGCTGGTTTAAAGGTGTTACACAAGGCTTGTTGTAGTTCACAAGTGTTAAGTCAGATAGTTGAAGATTGATTCATTTTTAAAGCCCGTTTTAAAACTAGGGTTAGCAACATGGGGCTATCATTGACTAATTTGTGTTTAATGTATGGTAAAAGATCACTCAAGGTTCATCCATGTAAAATTTGGTAAACATTCCATCAAACAGTTTCTGAGGAATTCAATATAAATACCATTTCCAGAAAGTTGCCACACCAAGAAAAGCCAAGATTTAAACTATTCAAAATACTTTTCAAGTTTTTATTGCCCAAGGATCAGATCATTCTTGTAAAATCTGCCCTGAGTTCAGGGTGACAAAACAGTGCAAAATGTTTGCTAATTATACCAAGCTTTGTCTGTGCACTTGCAAGCAAAGCCGGGTATGATAAGCAAACAGTTTGCATCATTCTATCATCCTGAACGTTAGGTTGGTTGCAATGCATTTGGCAGCAGTTTGCGGAGAAGATTTTCAAAGAAAAAGTTTGTGGACGTGACCATCGGAAATAGCCCTAAGTCTTTTTGAATGGTTCTTACGCCTAAAAAAGTTTGGTATATATTTTTTAGTTACCAAAATTGAACCATTTCCACATAATCCAAATTTTTCCTTCAACAAAATATCATTTCTAGCATTTTTGGCTCGGTTAAAACCCCATGAAGTTAATCATAACTACATCTACATCTACGACACCAGACTGTCAAGACTTGACATTTCTATGGTGGTGCACAAGAAAAAAGGTTTAAAAGGAGAAAAATATAGGGAAAGACCGAAGGAAGTTTAGACAAATGGAAGATTGCATGAAAGAGAAAGATAGAAACAAGAGGACCATGATGGTCCTAGATCGCTCACCTGCATCTCTTTGACCCCTGGTTTTGGAAAAAAATTGATGAAACTTGGCAGGGATGTTCCTTGGGTCAAGCTCTACCAAAGTTGTTCAAATAAATGAAATCCACCCTTAACTTTCCCTTTACCATTAACAAAAAGGATGAAAATCTTTAAAAATCTTCTTCTCTGAAACCAGAAGGCAGACAGCTTTCATATTTGGTATGTAGCACTTAGTGGACCTCTACCAAGTTTGTTCATTTCAAGACCCTGGGGTCATATTTGGGCTTTGCCCGGGCCAAACCCTTTTTACATAGAATCAAAGAGGGAAAATCATTAAAAATCTTCTTCTCTGAAACCAGATGGCAGACAGCTTTCATATTTGGTATGTAGCATCACCTAGTGGGCCTCTACAAAGTTTGTTCATATCAAGACCCTGGGGTCATGTTTGGGCTTTGCCCGGGCCCAACCCTTTTTACATAGAATCAAAGAGGGAAAATCATTAAAAATCTTCTTCTCTGAAACCAGATGGCAGACAGCTTTCATATTTGGTATGTAGCATCACCTAGTGGGCCTCTACAAAGTTTGTTCATATCAAGACCCTTGGGTCATATTTGGGCTTTGCACAGGTGCAGCCCTTAATATCTTATGAGCATGAAGGGTATAAAAATGAAAATCTTCAAAAATCTTCTTCTATGAAACCAGAAGGCAGACAGCTTCCATATTTGGTATGTAGCATCATCTAGTGGACCTCTACCAAGTCTGTTCATATTAAGACCCAAGGATAATATTTGGGCTCCACCCGGGAGCAACCCTTTTTACATAGAATCAAAGAGCGAAAATCTTTTAAAATCTTCTCTAATCGAAAACAGAGGGCACACTGCTTTCATTTTTGGAATGTAGTATCACCTAGTGGGTTATTCAAAGTTTGTTCATATCAAGACCCTTGAGTGTCATTTTGGGCTTTGCACGAGTGCATCCCTTTTTACATAGAATCAAAGAGGAAAAGGCATATCTGTCTTGCTCTTCGCTGAAAACATTCCATGGTATTGATCTTAGGCAAATATCTTCTTTTTGACATCTGCCTATCTAATTAATGTGATGTCCCAGGGGTCAAAGAGACTCAGGTGAGGGATCTAGGACCATCTTGGTCCTCTTGTTCTATAATTAGATTAAAATTTAACAAAATAGCATCTTTTTGCCAGTAAAGAAATTGTACAATACTGTAAATTTCTTTTCTTTTTACAAAATCTTGAATTGTCTGAAGACAAGTTTATGTGCACAAAAAGCAAACACAAGAGCTATGCACAAAAGTGCTTATGTTAGGGATTTGCACAAAGGTGCACATGCAAATACTTTGCCCAAAAGTGCAAATACTAGGGCATTGCACAAAAATGCAAACGGAACAGCTTTACAATATAAGGAAGGCCCAAGACCACATCCAGAGCTTTAAATGTTTTTGAAAATGCCTACAACTGAAAAGTTTTATGAAATTTGGCAATACAGTAAATTTCTTTTCATTTTGTAAAGCTTCAATATTATGAAATATAAATTATATTATCAGACAACAAAATCATAGACTAGTGAACTCTATATTTCTTTTAAAAAGTGCTTTTAAACATTTTCTTTTTAAAGATTAAAGTATTTTTTAATTCTGATCTCTTTTCTTCCACGTTGAATAATTGTCCATGTTTTGTCAAATATTTCTTAAAAATAACCAAATGAACTAAATTTTGCATTTAAAGAGAACATTTTATCTTTGAATTATCAAAACCAATACTTTTTTGGTAATCATTCTTAACAAAAGTGAATACGAATTCGGGCAGTAGACAAATTGGGACAGTAGACCAATTGGGGCAGTAGACGAAATGGGACTGGTTGCAAAAAAAATACAGACGAAATGGGAGTAGACCAAATGGGATTTAAACCATTTTCTCTATATCAAAATCATGGTAAGTTGAGATTTAATGCGGCGAGACTCAAGGGACTCCCATTGAATTTCCCCATTTTTTACAAAGTTTTACCAGGAAAGGCAATGATTTTCAGAATTCACATTTTCCAACAGATATCTTTTTTATATTTGGACCTTTCCTCTGCTGCAGTTTAATAGAAAGGGAAATAATTTCAAGCTTTAATCCTTCTTGCAAACGAGTAGTTTCCCATGGACAAGCAATTTTTTTGTCGAGGGAGGTAACTTCAATAGCAGCATATCACATGTCATGACGTCACGAGGGGGGCGAAGTTCGTCTGTTGATAAGTTTGACATAACTTTTGATGTTCAGCCTCATTGCGCACGTTCACAAACATGGATTTATAAACAAAGTTGGAGAATTTTTCTAGTTAATTAATTAATTAGTGACATATGGAAGTATTAGCCGAGGATCCGGCGTTTCCACACATATATGGTAAATAGTTTCTCTCGAGAAAAAGATTTAATTAGTTTCTTAAACTATTTTACGGTACAGTTGTTTAGGCAGTAGCGGATTTTGGGGTATAGCGGATAGGTTGTTTCTTAATCTATCTCTATATTATTTAACTGATTATTTCAATAAATAAATGTTACCATGACATAATTTAATATTCAAGGGATTTATTAGCCAAATTTTCTTTTGTTTACATTTGATTTTATACTTTCAATTCGCTGTAACCAAAACGAGGTAACCGGAAGCTGCATTTTTCAGATCCAGAGTAAATGCAATAGCAAGCGCTCGGACGTGTAATGTTCATGTAAATCAAAACCAATCAACAAGTTTTTGGTATCATTTTGTAGATTATCCTATTTCCCACTATATCAACACATCTGGATAGAAAATTGACCAAAATTAACTAAAATATCGCCTGATAGAAACATCTCCCGATTCGGGTAGTAACGGATAGTTCTTGCGAGTGGAAATGGTTTTACGGGGGCTGTCTCAAAGTGAACATCAACTGCCAAAAAACTAAAAATCATGATTCAGATTTTCTCAATGCATTGAAAAAGACAAATATAAAGCATGAAACAGTCAGTTCATGTTAAAAGAGTTATTTTAACTTTTATCACAAATAAAGTTATTCGTCAATACTCGGCTTTGGGTGTGCTGATTTCTTTAAGCCACTAAAATTAAACAAATTATTGTGAGCACTAAAACATTTACAGTCATCAAGTATTTTTTATGACAATGGAATTCACAAACGACTTCTTCTCTTTGAATATTACAGCTTTTTAAGACTAAGGCAAACTAAAATCTTGAATATTCCCGATTTATTACAGTATGACAAATTTAATTCTTGTGACATCAATGTATAACTCTGTCATTTTGACCAGCCAAAATTAAGAAACGGATAGATGGATATTTATAGTGCTAGTCAATCATATTTAAGTATATTCATAACTGAAGGGAAATTTAATTAGCTGAAGTAAAGAGTTGTCCATCGATTGCATAATTACAAACGATACTTCATAAAGATATTTTTTACAGTGATGATATCAAGAATAAACTTCATTTCATCAATCAGCAATTTTGAAGGTCATTGACAATTATTAAGCCTTAGAAATCCGTTTCGGAGTGAAGTTATTTGAATACATTTGTGGTACTTTTGACTACATCTTCATTTTATCATTTTATTAATATATTATCTTTTGCATATGTATTTCCTTTGCATATATACCGGTCTTAAGTGAATGTTTGGTTATTATGGTTTGATTTTGCAATTTTTGATTTTATGAAAACGAACATGAAAAGAAGGCAATCCGGTCGGCTCTCGAAGCAGTGTTTTGCTCTCAGACCCACGAATTTGCCCCGCATCTCTATCGGTCGCTAGGCAGTGAATGGGTCCGTCGAGCCGTTATTTTGGACGGCTCAACGGCCGTAGCTAACCGGAGATCTCGCTCCCAGACCATAGAATTTGCCCCGCAATTCTATCGATCGCTAGGCAGATTTTGGACGGCTCAGTGGCCGTCGCTAGGCGGGGGCAGTGGGCCGATCGCTCGGAGGCGAATTGTTCACGCGAGTGAGACACTCGATGCAGGGCTCGAACCAATAGACCAATACCTATGTTGTAGGTACCCTCGTGTTGCCCTATTCAAGCCCTACAATCGTGGCGAGTTTGGTGGGGATGCGGTGGATAGCAGCGGAGCAAGCGCGATTCGCGCTGGAGTCGCGTCTCGACGCTATCGAGCCGCGATTTTAGCGGCGCAGCGAATGCAGCTCGGCTCTCGAAGCAGTGTTTTGCTCCCAGCCCTCGGAATTCGCCCCGCATTTCTATCGATCGCTAGGCAGGTTACCAGCCCTCGAGCGGCGATTTTGGACTGCTGAGTGGCCGTCGCTAGGCCTGCAGTGGCCCGCGATTGCGCCTAGGGTCTGGGAGCAAAACACTGCTTCGAGTGCCTCGTCTAGGATAATTTGTTGATCACTGTAATAATCACCAAGCCAGGCAGGATACTGTATGTGATTGCTTAAGAGAGTACATGTACTTGAAAACGAGCTACACAGTATGACCGAAGCCGAATCTTTTTGGGGGAATCTGTACGAATGCCGGCATCTTGGGGCAAATATTTCTTTAAGAAGTTATAGGCTGGTGAACATATATATTTGTTTTTCGGAATTTCTTGTTATCCATTTTCGTGTGAGAAATGCATCACAAGTACGATCGTTAAAGCAGTATGTTGTCGTTCTAATTCTAAAATTTTAGAGCTTAATAAAAATTGCAGCTACGAGGTTGTAGGATCAAACCAATGATTATTTTTCTGCATTACCAAATTGTTTTCAAAGTCTGTTAATCTGCCTATTTTTTCAATAATATAAATTTGCTTAATTTCTGTCTGAGTTCGATCTGCGAGCTTTGTGGATCAAAATCGCTTAAATACAGCTCTTTCAGCACCTAAATACGTCGAAATAGTGTCTTTGTCTGGTTTGAGACATTCCCTCAACTACCTATCCGTTATTACCCGAACCTATCCGCTACTTACCTAATTAGTGCTCTGTGCAGAAAGCGTTTATCTGACGTATAAACAGCATTACTATCCCGAAATTGGTTTCAATTAAAAGAATACAGATTTTCCTACAATTTGGTACCACACAATATAGATTTTGTTTTGTAATAGAAACATACACTTCGATAATTTCGTTAACTATCCGCTACTGCCTGAACAACTGTATAACGCACATGTTTTATTATGACACGAAATGTACATAACTACAAACTAGTCAACTAAGTATTCATTCATAAATTTAATCCTCGTCTCCCATACCATTTTGGTAATTCATTATGACGGATTTAGATATATATCCGCGGAAATTGTTATGGAAAAAGAAAATAGCCGAATAATTGGACGAAAAAATTAATGACGTCAGCAACGTTAATTAGATTACACGTTAATTGGCTTACACATCAACGTGTAATAACTGTCTCTACGTCAGAGCATGTATGTTATGGGGCCATGGTCAGTTTCAGAGAAAATTATACATTAATGGAAATAACAAGCCCCTTATTAGCTCACCTGAGCACGAAGTGCTCAAGGGAGCTATTGTGATCTTCCAATGTCCGTCTGTCTGTCACGGCATCAATAATTTCTTTAAACGGCATCAATAATTTCTTTAAAGGACATTTCCTAAACTGAGTCAAAATCAACCAAACTTAGCAGAAATATTCCTTGGGTGGTCCCTTGTAAAAAAAATTGCTAAAATGGAAAGGATCCAATCTTCATGAAACTTTTTCAGAATCTTTGTTAGGTCATGAGGATGAACTCTATTGAAAATGGGAAGGATCAGTGCCATATCATGGGAAAAGGGGCCCTAATGACAATTTTCTTGTTTACACTCTAGTGGCCACAAATATGGCCCAATCTTCATGAAACATGGTCAGAATGTTTGTCAGGTCTCAAGGATGAACCATATTGGAAATGGAAAGGATCTGTGCCATATCACAGGAAAAGGGGCCTTAATGACAATTTCTTTGTTTACATTCTTGAAGCCACAAATATGGTCCAATCATCATGAAACTTGGTCAGAATGTTTGTTAGGTCATGAGGATGAGCTCTTTTGAAAATTGGAAGGATCTGTGCCATATCACGGGAAAAGGGGCCTTAATGACAATTTTCTTGTAAGAGCTCCAGAAGCCACAAATATGGTCCAATCTTCATGAACCTTGGTCAAAATGTTTGCCAGGTCACAAGAATGAACTCTGTAGAAAATGGGAAGGATTCATGCCAAATTAGAGGAAAAGGAGGCTTAATGATAATTTACTTGAAATAACTCTAATGGCCACAAATATGGCTCAAACTTTGTGAAACTTGGTTTTATGTAGAAATTATCTTCTTTATTACATCTGCCTTTTTAATTGATGTCCCAGTGATCAAAGAGACTCGGGTGAGTGATCTAGGACCATCATGTTCCTCTTGTTGATTCTTAATTATTATCATTATTATTTTAATCATCATTTTATGAATTTAATTTTTAGCGAAAAATTTCATTATAGGAAATTGTCCAAATGTAATGAGTTTACAAATATCTTTAAACAAGAAAAACTTGATACATATCAAAAATTGTCTGCTGCATGCTGCATGCTGCAGCTTCAATGAGTTTTTCATAATTTAAGCATTATTTCATTAGATTAAATTATTTAATGACTTTGTACTCCAGAATTTTCATGAGCTTAGAAATAAGCTTTTCCTGGATTTATTTTCACAGTCATTTTTTATATTCTCTTCAATTAATCAATGAGTTTGGCTCTGTTTAATTAAAAAGGGAAATAAAGGTTTTGAATCTCATGAAAAAATGTTTGATTCTACAAGTTCCAGTACATAAACATCGTATAAAACATTCCTGAAAAATACCACTTTTTGATGCCCTAGTAGAAAAAAATACTGTGGAAAAACATTGTGGAAAATGAAAGAATTGCTTGATACAAGCAATTTTTTCATAACCCACAATGTTTTCTTCCCCAAAGGCAGAGAGATTTAACATTTCATCAACTGAAAATTTGTATTCTGCAACTTCTATGAAAACAGTCTAGTCTTAAATTTGTCATCTGTAAATGGGTTAAATAAAAAAGCATTACCCAAGAGCTAGTAACTCTGATGTTTTCTCAGGCCACTAGGGTCAAGCCAGTGCAAAACAACTGCAAGTAGCTATACTTTGATAGGCATTTACAATAACATCACCCGAACATAATGAGTATCGGATGAGTTGTATTTAATTGTTATCTTATTGGGTTAATTGATTAGATTGGAGAATAATACTATTACACTTGAACACTTAATTAAAACCCTTATCATATCAAAACAATTAACATAGAGCGGAAAATTGATTCCGTTCATATACAATGGAATCTGCTTAATTGCAAGTCTGATAAGTCTATGTAAAATTGCAACTGATTTTGTGAACCAAATCTATAAAAAAGAATCCACTCAATTGCAAGTCTGATAATGCTTCAGTACCTAATAGCAACTGACCAAACATATAAAATGAATCAGCTTAATTGCAACTCGTATAAATAATTCACTTTTTAATAGCAACTGACTTTGTGTACTTTGTGAAATCCTTTTAATTGCAACTTTGAATTAATATTAATACCCCATTTTATTTATGTACCAAAAATATGATATGGAATCCTCTAAATTGTAACTTTGATAATTAGTCACTATTTTATTGCAACTGACTTTGTTTACCAAAAATTATATACAATTATATTACAATTCTTGTAATTGCAACTCAGATAATAAGTTACTGTTTATTATTAGTCCAATTTAGATGAAACTTTTGAGTAATTATTTGGTACCCGAATTCAAGCATTGAATTGCAGTGAAACAAGATTAGATTACAAGGAAGGTGGAACCTGAACTTTTGTTGGAGAATAATACTATTACACTTGTAAAGTATTATCTAATTAAGCCTCCTTATATGTAAGTTAATCTAAGGGTTCAAAATTAAGCAGAAAAGAGACAGTTAGGGACTTAAATATTGTAAAATAACTAATTAAATATAAAAGAAAAAAAGTGTGTTTTTTTCAACTTCATCTTTGTGTACATAATATGAAAGGTTCCATAAAATGGCAGAAGTATGATCACTTGACAAAACTTCTTAGTTGTCAAGTAGAATTTTCCTGCCAATCAGAAGGACATTATTACTTCTAACTTCTATTTCAAACACTATTATAAGAATATAGCAAAACAAAGGTTTATGATAAAACGCAGTAATTCTTACAAAATATGCACTAATTCAGTTATCCGTTTGATAGTTTGTTTTAGTGATTGCTTGAAAGTGAATACTGTATTTCTCCTAATAAATGCTATCAGAAGCTATACATAACATGGTCCTGAAGCTTTGATTTAGTATGCATTTTCTGATGTAAAAAATCATTAAAATTAATGTATTTTAGGCCATTTTCCCTTTAATTTGAGGTGAATCTTCTCTAAACAATCATATAAATGATTGTTTAGAAAAAAATCATCTGTAATTAGAGAAGTCTCAAAAGTTCCTAAAATTTAGGCATTTGAAGGCAGTTTTCTAAGTAAAATTTGTAGGGATGTTACTACTAGGGAGGGCGCTAACATTAGAAGAAATGCGGTAGATATTTTGAGTTTCTAATAAATGCCTTCAGTAAAATCAGGGATGACAAAATATTGAATGCATGATGTAGCAGACAAAAAGAACTGCCTGAAAACAAATATATAAGGCCTTGTATACAAGGGTTTTAGTATGGCATCAACAAAATGGGGCCCCAGGACTCAATAGTTAGGCTCACAGGGGGGGCAATCCTTTTTAAAAGTTTGTGTGTCTCTGTGTTTTAGCTATCCTCATGTGTTTTTTTTAAATATCAAATTATTCCATTGATTAAGCTACACCATGTTTTGGATATGTACCTTTGTGGATCAGTTTCAGAAAAGAATTTAACCCTTGTCATGCTGATCCCGGAATATTCCTGCTTTGGCATGAGGTATTGACAAACATCAGTCTGCACATATGTGCAGTCTGATCTTATTCCACACAACCTGATTTTCCTTTTTAAACCAGAAAAGTTTCAGAAATTATATTTTCGAAATCAAATGCTGACTCACAATCAGGAAATACAGAGCTTTCAGCACTTTGATATATATGTAATTTTGCCAAGGTTTTTTATTCAGCATGACAAGGGTTAAGACTGTTTAAAACAGTCTTCAATTCTTTGCTGAAATTGATCCCAAGGGGATCCTAGGGACTCACATTTGTCATCAGGTAGTTTTGAGAGTCCTACTTATGTGTAGGAGTCTAAAACCTGCGTGCCTTAAAACCCTGTTTTAGACACTTAACAAGTAACCTGTGGTTTGCTCCAGAAATAAGGGAGCTCGTTTCTTGTTGAGTACCTATCATGAAATTTTACCATAAATGTGGTAACATCAAATTGTAAAATCAAGAAAGCAAAGTATCATTTGATCAATGGACAAGCCAACTGTGGTACCTTGTATGGTTATGCTTGCCCACCAAGTAATATAATAAACCATAAACATATTTGGTTGTATGACCTGATGAGAAACAAGAGCTGTCAGAGGACAGCGAAGCTCGACTATTCCTAGTGCTGGATAGTAACAGCAAATCAATATCGACGTTGGAAATTCAATAAAATGAAAGTCAAGAGAAAAGAATCTTTATCTAAAGGCTGATATTATGGTCACAGAAGAATGGGCAGAGTTTCAAGGCAATAGTTTTAGTAGGAACAGAGATACAACTAACATAAAACAGTTGCACATGAAAACATAACCCAGATTTTTAAGGCTGAAAAGGATTAAAATTCCACTACATTAAATATCAGAGTAATGAATCTTTTTCTGTGGGCTAATATTATGGTCAAAGAAGCATGTGTAGAGTTTCCAAGCAACAGCTAAAGTAAAAATAGAGACATTACAGAAATACAACATTTGCACTCAAAAACTTAACGAAGAATTTCTAAGCCCAAAAAGGGTAAAAAATCCACTAAATTAAATATCAGAGAATTGAATCTTTATCAAAAGGCTGTTGTTATGATCATTGAAGCACGTGCAAAGTTTCAAAGCAATAGCTTTAATAGAATTAGAGATATAACTGATGTACAACATTTGCACATAAAAACTTAACCAAGAATTTCTGAGTCTGAAAAAGGTTAAAATTCCACTAAATTCAATATCAAAGTAATAAATCTTTGTCAAGAGGCTGATATCATGGTAACAAAAGCATGTGTAGAGTTTCCAAACAAAAGGCTAGGTAGAAATAGAGCTATAACTGATATACAATGTACAACATTTGCACACAAAAACTTAACCAAGATTTCTAAGTCCGAAAAGGGTTAAAATTCCACTTAATTCAAAATCAGAGTATTGAATCTTTGTCAAGAGGCTGATATTATGGTCACAGAAGCATGTGCAAAGTTTCAAAGCTATAGCTTTAGTAGAAATAGAGATATTACAGAAATACAACATTTGCACGTAAAAACTTAACCAAGATTTTCTAAGTCCGAAAAGGGTTAAAATTCCACTAAATTCAATATCAGAGTCCTGAATCTTTGTCAAGAGGCTGATATTATTGTCACAGAAGCATGTGCAAAGTTTCAAAGCAATAGCTTTAGTAGAAATAGAGATATTACAGAAATACAACATTTGCACGTAAAAACTTAACCAAGAGTTACTAAGTCCAAAAAAGGGTTAAAATTCTACTAAATTCAATATCAGAGTAATGAATCTTTGTCTAGATGCTGATATCATGGCCACAGAAGCATGTGTAAAGTTTCAAAGCAATAGCTTTAATAGAAACAGAAATATTACAGATAAACAACATTTGCACGTAAAAACTTAACCAAGATTTCTAAGTCCGAAAAGGGTTAAAATTCCACTAAATTCATTATCAGAGTAATGAATCTTTGTCTAGATGCTGATATTATGGTCACAGAAGCATGTGCAAAGTTTCAAAGCAATAGCTTTAATAGAAACAGAGATTTTAAACACTTGCACGTAAAAACTTAACCAAAGTATTACGCCGATGCCCGGGTGACTGGAATAGCCCCCCTATTCTTCGAATAGTCAAGCTAAAAAACTAGATCTGCAAATGCTTGCAGCCCCTGCAAAAGTTAAAGAACTGGTTCTTGAATGTTGAATGGCAGTTCAACAACTTCCAGTGCTAAGAAATAGTTCTTTAACTTCTAGAACTAGTTCGAAAACCAGTTCTTAAACTTGATAATTAATTTCTAGAAGTTACGGAATTAGTTCTTAAAGTTGAAGAACTAGGAGTTCTTGAACTGCCATTTGGGGTTCTTAAAAAGGTTCAAGAACCTGTTCTTGAAATTTTTTGCAATGAAAGTTTAAGAATCACAGTGTGATGACATAATTGTCTTGCAATGCTGTGTAAACCATGATTGATTCTAAAACAATATTGGAATAATTATTGTAAATATTTGAATTATTTCAGATCATGATTTGAGTTTAGACGGAGATTTAAGTTTGACACTCGATGACCTTGAAAAATTTATCAGTGAGGATGGGTAAGTATCAAACCTTATCAGTAAATATAGAATTCGAGATTGGTCCATTCAGAAAGGGGTCACTAGCCTCGACAGGGTTTTAAGGGACACAAGTTCTGAGAGCTCCTATACTCACAAATGAAAAGCCAAGATTTTTTAAATTTTTCTGATCTGCTTTGTTATCATTTTGCGCCATTTGCCTGATGAAATTTCACTGGATGCAATTTCTTTGGAATTTGCAACATTGGAGGATGGTAAAGCCCTGTTATGGCCCTGAGAACTCTACCTGCCTTCAGGAGAATTGAACTCTTCATTAACTTTTTTATTCATCAAAGACCAGGTAAAAAGGTAAAAAAAAAGCCATAGGATGCCTAAAAGTCAGAAGCATGTAAACTAAGAATGGTATCTGACTAATTTCAATTTCCAATGATAAGATGCTGATCTGAAAGTGTGAAGTAATACTCTTTTGATGCCATATTTTAAAATTTGGAGTGCCCTTAAACCAGCCTTTTCGATTTTTGCTCACTGTATGCTAATTTTTAGCGCCAATGGTGCAGGGCAAAACCTTGAGAGTATATAAATTTTGGATGGATTTTTCAATCCATTGTTGTCATTTCACCTGATAGTTTCTCTCAATGTGTTACAGATATTAAATTTAAAGGAAGTCCTCTATATCTCAAGGTCGCATATTGCACTCAAGGTCACATTTTGTCTGGGGCATAGCTTCTACAATTATGGTTTGATTTCAAGGAAATGTGGGACAGATGTTCCCCTTAAGGTGTTGAAATGCCAGTAGGTCAAAGGTCAAGGTCACATTTTAAGGTCAAATATTTTAGACTGGACAAGCATTATTTCTGTACAAAAATTCAGTTTCCTTTATGGTTATGGTCTTGAGGATAGATTTGTTTAAGGTAGTGGACCTTTAATAGTTCCGCAATATTTCGGAAGTCATGAACTTAAACTGTGTTTACCGAGGTTTCCTTGATTTTATCAGGAAACCTTGGTTAACACTATGAAAATTCATTAGTTTTGAAATGTTGTGGAACTATTAAAGGTCGACTACCTTAAGTCGTCTAGGATACAAAGAGGATGTTGTCACATCCTGAATGTGTCAACAACAAGTTATGACTTCAACATTGTGTCCTCATAATCTTGTCAGGTATGGTCCATCTAATGTCATAAATTATAGTTATTCATTGTGGTTTTATTGTCAAGCATGCTTAACATGAGTGAGATTCAGTTTCAACAACTATACTTTAGCAGGGAAAAAGACTAGCAGGGGCCCAGTAGCCCATGGCCTCTAGTTTTTGGGCTGGGCCCCTAGATTTTTTGGGAAAATACCTATACCTCTAATGTAAAATATTGAATTTTTGAAGTCTAAGGCCCCTAAGCTCAAATAATTAGTCATTTTCCCTGCTTTAGTATATGTGCATCATTGAATCCATCCGCTCATCAGTGTGTCTAACATCATCCTCGATCGTTTGATGGTCTGATGTGCAAGGCCTCTTCATCAGTAATTCAGAAAGAGGGTTACATTATTGCTGCTACAGTGTGTACAGATTAGTCGGGACTGGTCATGTGGATCAAAAGGATTTCACACAATTGCTGCCCCCAGAAAGCATATCGATGGCTTAGAGTGAACAGTTGGAACTGCCTATATATTTATAGGCAGTTACAACTGTTACACACTGTGGCATTATGATATTATCTGCCTCCAAATAGTGGATTCATCGGGGTGCTTAAAATGAACCCCCTCTGTAGCCTAAATATTTCATTTTCATACAGAAATTCAATCAAAATTGTGTGATATCACAAAAATGACCCCTCAAACACCTCCCCCCTCCCCTATTTGCATGTTTGGACCCCCTTTACCAAAATCAAAGATCCACCCCAGGCTTGTCTTTTAGAGGATTATTTTTTCTGCACTTAAAGGTCAAAGTCACACTCAAGGGCATTTAGATCAATTTTTGTCCAGAGCTTAGCCCCTACATTTATAGATGGTCTCAAAAATAATTTGGTACATTTGGTCCTCTTAAGGTTTCGAAGTGCCATTGGAATTAATAATAAGTGTTTTTCAAAGGTCATTGTTACATTTCAAGGTCAGATGTTGACATCTATACATGATTGTCCCTTAACAAACGTTCTAGTTCAGTGAAAATTATTAGAGTTATTTGGATTCAATGAGACAATTGCTTTACAGTTGACAGAAATTTTCCGCCAGTTTTAAAATTTAAAGGCTTTTAATTTCAAATTTGTCTTTTGCAACTTGCTTGAATTTGAAATTATAAAATAAAAAATCAGCTGTGTTAATCTGAAATTTTTTTGAGGTCCAGGCTTTAGAATGTGCATGAGAGAAATTTACCAATGAACAACTTCCTAGTTTATTCAAGAGGTCATGTGCTTCTGTCTTCAAGTACCTGTTTCCTCTGCTCTGTGTCTCCAAGCTTAGCATTTTAACTCTTTCAAAATTTCAAAATCTTAGACTGGCCAAAATTGAAATTGGTTGTAGACTACAAAGAAAAGTGGGTTTAATTTGAAACAAACCATCCTTTATGGTAGAAAATATTGTCGTAAATGGAGAAATGGCTAATTTCATTGTTTTCAACAATATTTTCTAAAATTTAGAATTTAAAAAAGTGGCATGAAATATATAATAAAAAAATCTATAATGCAGTGATTTTACTCTTTCAGAATGAAATGAAAAGAAAAAAATGGTTCAATTCAATTTAATCTAGGAGTTTGTTCTTCTTGTTACAATACAACCTTTAATTCAAGATACAGTTGATATTGCTCGAGTGACCACGTCTATTAAGCAACCAATTTCATTAAGCGACCACCATAAAAAGTCCACTCACCGTAAGCAAATATCCTGAAAAAGAGGACATTCTTAACGAAAAATTGGTTATAGTTGAATCTTATGTTGTTGGAACCCATCAGAATCGTCTATATAAGACGATTCTAATGGGTTCGAACAGCATAGGATTCACTTCGACTTGGCCGACAATCTATAAATGTTATCAAAATAAACTGTCACATTTATCATGGTTTTTCGTACTAAGCGACCATTTCCATAAACGACCGCTTTTTGGTGGTCCCTTTAGTGGTCGCTTACCACAAGTTTTACTGTACATTGTATATTTGAATTTTGACTTGATAACTTGATAACTGAAAGTTTTAGAGAGCTAATAAACTGTAAAACCAATTGTTGATGAATGTATGGTAATGTCATCAAATGTGGCAAGTAAAAGTACTGCAGAGCTTATGTAAATTCTCAGTATTTAATTTGAGTGTCACACAAGGAAAAAAATATTTTAAAGTAAAAGAATAATTTGTATGTAAATCAGTTCAAAAAAATCAACTAGATTAAGTGTCATTTTTGAAAAAAAAGGTATGTGAACTTGTAAAGTTACACCATTTTCATGTCATTTTGAAACTTGTATTAATGGAAGATATCTCTGTAGATAAGTTTGTACTACTTTTTGAATCTCTGATGTTAAAATTGAGATGTCAGTGCAAAACTGTTGTTAGTGCCTCTAGATATAAATGGGTATGAGCATTTATTACATAACAGAGATGACATGTGCATAAATTTAAGACAAGGGGTGTGAAATTCCCATGCCTGACTTGTCTGACATGGGCTATTCAACTTGCGGACAAGTACATTTTTCAAGGCCACTTGTCAGTTGACAAGTAAATGCGATGGCAAACCTTGGAATTGTACTTAATTGATCAAAAAGATTAATTGGCCTAATTTTTGTATCAAAGATTAGAAAACACTGATTTTAATGAAGAAAATATGCTGTTAAAACAATGTTTTTTGAAAATTTCCATCTCTCCATTCCATTCTCTCTTTCTGCGGACAAGTTCATTTTGATCCTGGACAAGTTAGTAGTAAATCATCTTTTTCTTGTCCACTGGGACAAGTGAAGAAAATGGGAATATCCACACCCCTGTAGACACTGAGGTACAGAGCATTCAGCACCAAATGTGCGTTCGAATCTGAATCTTTACTAATTGTACATTTTGACCATTGTCACGCTGAATTTGGAATGTTCCTGCTTTTGCATAGGGTAATAGCAAAGATAAGTCTTTGCATATATGTATATGTGTGCACGCAGACTGATCTTGGTTTATACTGCCTGCTTTTCCTTGTTAAAAATGATAAGTTTGAAAATTACATGTTCAAAATCAGGGGTGTGGAAATACTACTTTTCTCCACTTGTCCATGGTTGAGTAAAGGTCAATGTTTCCTTGTCCAGGATCAATATGAATTGATTAGATATTGAGAAAACATTGTTTTTAACGATGTTTTTTGCTATAGCCCAGCATTTTCTTCATAACAGACAATGTTTTCTCCTCTTTGTTACAAACAATGGGATGACTTTTCTCCAATATCTTTTTAGTACTTTCAGAAGAATTGCTCTGGTATTCACTTGTCCGTGGACAAGTGGCCTAGAAAAATGTACTTGCCGTAAGTGATAAAGCCCATGTCAGACAAGTCAGGCATGGGAATTCTACAACCCTGTCAAAAGGAACAATATTTAACAATACAGTCAATCTTGCTCAAGCGACCACGTCTATTAAGCGACCATCTTTATTAAGCGACCGCTTTCCAAATCCCCTTCTTTCAATCAATGTACCGGTATTTGAAATAAGGTATGGTTGGTCTGAAAATTATTGAAAATAAATCCTATGTTGTTAAAACTCACCAGAATCGTCTCAATCAGACGATTTAATTGAGTTTAAACAAAATAAAGTTATGAGAATTTTGCAATGATATGAATATTCAATCAAATAGTATGTTTCTTATATGTAGACCAAACATGTAATAAGCGGCTATTTTCTTTAACGACTGCCTTTTGTTCGCTTAAAACAAGTTTTACTGTATGTGCATCCAGTGCTTCAGCACTTTGATTTTAATGCAAGTTTGTTGATTTTTTTTTTATTCAATATGACAAGGATTAAGAGAGATTGTGTGAGAAATGTCATGCTTTTGTGAGCCATTTGACTTGGATCAGAACCATCTTGGAAATTCAAGAGTATAGACATTGGTCATATTGCTCAAAGTGGAGCTTGAAAAACTTCAAAACTTGGCTGGCTTAGTTGTAAAAAAGTTCAAGATTTGTGGTTGGGCAGACAGGGCAGCCTAACAAAGGGCTTGGTTCACTAACTGCCAAAATTTGCCCGACTTTGAAAACAACCCATCTTTTTATGATAACTAGCTTAACATCTGTTTTATCCATAAAAGGTTTTGTTTTTACAATAACGTCAAAATTTAAGCTGAAAAATAGCTTTTTTAAATCCTAGTGTAATGCGTTAAATTGGCGCGTTTTTCGACGTCGTCTAAAAGACGTTACGTTAAATGCGATACCCGTATTTCACCTAATACTAGTAAATGCTCCCGACGTTATGCAAAACTTCATACAGAAACTATTTTATACCATTTTCTTTTCTTAATTCTGATGATTTTAGTAATTTAGGTTGACTTTGGTACCTAATAATCCCAAACTGCTACCCAGAACGAAATTATGGATTGAAAGATGTTGGCTCCCATACGTTTTTTTTTTTTTTTTTAACCATTAGCGCTTTGAAATTATGACAATATACAGTAGCAATGTATTTACAAAAGAATCCAATTCTTTTATTGCAAATCATTGTTCTAAATATTGGCTACCTCCTTTCATTTCTTGAAGCTTTCAAGATGCAAATTATACCAGTAGCAAAAGCAGAGAAAAAAAGATTTAGAAGACCGCAAGTTGCGGACGAGTTAAAGATCTAAAAATACAAAACCGACTAACCATTACCTTTTCACGGATGAAATTTTAAAATCCTGTTTTAAATCCTCAACATAATATGACACACAAATTCAACTACTACCCGGGGATCTTTGTGTCGCTGTGAAATTACAACACGCCCAGTGTCGAGAATGCCAGGTCATCAAGTATCGGCATCCTTTGAAGCCCCCGGCAAGAATCTTGTCCAGTGACGTCATTTTCTTGCGTTATTACTAGGAAGAGTTTCGACTTTGCTTTCATTTTTGGACCCGGATTTAATTTAATACAGATTGATTGAAGAAATATTTCAGAAACAACGTGAAGAAAGGAGAAATTGTTCACGTTTGATTTCAGTTACATTGTTTAAGTTATTAAAAAAAAAAGAAAAGAAAAAAATATGTATGCGATATTTCATGTTATTCGACAGACTTCATGTACTACGGGAATTATTTTGTAAAAGCCTTGTGACTGTGTTACACTTTCTCATTTTGTGATTCAGAATAACAGACAATTTTGAACGTGCTTCATTACAGCAGTCGTACGATCCTTTGAAGATGAATAAGAGGGTCCCGGGATTGATTACAGGGGATGGGGCGTTTGTAAGGGAGGGCGCGTTTTTAAGTGAAATATGGTCATATGTTTACCCAGTTTTTTTTAAAAAAACGTTTTCAAATTCATGCTAATAATTAATCTGAAAATAATGATTAACAAGCAATAGCAGGTATGCATTCATTTTTAGCTCGCCTGGGACGAAAGTCTCGGAAGAGCTATTGTCATACCCTCGGTTGTCGGCGTCAGCGCCGGTGTCGGCGTCCGCATAAGGTTAAAGTTTTTATTTCTATCAATATTTATCCTAGAGGCTTTATTTTTTTACAGAAACACTCATTAGGGCATAGGCTTTCATTTGAGACCAACATCCATGTAGAAATGACCTTTAGACTGTGACCTTGACCCTTTCAAAAAAACTTTAACCAAAAACTTTAACCAAAAACTTTAACCAAAAAAACTTTAACCTTGCTTATATTTTCTGTAAGCTTTAAACTAGAGACATCATTACTTCATATGCACACTCATTAGGTGATAGGCTTTCACCATAGACAAAGGTCCTTGACAATTTGACCTTGACCTTGACCCTTTGTGTAAACTTTAACCAAAAACTTTAACCTTGCATATATTTTTTAGCTCACCTGAGCACGAAGTTCTTCCTCTGAACCACAAGCTCTACAGACTTGTAAATTGGCATGGAGGATCAGCTCATAGACCTTAATAAAAATAGCTAAAATCATGACTGTAATGCCACCAGGTGCGGAGCACCAGGGGGGAAGGGGTAGTACTTTTGTGAAAATTTTGTAACTTTAACCTTCATTTTCTAAAATAACCAGGAGCCCTTCAGACTCCAATATTGGCATGGATGATAAGTATATGGATCTTAAATATAATAGCTAAAAGCATGAATGTAGGGTCACCAGATGCGGAGCATTAGGGGGGAGGGGGTAGTACTTTGGATCAATTTTGAAATCTTTACCCTTATTCTTCCCCTGGATCAGGAACCCTACAGACTTGAAAATTGTAATGGGTGATCAATATATTGACATTAATAAAAATAGCTAAAATCATGACTGTAGGGTCACCAGGTGCTGCGTGTCTTGGGGAGGGGGTAGTACTTTGGATCATTTTTGAAATCTTTAAACTTCTAATGAACCAGGAGTCCTACAGACTTGAAAATTGGTATGAATGATCAGCATATGGACATCAATTGAATTAGCTAAAATCATGACTGTAGATTCACCAGGTGCAGAGCATCTTGGGGGAGGGGGAGTGCTTTGTTGAGAATTTTGAATCCCTACAGCCTTTATATTTGACATGGATTTATCAACTCATTAAAGAAAACTTTTAAAGTCTCAGACTCAGCCTGTATATCTAGCATTGATTAGCTGATCACAGACCTTTTATGAAAAAAGCTTAAATAAATAATGAACAGGTTAGGAACAGAGGGGGGGGATTATTTCAAATGTTATCTGATTGAATAAGTGAAAATCTCTTTTCTTTGGTTGCATGGACATACCTAGGTAATGAAGCTTTTTTCTCAGGTGAGCCACCCAGGGCCAACGGCCCTCTTGTTTAATGCTCTAACCTAGGGACATCATAGCTTCATATATATACTCACCAGGTGATAGGCTTTCACCAGAGACCAAGGTCCTTCACAATTTGACCTTGACCTTTACCATTTGCGGACTTAGAAAAACTTTAACTGAAAACTTTAACCAAAAACTTTAACCTTGCTTATTATTTTCTGAATGCTTTAACCTAGGGACATCATAACTTCATATACATACTCATTAGGTGATAGGCTTTTGTGAGAGATCAAGGTCTTTGATAATTTGACCTTGACCTTTTATGAACTTAGAAATACTTTAACCGAAATTCTTTTACCAAAAACTTTAACCTTGCTTATATTTTCTGAATGCTTTAACCTAGGGACATCATTACTTCATATACATAGTCACCAGATGAAAGGCTTTCACCAGAAACCAAGGGCCTTGACAATTTGACCTTGACCTTTTATGGACTTGGAAAAACTTAAACTGAAAAACTTTAACCAAAAATTTAACCTTGATTATATTTTCTAAATGCTTTACTCAGAGACATTATTACTTCATACACATACTCACTAGGTGATAGGCTTCTACAGAGACCAAGGTCCTTCACAATTTGACCTTGATCTTGACCTTTTGTGGACTTAGAAAAATTTTAAAGAAAAACTGCATGTTTGATACAAAGAAATTCCATTGATAGCCTCATCTGCTTGTAGGCTTTCACTTTACCCTAACCTTATACATGCAATTTAAAACAAAAAAGTTTTTATATTTCTTAATTACTACTCAAACAGAAAAATATTAGATCATGGACTTTGAACATTGAAAGAAACAACTTTGAACTTCGGTCTTCGGTCAAGCGCTGTTTGTGACAAGCAGCTGTTTGGGCGAGCTACGTTGTCCGCGGACAACTCTTGTTAAGATATTAAGTAGATATCAAACTATAGTTGATTCATTTCAGTCAGGACTTTATTTCAGATAAAAGTTTAATTAATCTGTAAACATGTATATTTCATATAAAGAATGATATATTCGTAAAAGTTTACTTCTCATAAAGAAAGTGTTTCAGTAAGACAAGATAAAACGGAGTTCCACTTATGGCACAAAGCAAACGGTGAGTAATAATCAAGTGATGTTGTAGAACTTAACGATTGCCGGTCGTAACACGTCACGTGTTCTCCCCAGCCTAATAAGCTGTATCGGCCCCACTACAGCTTCATGTGAATTAGTGTAATGCCACTACAGCTTCAAAAGTACCCCTACAGCTTAATTCCTTCAAAAGGGTCACCAGATAGGCGGATTTTTAGCATTTAATGTCAAAAAGTGATAATTAATGTATTCTAATGATATAAAAGGTAATAATTCCGTATAAAAACATAATGGGAAAAAAATGCTCAGACTGAGCAATTTCTTCTTTTCCAATTTTGGTTTTATTCACTATCATTTGCATGAACACAATGCATTTCAATGTTTACCAATACTTATAATTTGCCACTACGGCTTCAAATTATTCTGGGGAGAACCCTGAGTCGTGAAACGAAGGATAAGTGAAAGATCTAATGAGCGGTTTTTCGTGTAAAATTAAACGTTGAATATGCTAGTCTCTATGGAAAAATCGTGTACGTATCCAAATAACAATTTTAAAACCATTTTTATTGATAATTTCTATTGATCACAGACAATAGTAGCTCTTCTAACAACAGTACCATGACCATGGGTAATAACGAATGTTTCCTCAAATGTCGAAGAACGCGGAGAAGAATGGCATGGTGTGATGACAGCATAATTTGCGACATCTTATTTGTATTATAGGCTATTGAAATTATTTTGGAATATATGGTGACGGACGAGTTCTTTTGTTAGATTTGCCTGAGTCCGACAAAAAATATTTCCATTTAAATTTGTTTACCTTTTTTTACAACACCTATTCTTCAAGAGCATTTTTTTAAATGTTTACCTCTTTTTAACACAAGCTATGTCATCACAAAAATCTTTTCCGTATATTTCTAAATAATCTTAGTCCAATATCAAAATATGCAATATCAAATGATATTGCATACTTTCCTCCTAACATAATGTTTAGATATGTAAATGTGCAATTTAAGTGTGCAAGACTGATTTCACTGACGTGGTAAAAGACGTTGATTTTCGAGTTCGCAAAAAAAGTACATTTTTTTGTCTTGGATGCCAAAATAAAATACAGAACAATAAACACTGTTGAATTGAAAAAAAAAATAAAAACAGAAGTGCCGGGTAGGATTCGAACTCTAAACTCCCACGTGGAAGGCAACAATCGTTACCACTACACCATTCCGCCGCTTGACATAAATTGATAAAACTTTATTTTATAGATAAAAGATTTGCACTGTGCTAATATTAGTACATTCGATACCGTCTTTTTTCGCATATATACAAAACTTTAATTCATCTCACACATTACATAATCCTTAAAAGCATTTAAAGATGTAATTTCATGAAAACTTTCCAAAATCTTGCAACGAAAGCCTGGATTTAACTGGGTTTTTGGTCAATGACAACATTTGCCGACCGACCGGCAACCGTCCGACCGACCTGTAAAACCGTAAACAGACCAAAGGAGAGAAAGAATATAAAAAAAATCACCAATTATTGTTCTTTTATTGATTTTTTAATCGAAAACCGTACACACTAAACTTGAACTTAGTCTGTGGATGTAAAATTGCTGTTGTTTTTCACGTCAATGATTGCGTCGGCTGAATTGATTACATTGGCAACGAACGCTGGAAGATTCGTACCTTTTAATTAGTTTCCTTTGTCTAACGCATTGTTTTTTTTTTAAAGAAATCTCTTATATTTTTGGTTGCTTACTGTCATGGATTAATAGGGAAAACGTTTTAACTTTTTTAAAGAAAGATTTAAGCCAATACACCATAAGGCTTATCAGACTGGATGGGTGTTTCTGATAATTGCCGAAATATGGTTGTCACACGATCCATGTTTGTTTTTGTTTTTTTTTTTAATTTGACATGAATGCGTGCGAGGGTCAAGTGAATGAAGCTATTGTTCAATTTGCACTTGCATGTAGAATCAACCATCGTCGAGTGTTGAATGGGCGTTCACGCGTCTGTGTTTATTTCATAATCTGAACAGGCTGAAAATGGCGATCTTTCGCTATTTTTCGTAAACTCGACCATTTGATAAGGTCATATTTTTAGTCTAGAAGTGGTCTTAATTTTAAGAAATGATTATATCTCGTTGTTTAAAGTTGGAATTGGAATCGACCAAAAAATATAAAAATGTCCATTTTGTCTAATTTTGATATTTTCAAATTTTTTGGGCGAAATACAGGGGTTAGTGAACCAAGCTCTTTGGAGACTGGGAGAATTTTTTATATAAAGCTTCTTTAATTTTTGTATGTGCATCCTTGCAAACATCAACTTCATACACACTTACAATATTTTTCACTTAGAATAACCTCAAAATTTGTATTTTTTGCATACTTTTCAAAAACAGGCATAACATATTGTTGGTGAAGGCCCAAGTTACAAATCTCATCCAGTCTGTTAAGTTATGACATTTGGCTGCAAAAGTTTTCATTGTTTGTGTGACCCTTGTGTGTCCTCAGTTGTAGCAAGCGTTCAACTTCTTTTCCTGTCTGTGGCTTATAATACTCAGAATATAGATCAGGGGTGTGGAATTCCATTGCCAGTCTTGTCTGACATGGGCTTTTCCACTTACAGGCAAGTACATTTTTCAAGACCACTTGTCCATGGACAAGAAAGAACGAGAGTAAATGTTGATACAATACTAAAAAGATTTAGAATGAAAGTCATCCTTTTGTTTGTATGAAATGGGAGAAACCATTGTCTTTAATGAAGAAAATGCTGTGTTACAGCATTTTCTTTGTTAAAACAATGCTTTTCTCAATATTTATCAATTCATTTTTTGTGGACAAGTTCGGACAAGCCCTCGACAAGTAAGGAAATGACTTTTATTTGTCCATGGACAAATGGCGAAAAGTTGTATTTCCACACCCCTGTAGATATATTTCCAAATCCTCTGCACAATTTTGATTGACAGATTACTAAATGAGCTGTGAAAACCTGATATGGGATACATGCATTTCTTTCATGAATTATTTGGTTTCTCATATATCGAGGACATTTTGTAAATTACGTCTATGTCATTTTACCCTGCTTCAATTGAAGCTTAATTCCTCGATTTTTTTATGTTTCAACCTATTTATTTTTCATTGATTGGGTAACAAGTTCTTTCAACTTAGATTAATTCAGCTTCCCTGAAAATTTACCAACTGAACGTGTGGGCCAATGAAAGAACCAATATAGATAGCCACTCTCTAGAATCGAACTCAGAACCTTTGGGTCAAGAGCCCAACGTCTCCTCCTAGACCACAGACACCACAACCCTTAATTCCTCAAACACTATTTTACTTACTTTTAATTGACACCAAAAACTAAAAAAATCAATGGCTCGGTGCATAACAGTTGTAACTGGCTATATATTTATAGGCAGTTACAACTGTTTCAAGCTGAGCCATTATAATATGAAAAGTTGTAAGTTTGAGTTAAAATTTTAAAATGATTGCTGATTATCTTGATCCAGAAACGTTGTCCTGTCGTGCCTTTATTCACAGAAATATATTAATATTATCTCTTGTTGGTTTGATTTAATCTCCTTATGGGCATTTTCCAGTTTTTATTAGCTCCACTGGCCGAAGTCCAGCGAGCTATTGTCATGGCGGAGTGTCCGTCGTGCGTACGTGCGTCCGCCCATCCCTCCTTCCGTGCGTAAACTTTTTCTTTAAACATCTTCTCCTCCCAAACCAATGGGCGGATTTAACCAAACTTGGTAGAAATGATCCTTGGGTGGCCCTCTTCTTAAATTGTTCAAAGAATTTTGATTGGCCCCCAAATATGGGCGTGGCAGGGCGTGGCATTTTTTCACTTTGAAATCTTTAAAAATCTTCTCCTCCCAAACCATTGGGCTGATTTCACTGAAACTTGGCATGGATGTTCCTTTGGTGACCCTTTACTTAAATTGTTCAAGAAATTTTGATTGGCCCTTAAATATGGGCGTGGCAGGGCGGGGCTTATTTTGAGCCCGAAATTTTCAAATGAAATTTTCTCCTGAACCACTGGGCCGATTTCAATGAAACTTTACCAGAATGTTCCTTGATTGACCCTTTACTTAAATCGTTCAAGAAATTTTGATTGGTCCTTAAATATGGGTGTGGCAGGGCGGGGCCTATTTTGAGCCCGAAATTTTCGAATGACATTTTCTCCTGAACCACTTGGCTGATTTCAATGAAACTTTACCAGAATGTTCCTTGAGTGTCTCTTTTCAAAAATTTTTTGCTAAATTTTGATTGGCCCATAGATTTGGGTGTGGCAGGGCGGGGTTTATTTTGAGGCCAAAATCTTTGAACAATATCTCCTCCGGAACCACTCAGCCAATTTCAATGAAACTTTACCAGAATGTTTCTTGGGTGACTTTTTACTTAAATTGTTCAAGAAATATTGATTAGTCCAAAAATATGGGCGTGGCAGACTGGGCCTGTTTTGAGCCCAAAATCTTTAAAGGACATCTTCTGAACTTTATGTTTTAATAAGATGGGTAAAGGGTTGCAGGTTCATTGTGATTGAGTATTTTGGTGCAATATGGACCAGAACCAGTTAATCATTATTAAATAGGTCTTAGGAGATTTCAGAGTGTTAATTTATTCATTTAAAGTAATGAAAGTCTAAAGATTTTAAAGCCAGTGGAGCGATACAGGCCCTCTTTACTGTAAATGGTTATTTAGATGGTCCTTTTTCTTGTGAAGGTTACTAGTTACAAAATTGAAACATTGCATTTGATGAAGCATTTTAGAAAAGGGACAAAATGCTTGTTAGAATTTGGTCAGATTCATAATTTAAACTGAATTAGAATTTGGAAGTTTTGTATGGGTAAAATATTGCTTTTTAGCTAATCCTAAATGTATTATGGCACAGTTTTTGATCGCCTAAACTTACAAAATATGAATAACAAAATGGCCTTGACAAAATAATGTAATAAGATACTTCATTGTACTAGGTGACTTTGTTGTATATTATTTGATATGACAATTGTTATCATTTCAAAGCTAAATCATAGTACCAAAAGTCAAGATTGTTAGCTTAGATGTAAGGGTACAATATAAGTGAATAATTTGATCTAACCAATTATGCTTTTTATCAACTTTTTTGATGAATTCCTAGAAGAATTGAATATTAAATTCTGCTAAATTATCCAAAATATGCTTGCATATATACAAAGCCTAAATCTGCATGTGTATTACATTTCCTATTTTAAAAATTGTTTCGAAGAATGTTTGCCATCAAATTGGTAAAAAAATGGTAGAAGAACTTAAGAATAAGTAGGTATATAGTTCATGGTCAGTAAGTCAAACTTTATGTTAATGTCATTAACATGGATTCTTCACATGTTCAGATAAGATGTGATTGGTTATGTTAATTAGTTTTGTCTGATGAACTTTATTGAAATCAGTATAATCACATGGTTGCAATGGTCTCTTATAGCTAAAGAAACCATCCTAGGGGGTAAAATACATTGTAGAGAAGTAAAATGTTGTCAAAAGTAATGTTAATATGCCACCAAAGGTTGATGGACAGTAAAATGTACAGTAAAACTTGTTTTAAGCGACCACAATCAGGACCTCCAAAAAGCGGTCGTTAAAGGAAATTGTCACTTAATACATGTTTTGTTTACAAATAAGAAACATAATTAGCTCACATGAGCACAGGTGAGCACAAAGTGCACAAGGTGAGCTATTGTGATCACTCACCGTCCATTGTCCGTCAGTCAACAATTTCTTTAAACATCTTCTCCTCCTGAACAACTGGGCCAATCAAGCTGAAACTTTGCAGGGATGGTCCTTGGCTGAAGCTCTTTAAAAGTTGTTAAAAGAATTTCTTTGTCTTCAAAAACTCTTGTTGCCATGGTTACTTAAAGGCCCAAAATGGCCAAAAATCTTAGAAAAAATTCTTCCCTCCATAAACCACAGGGCCAATCAAGCTGAAACTTGGCAGGGATGTTCCTTGGTTGAAGCTCTTTAAAAGTTGTTAAAAGAATTTAATTTTATCAAAAACTCTGGTTTCCATGGTAACGGAAAGTTTGAAAAATGGCCGAAAATGGCTAAACATATAAGAAAAAAATCTTCTCCTCCTAAACCACCTGGCCAATCAAGCTGAAACTTGGCAGGGATGATCTATGGGTGAAGCTCTTCAAAAGCTGTATTTTTCTTTCTTCAAAAAGTCTTGTTTCCATGGTTACAGATTGGCTGAAAAATGGCCTAAATGGCTGAAAATCTTATAATTAATTTTTTTCCTCCTTAACCATAAGGCCAATCAATTTTAAACTTAGCAAGGATATTCTTAACGTGTAGATCTACTTAAGTTGTCAAAAGAATTTTCCATGGTAAGAGAAAAGTTGAAGATTTATGAAAATTAAAAAAAAAAATCA
Organism: Fragum whitleyi; assembly: GCA_948146395.1. Classification (NCBI taxonomy): domain Eukaryota; kingdom Metazoa; phylum Mollusca; class Bivalvia; order Cardiida; family Cardiidae; genus Fragum; species Fragum whitleyi. The sequence goes on along the minus strand of OX411551.1, from coordinate 31,539,562 downwards.
AATTGCAGTAGGACAAAATTAAACCACCCTAAATGTATATAAAGCAAATTCTGGTATTCATAACATGGTTGACAAGTTATGTGGTGACTTACTCAGGTGAGCGATATAGGACCATCACGGTCCTCTTGTTTTTTATTGAATATGTATAATATTGTAAATTTGTCAATATAAATCCTCTGTTGTTAAAACTCAATAGAATCATCTCATTGAGACAATTCTGATGTGTTTTAACAATATGGGATTCATTTTCATAATTTAGACCAACAATACCTTTTAAGATAATTTTATTTGAAGAGGGGGATTTTGAAAAGGTCAAATGCTTAATGCTTGAGCAAGATTGACTGAATATTGGTATGACAAATTTGTTTTAAGGCACCAAGGTTTTGCGCATCTGAGACATAAAGATAAGTAGCCATGACATTCAAAACTATGTGATGTGAGACCCATAGTCTCTCTGGAGCTCAGTTTCTGAAAAGAATTGAAGCCTGTTGTTAGCAGGCTTCAATTCTTTCCAAAAGTTGAGCCCAAAATTTTAATAAACTTACATCAATTTCTTCACCTTTTACCAGTTTATAGCTCTAAAATAAGATAATAAAAGATTCAGTTGTATAAGAAAGAGTCTAAACTAAAGCAGGGAGTCCCAAAATATAAGAAAGGACCCTAGGATCCCAATGATTTTAAAAGTCCTTAGGATCCCATTTTGTTGATGTCAGACTGAAACTCTGATTTGCTGTCTGTTTGTGTGTATGTCCTTCCATCTGTAAGTCCACTTCTCACGAACAAAACTCCTACATTTCTGAAATGCTTTACGTTAAACCTTGACAAAATATTACTCTAAAGGGACCCGACGGGGCACTCATTCTTTCAGACTATTTGTCCCTCACCAATGGGTTGATAATTGAAGACCTGTGTGACATAGCAGCTGGAGGCTAGGAAAGGATGTGGTGGTAGTACTGATGAGAGAAATACCAGGAATCAATTGTTCCAGCCGCCGCAATATAACTGAAAAATTGTTGAAACCGGTATTAAACTCCATTCAATTAATCAATCAAATATTATAAGACCTTGATCATACTTTGTCGTATCATAGAAAAACTAAATGCCATAGCAATTCCTTTTGAAAACACTGTGCCACAGAAAAATAGGCATTCATGTAAAAAGTTTCTGTTACGTTCTAAACTGTGACAACTATTGGTAGATTCTGCGTGGTAAGCGTGAAATCTACTTGTTATTGTTAAATTCCCGTGCTCTTCATTCGAAATAGATAAAGCAGACTTAAAAAATACATAAGGAAAATATGATTCAAATAAAAGTTATTGCTTGACTTAGATCATAAGGTTTACTCATTCAAGTACTTTCAAAGTTGAAGTGAAGGTATCACGTTCAATTCTTCAGGGCTCAGTTTTGAAAATTCACCTATACACTCTTAAATTGTTTCTTTTAGTACAATGAAGAATGTATTTTCACAAATGTGACTCATCAAATGAAACAGGTGAAATGAAATAGTGTGTAATGTCTCGAACCTTAGTCTGACTGCGCAGACTTACTAGGATTAAAATGTTTTGCTTTTTACTAATATGTGAATCTAGATAAATGGATCTACCTTCCTGTGAATTAATTTTTAAAATGCAATCTTTGTTGGCCTCTACTGGAACAATTTTTTTTTCAAATATATATTTTACAAGGTTCCCAGAAAATCAACCTATCCTAGATTGATGTATCACAAATTAAAAAGGAATACCGGTACATACGAAAGGGTTAGGATATTAAACATCATGTAAGGTAGCTGGAAAGTCCTGACCTTTTGAAACGATTTGGACTCACATTTTACAAATTATAATTTATGAGGAAAGCTGAACAATGTTGCATTATAATATTACCCCTTGAAAATATATGAAACACTTGAAGAAGTTTTATTGCACGAAATAAAGATTTATTAGGTTATGAAATTAAAGTCTTGATTTATTATTGTCTGTTATTACTGAAATAAATCATGTGTAAAAGTATGTTGTTTTCTGCAAAGAAAAAAAAACCCTGCATTCCAGATGAAAACATTCCTGGAACAATTAATAAATAGCAGCAAGCTTTGCATGTGCAAAAATAAGCAGTTAGGGGTTATTTGGAAGTGGCAGCCAAATTGTCGTAACTACAGTTTGATTCAAGCTCTTAAAAATTCCAACATTTTGGTCACCAACAATAAATTCTCTCATGTTGCAGGAAAAAGTGCTTGCCATTATCCTTTGTGTTTTTTTCTCAATTCTGTAATAAACCCTTTCTTGTGGATATTCATTTGAATCATCTCCATCAGACAATTGAAATGAGTAGCCACAAGATAGGGTTTGTTTGAGAAATAAGCATTTCAGGTATTTGTATATAATTACCCCCCTCTAAACTGGCCCTCTGACTTGCTATAGCATTAAAGTGTGCTTTCAAGAGGTATAGTTTTTTCATGAAAACTTCATAAAGAAACAAAGATTAGACCACGCTTGTAACGAATCGGCCAATCAGAGAACAGAATTTCAAAAGTATAAATCGCAGATCCAACGCCGAGCATTGTATTTACAGATATACGATGGTAGTATGTTGTGCATGTGCATCTCGACAGGTTTTGTGTGCCCCGTCATTTCAAAAAAGATGGCAAGCATTCTTCATAATCGCCCTTTCCCAAAACACTTTCTACTATCGCAAATACAAAAGATCTGCAATAAGTAACGGAAATGGATTAATAAGTATAGTTTCAGCAAAATTACACATACTTACATTGATATCACCGCGATTTTAACTCATATTTTATGTTGAAGGGATGGAGTAAAAAAATACAGACAATGTTAGAAATGCATGGTCTAAGTCAGATAGAAAATCTTGTGCCGCAGTATATAGGAAATAGACACTCGCTGACGCTCGTGTCTATTGCCCATATACCACGGCACTCGTTTTCTATCCTATACATATCCTTCAGAAAAGGTCTTTGAGTGTTGTATTGATTGTTTTCAAGCAGAGCTATAGAAAGAGGGGGTATTTTGGATCTAATTTAAATATTTGGCTAAAATGTACTTAAACCCTATTTTGTGGGTACTCATTGGAATCGTCTTGGCAAGACGATTCAAATGAGTACCCACAGCATAGGGATTGATATGGAAATAAAGATTTTAAACTGGACTTATTCCCCCCTTATCTGTACCTTTGTTAAGAATGGAATATGAAAAGTGCTATTCTACCATCTAATTGCAAAGTCACTCTAAGGATAGGGAACATCAACAATGTAATTGCAACCTTGGTTTTTGGCTTAAAAATATTGTTGTAAGATATAAGGAATTATTTTTAAGTACAGTCATTGAATTTATTTGAGGATTGATGTAAAAGGTGTGCTGTGTTCATAATGAACAGATGCTTACAATTGTTAGGGAATTGGTACCCTTCTTTGCATAGCTGCACTCTCCTTAAAAAGCCCAAACAGATTTCAAGCTGAAAACCCTAAGAGTTTAATCATTCTGAATACAGGGTATTGGTTTGATTGATTTAGAATAGTACTGCTTGATTTAGACCACTGCAAAGTCAATAAAAACTTATTTATTACGCACTAGAAGTTTTAATTTATGCAAAATTATGCAAAATACTGAAAGTAGAGCACGATGAGGATTTTGTCATAAAATTGCTTTAATTCTTTTTTTTTATAGCTTTAACACTAACTTTATCATTGTTACTTTTGATCTCGCAGGGCTTAAATACACTTGAATAGAAATTTATAAATGTGCTTTTAAATATAAGTCTTTGTAAAGTTTGTGGGAAATCACTTTAATAGCAACACACAATTTCGTTTTTTCATACAATACTTTCTACCTTTTAGGATAGTTTTATATCAGAGAAGCTTATCTGAATTTCCATGATAATTTCTACCCAAGAGAGACAAAAACATTTAACAGTTCATTGTTTGACAATTACATGTATTGTCTTCAAGAGTAAATTTGAGCCTGTGTTTGATATTTCCAACAATTTCAATTGTGCACCAAGAAAAAGACTTTGGCCTGCCTGTGCATCTGCACAGTCTGACCAGGGTATTCACTTCACGCTTTGTAGAAAGATAGTGTCTTTAGAAAGTCAGGCAAACTTTTAATTAGACTATATGGTTGGTTAATGCTGGCCCTTCACACACATGTCAAATCGTTGGAAATGTCAGGCACAGGCTCATTTGAATTTGGACAAGTCCAAGAAAGCTGCCGTCTCAGTATAGGTAAGCCCTGAAAAAGAGCATACTGTTAAACTAGAATCATGTTAGTAGGAGTTTTATTTTCAATATTTTAGTGACTTATTGAATTTGTGAAATTAAGAATGTGGCTTGCTTTAATGGAAATGAAGAGTAAGAATTTCTCTCATGCTGAAATACGAACTTGCCAATACACCTGTTAGCCCCAGAGAGACAAAACTAAACAGCCTCAAAAATTAAATTAGGGTACTCAACTTATAGTAACCCAGATAATTACTTCATTATCTATTTTGGCGACCCAATAATTATTGTGTTCATTTCTATTCAGTTGATAAAACTGATTAAATACTGGGTTAACCCACTGTTTATCACTAATCAATTTACAGTTTTGTTGCTCTTCACAAAATGTTTGGCCTATCACACTGATACAGATAAGTAATCAATGTTTTCTCATGTATACAAAATTGGAGCATGACTTTGTTAAAAGTGACCTGTCACATAAAAAGGGATCTAAAGGAATTCAATTCGCAGGACTTGTAGGTTCAACGCTATGGGGAGTCAGAGACTCTTTGGTTATCAATTAGGACTCCTTCATTTTGCAAGTAAGGCGTCCGATGGACTCCCAGTATCATATGAGAAAAATTTGAAAATCAAATGCACAGGGCAGTTTCCTTTTCATCTCTTGTCAAAACTGTAGATTGTTCACTATATAAGTTGTGAAGGTAGCATCTATATATACTGCCTAACCCCCCTTTCAGGTATTACCGGCAGGAATAAGCTTGCATCTAGGATTATTTGAAAGAAAATGGTTATTTTAAGGGAGAAACTTGTTGAAAAGAAGAAATTGCTTGAAATAAGCAATTTCTTCTTTTCCACAGTGTTCTCCCATTACGAAAAGTTGGACTCCCTAGTTTGAGCTTGGACTCACAGGGATAATTCTGGCTCAGAATTTCATGTGCAAAAAACCTAATTCAGTCGGAACTAATGAGAAATACTGAGTTTTCAATGGCATTTTGAACCAAATCCTTTGGTAAAATAAATTTTTAATGCTGTGAGATTTTTCTCTCATTTAGCCAATTTGAATGAAATTTCTGGCAGAAAAATGAGAGAATTTGCACAGATCTCACTGAAAAATGATTCCTGGACTCCTTGATTTTGTAAAATGGGAGTCTAATGGCCTCCATTGTCAAAGAAGTTAGTGTCGATCCCTGACTTGTCAGCCGCAAAGGTATCTCTGGAAAGTGTGAGACATTATATCATATTCACACTAAGTATTTTGACGGACAGAGGACAAGTTTTATGAGGGAATACAATGTTTGCCTTCCTCCTAAAGCCTTATTTGGTCACATTACTCTCTCAAAATTTTAGTAATATAATTGTCGGACTTTCAGGTGTTTGTAATCGTAGGGTTATTACAGGATCAGCCACAGTAACACTGTGAACTCTGATTTAACCCTTTCCTGTTTTACAAAATTTTGGACCTGTCCAAATTCAAAGGTTTTGCAGACGAAAATTTAAAGTGGATTTAATTTGAAAAATATCTATACAGTAGGGTAGAAAATAGTGTGGAAAAAGAAGAAATTGCTTGTCAGAAGCAATTTCTTTTTTTTTCACAATGTTTTCTCAATCATAAAATCACAGGTACGTAAAAAGCAGGGATTAAACAGCAATGGGTTAAGCATGGAAAGTTGTTGTCCCTGATAGGTTTTCTTTTAATTTTTTTTTCGAGAACGACTTAAAGCAAGCACTTTTTTCATTTTCCATAATGGTTTCAATATTAGTATATAGAATTTTGACCAGCTTTATATCTGGTTGCTGGTAATGGATTCTGGTGACTTTTAAGACAATGTACAGTCAATCATGCTCTAGCGACCACGTCTATTAAGCTACCAATTATATAAAACAATCGTTTTCAGAATCTCCCTCTAAAAAATATGATATCTTAAAAAGTAGGTATAGTTGGTATAAAAAATAACAAAAACAAGAGCTTCACAGAGCTGCGCATATACGCCCGATGGGGCTTGTCAGTAACCTTGGCTTGTCAAGAAGGTGAGCTTGAAATAGCTATAAATATTGCAAACAGACAGACAGACGACTGGGGCTATGACATAGTGTGACCCTTTGAGTGTAAATTGAAAATGGTTTTATGCAGAACTATACGCCAAACAGTCATTTTGCAAGTTTCAGTTCATTCCAATTCAAAGTGTAAGACAGATTGCTGACAAAAGAAATGTGAATTCATTTAATTCAAGGACAAGAAAGTTCCAAGCTTTTTAATTTCTGAAGTCTTATGCTCAACTAAATATCAGGGATACTTTATGGCAAGATCCAGTTCAATCCAATTAAATTTGTAGGAGTTGTGGTCACACACAAAAAAATCTGTAACTGTAAGTCACTTTGTTAGGTAAAGGGCAGATAAATTAGGAACTACTTTACATATTTAAATTTTTTTAGTCCTAAGCACAAAAAGACATTTACCTGCAGAGTCATTGTAGCACGATTCAGTTCATTCCCATTCAAAATGTAGAAGAAAAGGAGCTCACAAAAAAAATTGTTTTTCATTCAATTCAAGGGCATATAATTAAAGATTTCTCAAAAATAACAGGAGCATTTGAATTTCAAAAGTCTTATGCACAACTAGACATCATAGGGATTAATTGTGTCTAGTTTCTGCTCATCCCCATTGATGGTTTAGGAGAAGTTGTGCACACAAAAAATTGCTAACGGACGGACAGACAGACAGACGGCAGGACTACCAGGGCCATAACATAATACGCTCCTTCGGGCGTATAATGAATCATATTTTGTTAAAACTCACCAGAATCGTCTCTATGAGACAATTCTATTGAGTTTTAACAACAAGAATTATTGAGAAATTTGTAATAATATGCATATTCAATCAAAATTATGTTTCTTATTTGTAAACAAAACGTGTATTAAATAGCAATTTTCATTTAACAGCCACTTTTTGGTGGTCCCTTTAGTAGTCGCTTAAAACAAGTTTGACTTAAAACAAGTTTGACTTCAGTCAGAAAATTTAATTTAGATGAATCATTTTTTGGTAAAGTTAAAATAGAATTCAAACTCCAATAGGGTGTTATCTATCATTGATCAAAATTTGCTACCCTTAAAAGATCCCATCCCAAAAGTTGAAGTGATAGAAAAGCGTCCCTAAACCCTTCTCATGCTTGCTCCAGACAAATATCATTTGTAAACAAAGCTTTGGCAGACAGTGTAGACTAAGACCAGCCTGCACAGACATGCAGTCTGATCTTAGCCTACACTGCCTGCTTTTTACCTAATAATTGAGCAAAAACAAATAGCTATAGTGGTTTAAACGTCCTGGAAATTGGCAATTTTGTTTGAAAAAAATCTAAATCTAGCAGGACAAAGGTTTACCACAGAAATAACATTCCTGAATGGACCAAGTTGTGTACCCTGTATCAGTCTGTTTTGATTGTTAGCAATCATTCTGAAACCACAAATTATGTATATTGTGAACTGTCATGGGAAAAGGGGACTCTTTTGGTATTCTGTCAAATAAATATTTGAAAAAACAAATTTGAAAAATGGATAATCATAAACCAAAGAGGTCCCATAAGCAGCTGGAGAGAATGTTGAGAAAGTAATGGAATCTATAGTTAGGTGCTTCAACGCCTATGTGATTTGACTAAACACAAAAATTAGTAGAATTTAAAAATAATGAAGAAGAATTCATTCTTTTATCAGAAAGGTAGGTCAATTATTTTTTGTCTAGATTTCTTAAATTATTGGTGGAATTCAAAACAATTCTGCAGATATTTATTTCAAGTAATGGAGGAGCCATATGAATTATTTATAGCTGCTTGCCAAAGATCAAGGTCACATTTCAAGGTCAATGACATGAGTTCCTCAACATGCTCCTACTACCCTCACATTATGTGCTTTGAATGCACTGGTTGTTTTTTTCAACCTAACCCACCATCTGGACTATGAATCTAGTGTTCGTTTTCCATAATGGTCAATGTTGACTAACAGACAAGTAAAAGAGCCCATCATTATTCAACCCTATATGGAGGTTTAAGTCCCCTCCAATGTCAAAGGATGGTTATCGTATTTTTGAGTGGGTGTTTAGGGGTCAGAAAAAACCCAAAGGACCCCTTTGACCTGATTAACACTTGAAATTCAGATAGTCCAAAATATTTTATCCCTTAATTCGGAAGGTCTCATTATTGACCTTTTTGTGACAATTAGAATACCTATTATGCTTTTTCCTCAATGTTTAAATTGACTTTTACACCTACAATTTTTTCAGAATTTTGTTGAATTTTTTCTTAAACCTGTTATTCCTAATCATTGTTTTAAGCTAGAAATGTATCCTTTACTGTCAGAAACTAAATGATAATTCAAGAATTAATGATTAAGATCTTTTGTCAAAAGTCTGATGTAAAGTACCTTCAAAATTGGATTACTAAAATGACCGGGGACCTCGTTTTGCTAACTTTCTGAGGAAAAAATTAATTGTAAACCACAATCACAATTGGTACCTGCTGTTTTCATTCGTTGTTAGATTCTGCCTTGTATAACCTCATTTGAATCGTCTTAAGAGGACGATTCCAATGAGATGATGCATGGCAGAATTCCACATCTAGTTACTACCGAAGAAGCAACTTAGATTTTTGACTTACACAAAGCATGATTGTAAGATATTTAGTAAAACAAGCCCCTGGTTTTCAAAAAAAAGTTTGGATCATGATTATACATGTAGTTTATTATACTTGCGACTGTTACAAAAAAGCCTTTAAATATGGCCAAATTTTAACTTCAACTCAACACAATGTTCTGGCAATGATTAATATTTTCTCCTTTCTTTACAATGGGTTGTTTGTGTGGAGGTTTGAAATAATTGGCAATTTAAACCACAAAAATGGCTGGTTAGATTTGAGTGACTTAGTACACAAACTGTTGACAAAAGGAATTAAATCAACCATCACAATTTATGAACCGAAAATAGACCAAGAATTTGGGTTTATGATGATATCATTTTACATGTAATAAGATGGAATGATAAAAAAGTATGAATAAAAATAAGTCGATCCAATATAAAAAGACTGCCTCAGAGAGTGAGTAGTCTAAGGGCTTAACCCTAGCTGCAAAAATGTACCCCTCCCTCTGATATGCTCTCTATGCTCTCACATCAGATTATCAAAGGAGGGATACACTATCATATCTAGCTTGCCCCTGGCCTGAAGGTTGGTGGTATGACCCCCACCATTGCCAGGGTGTTTATGGGCAAAACAATAAATAACCAGCCCAAGTTAACCCTGCTGTAGAATTTGGCAGCTGTGGCAGAGGTACAAATAAGAGAGGGTAAAGCCAGTCTACAATCTTTATTTCTCAATGAAACCATATGTAGTGGGTACTGATTTTAATTGTCTCTGTGAGACGATTACAATGAGTACCAACAACAAAGGTTTTGTTGTATAATTATTGAAATACTTGGATCTAAAATCCAAAATATCACCTCTATCTGTAGCTCTGTGTGGGTTTTAAGCCACTACCACCACCAGCCACTTAGGGATAATAGAAACACCAGGATTTAGTGTTGGAGAGCATCTGTAGGCTTTAGCTTTTGTTGCAAATGAACTAAAATGAATTAATATAAACTAAATAAAAAGTTAAGTTCATATATTGCATGTGTTTAATACAAGACTTTAATTGAACAAATATTTTAAACAATCTTGACACAGAGCTTTCAACTGGTCTTCATGTATTTTAAAAGGTTCTTATCCTTAATCAGGATGGCAGATTTTTTTAACATTGAGTTACAAGGCATGATGAGCATAGATTTAAGGTAAATCATGAATATGCACTTTATTTGCCAATGGGATTGCCAAATATTTCATAGCACTAAAACATGATCTAAAAGACAAACAATCAATTTAAACAACTAATATTTAAACAAAACCAAGCTCATGTTGTTTTTTTTAGAAAAAAACACTTTTTTTTTTTGAGAGTTTGTAGAGTTAAAGCTACTCTTTCACAGTTTTTCTTAGAAAAAATACAAATCTTGTTATTGGATTTGGAAATGTGTGTATTTCTAGACTGTAAAGAATGGCCCTAAGGCGTTGGCACTATAAACAACATATTTCAATAATTTTGTAACTTACTTTTTCGAAACTGCAGGATCAGTAAGGGATCCAGTCTATTTATTTCTAGGCTATAAATTACAAAATGGTTATTTTCCCATGAATTATCTTTCATTTTTGCTTGTATTCATATGAAGTGTGTAGCTGTCAAATACTTTAACCTTAATCTTTGATTGAATAAGATAAACATGCGGAATGCACATACGTAAATAGATGGCTCGAAATTGAAGAATATTTTTTTAGCGTTAGTAGTCGCTTCATTTTTTCAGAATGTATCTCGCTTAATTTAGGAATATCGTTCTTTGTTTCCATGCATTACCAGATTGAATCTTATTATTTTAAAGGCTTCAACATGTTGAGGTTATTAATTCCGATTGATTTTACGAAAAATTTTAAAAATCAAATTTTCCCAATCTGTGAAAGAGCAGCTTTAAATCATAATTTGATAAATGACTGTGAGACATCAGTTATAAAATATGCACATACATAACAAAAAAAGATTACTTTAAATAGATTATGATATAATGCTTTTAACTTCATATGCATTATATGTAAACCATAATTTTCATAATGTTTGCTTCCTCCCAAATTACTACATGCACTCTCTCGTGATATTTGAAAACATTTTCATTGAAATCCTAACAAATAATTGTTTACAGAAATATTTTGAAATATTGGTAAATTTTACTGTTAAATTAAGAAGTAAAAAGGATTCAATCATTATTTAATTCAGTTGAAAGAACATCTGAAGTTTTAACAATTAAGCCACTTTTCTGATATAAGGGAAGTAACTGTACATAGCATTCTGTACTGTATTTTTTGACAACCTTGAGTTACATTTCTTACATTGATTTTCTAACAAAGGCACTGCAAGTCTATTATTGAGGAGCTGCGGGCATAGTGCAACTGGTAGCAGATCAGCTGCCCAATCATGGGGTCCAAGGTTCTATCCCAGTCAATGAGCAGAACTGGGACAAGTACTGGAGTACCGCGGGGTACAAGTAGGGTAACATTCCTACCAGGTTCCTGAATCATTACCTGTATCCTGTCCATTGTATAAGCAATCAAAGCAATCAAAATCAGACAAGAATCAAGTCTTCAATTCTCTTCTGAAGTTGATTTACAGATGGTCTTACAGACTCTTATCATATATATTTTTGAGAATACTGACTATACTTTGCAAATCCCTTTAAACCTAGCTGGAATTTGTATGCTCAAACCCCTTTACAGAAACTCTTGATCTTTGTAGTTGATGAAATAAATATATGGACAGTAATCAACAGGTACGTGAGTACCTGCAGGTAATGAGTTTTCAGGTACCGGAGGCCTATTTTATTTAACATTTTACGATAGTTTTTTTGTAGGTCAAAAAATGAAGTTTTTCCTAGAATGGTAACTAAATACGGAATTCTGCTCTGCGTCATCTCATTTGAATTGTCTTATTAATTATTAATACCCACCAGGTATGATTTGCGATTTTGACTTACGATTAATTTTTTGTTAGAAGTTCAGTACAAAGGGCCCCTGGATACAAAATGTCCCAGCTCTATCAGTGAGTCACAATTTTTTTTGACATTTGTCACCCAGCAATGAGTTAATAATCTGGGATGAGCAGGTGGAGGCCGTCCAAGAATGCTGTGGTAATCACATTGCAAGGAGATTCCAGAAATTTTTTCATAGGTGAATCAAGTCATTGAAACAAGCAGCAAATAAGACATTTCACCCACCCAAAAGGGAATGTTAGAGAAAATCACAATTTCAGTTGAAAATCTCCCCTGACCCTACATACCCTCAGTTGGAAGAGGTATTTTGGATTTAGTTTAAAATACTTGTACTCTGATGGCACAAATTGATGGCTCAGGGCAAAACATTATAAATGCCTGTACATGAATATGTTTTAGGCAGTTAAAACTATTCGGCGCTGATTAATTGAAATTCTATATGTTGCTACTCATAGAAAAGTCCCATTGAGATGATACCAATGAATACCAGCAGAAATGAAAATACATTATTCTATCGTCTGTCATACTCTTAGAGGGGCTTCACAGAGATAACGTAGCTTGCCAGCAGGTATCAGAACGAGGCTGCCACTTGCAGGGACAACAGCCAGGTGTATTTAGGGTCCATTAAATTAATTTAATTTTATGCACATTGGTTTTAGCATTATTAATCTTGAGTGATAATTATTTTCAAGTGTTCAGTGATTATTCAGGAATTTATTTGGAGGTCAATCACGGTAAAATTTTCTTTATTTTGTTGAATTTTCATTCTGGTCACCTGGCTTCCTTTGTTTCTTTTTGCTTATCCCTAGAAATGTCTTTGAGCTCTGAATGATCAATTTGAATTAGAAAGGTCAAAATGATATGACTGATCAGAAATAAAGCTTCTTTACTTATATAGTTATCTATATGACATTATGGATCTGACAAAATTAAACCATTGCCTGTCTGGATGATACTACATACTAAACTACAAATTTGCCTACATGGCTGACTATGTGACAATGGATGCATAATTGCAAATTGCCTACATGGCTGTCTATTTGACAATAGATCCACAGTTGCAAAATTGCCTTCATGGCTGTCTATATGACAATTGATCCACAATTACAAAATTGCCTTCATGGCTGTCTATAAGACAATTGATCCACAATTACAAAATTGCCTACATGGCTGTCTATATGACAATAGATCCACAGTTGCAAATTGCCTACATGGCTGTCTATATGACAATTGATCCACAATTACAAAATTGCCTACATGGCTGTCTATATGACATTTGATCCACAATTACAAAATTGCCTACATGGCTGTCTATATGACAATAGATCCACAAATACAAATTGCCTACATGGCTCTCTTTTGACAATTATAGATCCAAAATTGAAAATTGCTTACATGGCTGTCTAGGAGCAATTGATACTGGATCAGTAGTCAAAGAACTATGGTCTGGTACAAGCACAATGAATGTCGGGATAGGCAACAGTTAGATATGTGATCTTTCAAAATATTGTATAGATAATTTAGGAGGAGTCATTCACTGTAACAGTTAAAACTTTAGTGCTCAAATTAAATGATCTAATGATATAATTTCTGTTTACTGGAAAACAAACACCGGTTCATTCAGAGTTGAGCTACAATTTTACATAAATAAAATTCAAGGTATAAGGGACAATTGCATAAGCAGTATGGTCAGAACTTTTATAATCCTTACAAATTGATATTCTTGAGCTTAAGGCGTGCAAGCTTGGATTTATAGACTTGGCAAAGAGGAAAGAAAACATTCTCATTGGAATCTTGACAGATGATGTAACAACATTATCATTTTCATACAAAATCAAATTCGGTGGAAATATACAAGACTTGAATGATCTTGCTCAAGAGTTATAGCACAAGAAGGGCTTTTGAAAAATCATACAGATGACTTGGAGTGGTCGATAGACAATTATGTTTTCAACAAATGAAAGCATCATTTTATCCAGCAATTGGAATAAATATGCTTGTGTAGCTACTGAATGCTAAATTGAAAAAGAATGTTTCTTTTTATCCTGGCCATGAGGCTTTGGCTGTTGATACACTCTTAATGAACTGGAGTAATAATTTGTTTTATGTTCTCCTTTTCACAGTCATTGGGGGACTTCTCCAGAAAATAGCAAACATCAGGCCTAGGTAGCCCTTAAGTTGAAAAAAAAACCCAGACTTAATGGCCTCAGCGTATGAAACTACTGCTAGTGCCTCAAATCCTCATCTTACAAATAGGAACTAGAGAAAAACATCTATTGAAGCATCTAAAACTGAGAGTTTTTAATATTTTAGGAAGGCCTTACAAGACCAAAAAATACCAAATGCATCAATTGATATTATTATGCCATCTTTGAGAATATTCTACTAAACATACTTATAAAGTTTACATAAATAGATGGATTAAGTTTCCAAATGCTAAATGCTTAGTATCCCCTGCTTCTCCTCACATTACTATGCCAATTTCTAACTCAAATTCAGAGGGGGAAGGGTACAGTACCATAAACACTACCAGATCGGCTATAGATCAACTTTTCAATTTTTTATCAGGGGAAAAATTCGGGCACTGCTCATAGACAAACAAATGCAGGAAGGATTATTTTTATTGTTGTCTTCATTACCAAGACATTAATTAATATAAATCATGCATGGGATGACAGTTATGGAGTATCAGTTCTGGAGCATATCAACTGCTATTTTGAAAAATAGGTGGTTGTTTTATTGCAGTCAACTGCTGAAATGTGTCAAAATGTCACATGTGATTAATTTGACTAACATTTCTCTTGTTTAAGATAAAATGATTGTAAAGCTCAATCATTAACTAAAGCAGTCACGGCCAGGTCATCACCTGTGTCCCCTGATATTGGAATCATACAATGTTGAAAGCACTATGCATTAAAAAGTTTTTCCTGGAATACATAAGTAGAACTGAGGGTTTCTGTAACTGTGGAAAGTTAATGATTAACACCCACAAACCTTATTCAGACATTTCTACATGCAATAACATGCGTCAGGCTGTTGGGTCAGGATTTTCTTAAAAAGTACAGGGTTTTTTGAAAATTATGGTCCCAATAAGCAGCTACAAGTAAAGCAAAAGCTAGAAGGTCTCTCTTCAAAATTAACTTAAAACTTCTGAGTGGTGCACTGGTTCTAAGTTTAATAAATAAGTCATTGGAAAAGACATCTCTCTACATTTAAGTAGCATGTTACAGTAAGAACTGCACATTTATCATAAATGTTCAAATAGTGTTGGATTTGTTAAAGAGAAGATTATATACATCACACTTTCATGTCTAATTTTTTAATTATTAGATCAGCTTGAACAGAGTTAACTCTAAAGTCTCTGTGAAGCCCCTCTAAGAGTATGACAGACGATAGAATTAGATGATTAAACGAGACTTACTTGGAAGTTGATATTTGATCTGGATTCTATCGTCTGTCAACTCTTGGATGGGCTTACACACCCAGCCCTTCCCGACCCACTGCATTTCTTACTCTGTTCAACCTTCAAAACATTGTCGTTAAGTTTATAAGATATAAAGTACTTAAAATAAAACTTCGACCTCCAATGGACTCTAAAGGCTGATACCTGCTGGCAAGCTACGTTATCTCTGTGTAAGCCCATCCAAGAGTTGACAGACGATAGAATCCAGATCAAACATCAACTTCCAAGTAAGTCTCGTTTAATCATCTAAATTACCCCCTTCATCTGAACCTCTGTGTACAGAGAAACATAGTCAATTGAAAGGCAAGGAAAGCTTTCTTGTTCCCTTCTTCCTTAGCTGATGGCTGTGAGGGAATATTGGTGTTTGAAACAACAGAAAGCCATGGGAAAGTGCACCAGCTTCCATGATTAAATTGCAATAATGAAAGTGGCATGATAACCCATAAAAACAAAACCAAATCCCTTCTTCTTATTTAATTTTGAAGACTTTTTATGGTGTGTAAACTTGTATAGATACAAAATACATACAAAATACTTAGATTTCACAGATCATAAATTTTCTAATTTTAATAATGCTAAATATCTATAATTTGTGAGGTATAATATAAGTTTATCTAGCCCTAAACCAAACAGCACAAATTTTCAGAATGTTAATTTTTGAAAAATTGCCATATATGGATCCAGAATGTTTTCTCAGTAGGACTCGAAGAAAAATAATTTCTGAAAATATTCCTTTATGATATGAGCAATTTAGGACAGCTTTTTTGCCACCCACTGACCAAAACCAAATAGTAATTTGCATTTCAGATTTTCATAGTTGATATGCATACTTTTGGTTAACTCCAGGGGGTATAGGGTTGGGGTGGGCCCAGGCTAGACCCCGTCAGTCCCTTTAACCTCTGATTCAGTGTATGCTTGCTGTCAGTCGTTGATTAGTCCTTTTCAATAATTCGAGGGGTCAGCACATTACTATTTTAAGTGCCTATAAATATATAGGCACTTACAATAGTATCGTGCTGATCTCTCAAAATAAGATCCATTGGATAGTCATCTTAGTTCTTATAACTGATATCACTACAGGGTTTTCCTTGACGCAAAAATCGCGCGACAAAGTCGCAATTTTAAAACAAATGACCTGTAAAAATTTTACCTGTGCGTCATTCATGACGCAAGTTTTAAAATCCAACTTTTTGTGAAGAAAATTGACCTGTTTGCGAAAATCGTCGGCAATTTTGATGAAATACAGATTTACGACATTCAATTTAGCGACAAACGAGAATCTGTTTTTCCAAAGTCTATTTTTAGCGATGCCTTTATCTATATTTAGATAACTGACAGGTTGTAGATATTTCTATTGAATACTGACTTGACTTCCGGTAATAAAACGTATCGTTTACCCGACTACTAAAGATCATAAAATGTCGCGACAAATTAAGATGTCAAAGTTCCTTTCGTCTGCACCGGCTAGTCCTAGCAATCAAACGACGAAAGAGAGCTCTGGTAGCGAGTCTGATTGTGAAGCCCCAGGTCCGTCTACTAAAAAGAGCCGCCGGTCTTTCAGTCAGAAATGGTTAAAAACCTTCAGTTGGCTCAAGTTCGCCGATGGTGAAATGCTATGTGACACGTGTATGAAAACGAAAAAAAATAATCCTTTCACTGTTGGCTGTACAAACTTTCGTCTTTCAACCTTAGAACGACACGAAAAATCCAAAATGCATGTAGAGGCCCTCAAACAATCACAATTAGGGGCTGATTTTTCAAGGAGCTTTGAAAGGGCTCAAAAGCAGGCTGATGGTAAAGTGAATGATCAGACAAAGCGTCATGTCGTGCAGATGAGAACTGTCTATATGATGGCAACTAATGGTATTCCTGCTAACAGTTTCACTGATTTAATGGAACTTCAGGTTAAAAATGGCTGTGAATTTGCCTCTAATTATTATAAGAAACCAGAAGTTGTGTCTGAAATGGAGTCTGTCCTTTGTGAACAAATTGAATTAAATTTGATTGAAAGCATTTGTGATAGCCCATTCTTTGGAGTAATGCTGGATGAAACCATTGACATAACTATTGACAAAAAGTTAGTTGTCTATGTTAGGTATATCAAACAAGGAAAACCTGTTGTTTCTTACCTAGGAAACCATAAAATTGAAGACTGCACAGCACAGGGTATTAAAACAGCTTTGTGTAGTTTCTTGGAAGAGAAAAACATTATTCACAACAATGATTATTCTAAACTGGTAGCCCTAGGTACAGATGGTGCAGCTGTTATGGTGGGCTGTAGAAATGGTCTAGGTGTGAAACTGAAGGAGTTGAACCCTATCTTATTGCAGGTGCACTGTATTGCACACCGTTTAAACTTAGCTGCCTCCCAAGCCAGTAAAGGCATTGACTATCTGCAAGAGTATAAGAACTTTATTCAAACTTTGTATCGATTTTTCTCAGATTCAAGTGTTAGGTATGATAAACTGCGAGACCTACAGACAATATTGCATGGTCATGCACAGCAAATCCCTGAAGGTACATCGGTACGATGGCTATCAGTAGAAAGTGCTGTCAAAATGATATATAAAAACATTGATGCTATAATAATGACACTTGAAGATGACAAGGACAAAACTGGAAAGGCTGCAGGGCTGTGGAAATTTTTTAATTCAACTCTTTGTCTTTTGGTCACTGCCCTGATGATAGATGTTCTGTCTGTCATTGGAGTTTTAAGCCAAATTTTCCAAAAGGATGTAGTTAATCTGTCTATGATAAGCCACAATGTAAATTCCACCATCCAAACCTTGCAACAAATGAAAAATGGGTCACATACTGTTGATCAATTGTTGCAAGATTTGGGTGATGTTGATGTCAGTGGAAAAGCAGTTTACAAAAATGTACAGTTTACTGACAATAATAATCTAAGACTTAGATTCCAAAGAATTAGGGACCAGTTCATTAATAATCTTACAGAAAACCTTCAGAGCAGATTTCCTGAAAATGAACTAAACATGATTCTTTGTTTTGACAAATTATTCAATCCAAAGAAATACCCTCTGAATCATGGTGAACTGGCCAACTATGGTATTGAAGAACTTGACAAAATCTGCCAGCATTACGAATCAGTTCTTGATGTTGAAAGATGTAAAGTTCAATTTTTACAATTTAAACATTTAACCTGTTCATACAGAGAAGTGAATGACTTTCAGCAACACATTGAAATGCTCTTGAAAGACCACTCTGAGATTTACCCAGATTTTGTCAAGCTTGCTTCAATAGCAATAGTTATTCCGGTCTCAAGTGCACCATGTGAGAGGGGATTTTCACATCAAAATGCCCTAAAAACAAAGTCTAGAAATAGACTGAATCCAGACAGATTAAATAGACTGCTAATGATCAGGTTGGTTGGTCCACAAAGGAATCAGGTAGACTTTCTAGCAGCAGCCAGAGCATTTGGGATATTAAAAACAAGAACAAAGTAAAAGGTTGAGTTTATTTTGTTTATTGTGATATGATATCAATACTCTAGTCATATGTGTAAAATGAAGCTTTAATCATTAACAATAAACAATTTGGACAATGGATGAACTGCTAGTAACAAGCAATTTCTTCAAATTTCTCAATTTTTTTGTAATCTTTTTTCAGGGACATCAAAAAGATTGATTG